>CM069080.1:42525394-42900394 GCA_035578085.1 Solanum pinnatisectum | reverse complement strand
AATCATCTCTTCAAGCTTTGATGGACAAAGTTACTCAATATTTGTGTATGATAAGAAGTAGCAGGCATACATAGAATTAGTAGAGTATAGTCTACCTGAACACCACAGTTATATGATTTTTTTTTTCTTTTTACCTAATTAATGTATTGAATAATCCAAATATGTATTACTTTGAAGGACCTGATAGATACATTAGGTATAGATAATTTATATAGAGAGAGATAATTTTGAACCTCGTAAACATAAGATTAGAAATTAATTTAGTGTCTGGAGTATAAAATTTTGATTACTTATTTGCACATAATAGCATTGAAGATGGATGATTTTAAACTTCATGGAGAATAATTTAAGTTTAACAAATGACTTTTGCCTTTAAAGGCGTTAAAAGTTTTAATATTATTCATTTTTAAGATTATCAAGCACAAACTTTTTATATTTGCATAGTTATTAAAAGACAATCATCTTTTAATTTTTTTCATACATAACTAGTTAAGAAGTTTCAATATTAAAATTATCATGATTGCAAATTTTAACTAATAGATAACATTTTATAAAAAGATTATAAAGTCTGAGATATTCAATTTTCCCCTCATCTTTAAGGATGTCGTTGATTTTAAGAGTAAGTTAAAAACGTAGCGTGTCAAAATAAATGAGATTTGACTTGACTTGATGTGACGTAACAAATTAAAGTACATGAGATTTGAATTGATTTATGATGTATTCAACTAGCGACCAATTTAGAGCAAACTCAACCGAAGTTCAGTTACTTTTGCAATACATTAAGAAATCAATATTTTTTTTCCGTTTTATTTTATGTGACTTCGAATTAATTAAAAAAAAAATCAGAAATTTTAAATTTTAAATTTTAAATTCTAGATTCATCTTTATATTAATCATAATGATATGTTGTGTCACACTAATGAAGTGATTTTGTTCTCCACACAACTTAAGAGTTATATTGTAATTTATCTTGGTGCTATCAATCTATAGAATATGGCTGATTTATAGTCTACACACATCTGATAAAATTGAAACAACATGAAAATAATAAACTCTAGATTTATGTTGTAAATTGCCTTGGTGTTACCAATCTATAGAAAATAATTTCTCTCTACACATATAATAAAATTGAAACGACACAAAGATGGTCAACTCTAAAGAATAAGGGGATGAAAGTTGTATATCTCGAAATATTGAGAGAAGAATGATATTTATTCAAAGGTAAATTGACATTTTTGCAAAGTTTTAGGTCATAAAATGAAATAACTCAAATTGTAAACTATTCTTCTCTATATTTCTCTCTATTGCCATGAAGATTGAAATGATAAATCAACAAAGCAGAAATTATGAGAATACCCCATCTTTAACAGGTAATTTCATTTTTTCCCCCAATATTAAGGAAATCTAGAAACCCAATTTTGCATTTGTTCCCATAAATTTTCCCTATTTCTATTTCCTGTCTAGACTGAAATGATAAATTCCTTCAAAAATTGTATTTTTCTTCATATTAATTTCAATTCTATGTGCTTGATTAGGTGTTTTATCCCCCTTCTTGCTAGCTTTTGCATTGCCTGTTTTTCTTTAATTGTACCCAAATTTTCCTCGTACTCTTCGAAAATGTTGTTGCTCTTGTGTCGGATACTCCAAAAAAAAGTACTTACTTTAATGAACATAGTTACTCCATACTTGTACCTGCTGGAAAGCAGCAAGTATCCATACAATCAGTAGAGGATTAGTCTACCAGACACCATGGTTATAAAAAAAAATTCTTTTTTCGTTTGGTTCGGAATAAATTATTTTGGGATAAGTTATTCCACCATGTATATGAAATAACTTATCCATCACTGATATATAAATGATGGAATAAATAATCTACCTACCAAACGCATGATAAAATGGCCCCTTATTTTATGCTAGGATTATTATACTTTATACCTCACACCAAATTACAAGGGAATTGGTTAGTTTTAAAGTTGTTGCACACATACCGAGTACACCAAAAATGTATTTCTTTGGAGGATCCGACACACACGTAACATTTTCAGAAAATCCGAGCAACATGGCCTAGCATTATTATTCCTTTTCCCCACGAGACCTTATCATTCAAGCTTTAGTGATTGAGTTACTCGATACCTGTGCTGGTAGAAGGTAACTAGTATCTGTAGAATTAGTCGAGGTGCAATGTGGCCTGGGATTGAAGCTTAGTTTCAAAGTTGTTACTCCAACTGTTAAGACTGTTATGTTGTTCTCCTTGGGTATAACTTGTTAGTACTTAATATGCTAAAAGGTTTCAACTTTCAACTATATATCTTTTGCATAGGTTGCTATTTTTGTTATGCAAATAGTTCTTAGCTATAGTATTGCTGCAACATCAGGAGCCGGTGTCAAATTGTTCGTTCAACTTGGTTTAGCAATATTTGTCAGACATTTTATGTTGCCTTCGTCGCGATGGCTGCAAAAAAAATCATTGCAATATGTCAATCTGGTGGAGAATTTGTGACCAATAATGAAGACGGTTCTTTGAGTTACACGGGAGGGAATGCACATGCTGTAGACATCAATGAGAATATGAATGTGGATGCCTTTAAGCAAGAACTAACAGACACATTTAAGTTTAACGTTGATGGAATGGCTATCAAGTATTTTCTTCCGGGGAATAAAAAGACACTCATCACAGTATCCAAAGATAAGGACCTACAACGCATGGTTAACTTCTTCAAGGATTCCGAGCAAGTAGAAGTCTTTGTAGTTGCAGAAGGAGTTGGTGCACCTAATGTTTCCAATATGCCTGCTAGCAGGTATTTTTTCTTCTACTTATGGTCGAGTTCAGTTTTTTTTTCTTTCGTTTTCTTACTTGTATTGCTGCGGATATGAATAAATAGAAGTGTTCTCTTTCTAACTGTTAAGATTTTAAAGTTAGTGGATGAGGTTTCTCAAGCTTAGAAGGGTGCTAAACCAAAGCATAAGCTTTGAATTATAAGGAAACATAAAGGGGTTAATGGTATTAGAGCAGATAGAGATTTTGAGCTCAATTATCACTCTTACCATTAGCAAGAATACTTCCACGTGGAGTTAGTTGATGTGTGTGTAAGCTAGCTCGAACACCATGGTTATTTAAAAGAAAAGAATACTTTCCTGCTTGGACCAAGAAAAAGAATCAAACCTGCACGTGAAGAGGCATGTTGCAGACATAGATAAATAGAATTGTTCCCTATCTAACAACTTAAGGTTTTAGATGAGATAATATGCCTAACATATTTTCAACACACACATCTTGAATATGATTTTTTCCTTTTCCTTTTTTCTACAAATAGTTAACCTTGAATTCCAAAATTTTCAGTTCAATGTTGGTGTTAGTGGTTTCTTGAACTTAATGAGGGTGTTTGATAGGATGCATTAGAAAAAATAATGCATGGATTAGCTTTGTGTATTACTAATGTCTGCACTACTAATACGCCCAATCAAACGACCCCAATATGTGAGAATCAGGATTTCCCTTTACTGCAATGTGATTTCTAATGCATCTGTGGCCTGCTGAAATTCACGTCCAGCAGGACAACTATGTCAGAGACAGCACTTTCTCCTGCTACCCCTGTGGATTTGACAAACCCTGACAGTCAGCTTGTGTTTGATGCACCAGTGGATACAACACCATTAGATATTCTTCCGAGTAGCAATGACGACAAGCACCGTAGGGCAGCTACACAGTGGGAAAACACTATTACTGGTGTGGACCAAAGATTCAGTAGTTTTACTGAACTTCGTGAAGCCTTACATAAGTACTCAATTGCCCATGGATTTACATATAAATATAAGAAGAATGATAGTCACAGAGTAACGGTTAAATGCAAGTCTGAGGGTTGTCCTTGGCGTATATATGCATCAAGGTTGGCTACCACCCAGCTGATATGTATTAAGAAAATGAATAAAAACCATACATGTGAAGGAGCTGCTGTGAAAGCCGGATATCGAGCAACAAGGGGATGGGTGGGAAATATAATTAAGGAAAAGTTGAAATTTTCTCCCAATTACAAGCCAAAGGATATCGCCACTGACATTAAACGTGAATATGGCATTCATTTGAACTATTCTCAGGCATGGCGTGCAAAAGAGATTGCAAGAGAGCAACTTCAGGGTTCTTATAAAGAAGCATACAGTCAGTTACCGTCATTCTGTGAGAAAATCATGGAAACTAATCCTGGTAGTCTTGCTACATTTGCCACAAAGGAGGACTCGAGTTTTCACCAGCTATTTGTCTCCTTTCATGCTTCAATATATGGCTTTCAACAGGGCTGCCGCCCTCTTCTTTTCCTTGATAGCACTGTTCTCTATGCAAAATATCAAGGAACCCTGTTGGCTGCCGTGGGTGTTGATGGGAATGATGGTGTCTTTCCAGTAGCTTTTGCAGTTGTAGATGAAGAGACAGATGACAACTGGCATTGGTTTCTTTCTGAACTTAAATCTGCTGTCTCAACCTCTCGACCAATAACATTTGTTTCTGCTTTCCAGAATGGTATAAACGAGTCATTGTCTGATATATTCAGCAAAGATTGCTATCATGGTCATTGTCTTCGGTACCTTGGTGAGAAATTATATAAGGATCTGCATGGGAGGTTTTCACATGAAGCGAGGCGTCTTTTGATCCAAGATTTATATGCTGCTGCTTATGCTCCAAAAGTGGAGGATTTTGAGCGCCGTGTTGAGAACATAAAGGCCATCTCACCTGATGCTTACAGTTGGGTCATACGAAGTGATCCTGAACATTGGGCAAATGCCCTTTTTGGTGGGGCAAGGTATGACCACATGACTACTAACTTTGGACAACTTTTTCGTGATTGGGTATCCGATGTGAGTGAGTTTCCAATTACTCAGATGATTGATGCCTTGCGAGGGAGGATGATGGAACTGAATTATACAAGGCGTGTTGATTCTAGTCAGTGGCTTACAAGATTGACACCTTCTATGGAAGAAAAGCTTCAAGATGAGACGTCAAAGGCAATATCACTTCAGGTATTACACTCACATGGGAGCACATTTGAGGTCCGTGGTGAAGCCGTTGATATAGTTGATATTGATAATTGGGACTGCACCTGCAAAGCATGGCAGCTTAATGGGTTGCCTTGCTGCCATGCTATTGCTGTTCTCGAACGTCTGGGAAGGAGCCCATATGATTATTGCTCCAGATACTTCACAACTGAGAGCTATCATTTGACATACTCAGAATCAATCAACCCAATACTCCTTCTGGAAAAACCCGTGATAGCTGAAGTAGACATGGAAATCATGGTCAGCCCTCCTCCAACCAAACGTCCACCTGGCCGACCAAAGATGAAACAACCGGATACAGTTGATATACTAAAACGTCAACTTCAGTGTAGCAAGTGCAAGGGCCTGGGCCACAATAAGAAAACGTGCGAGTAGGTGCTTTTGACACTCTAGCTTGCAAATTTTTTATCTATGTTTCCTCTAGACTAGCTTAGTTATATTTCTTCTGTTTCGCCTTCCAATTCTTCCCATAAGTTCATCACATTTAAATTGTTTTCTATATTAGAAAAGGTAAAATCATGCATATGTCATTTACTTCTGCACTTACTGCCTATTTGTTTTGGATGTTACGTGTTTCACATGATTTTACAGTCTTTTTAGATTAAATCAAGTTATAAATTATCTCCGTGGTGAAGTGATTATGGTGTTTTTCTCCTAGGTATACTATAGTGTTAGATCATATCTCCGTGTTGTGATCTTACCTCCCTTTTCTGATTGGTTGGCTCTACTTGTTATGTTTGGACAAACAATAGTCAGCCTTGGTTTATAAGTTTTCTAGTGAGATGATTTCAACGTTGTTTGAAAGTATATGCTAATATATATTTGCTTAGCTTTGATTGTATATTAACCTGGTACCATGATAAATATCTTTTATCGTTTATGCATATGGCGGTCTGTGACCCAATGTCGTTGTTTCTTTTGGAAGCAGGAAGGTAAATAAAATTGATGGATCTGATCCACTACTTCTTACTGGCGCAGTGGTAGCTGAAGAACCTGAAGTCACTGCATGATATTTGGTATCTTCTCCTCCTATGTATATAAGAAAGTCTTTCGTCAAGTTTAGATACTAGTCTTTGATGCCTTTTGGGAAAGAAGTGGATGGGGTATATCTTTTAGGTAGACTTTATATACTAAATGGAATAGAGTGAAATGTGCAGTTTGAATTCGTATTGCCAACCGTGACTTGCTTGAGATGAAGGCGTAGTAGTTGTTGTTGTTGTTTGTAATTCAGAATATGCAACTAGAATGATGGTGGTAGTTATAAGAGCAGGATCAAAGGATATTTTCAAGTGTCCGACCATAGCTTTCTCGAGTATCTGTCTTGCAGGATAGACAACAGATTGCCATAAACAAATCGAACGCGTTTGTTTGGATGGGCATAATATGATGCTCTAAGGGCATTGTGATATTGAAAAGTGATTGAATGATTCAAAGAGTTTGCTCCCATTCTATCAGCAGTAGAAATATACTTCAAGAATGTATAGGGATTCAAGTATCTCTGCATATTTTCACGTGTTAGTACCTTGCTTTGAATGTTGTCAATGTTATTATTGTGAGATTATTATAAGATGATAATTGATAGGTAGAATAGAAACAGGGATAATGTATTTCTGGCTAAGCCTATTTGCTTAAAAAATTAATGGAATTGTACCTTCTAAGTTTGTGCTTTTGGTCTTGGGTAACTAGTTTATCAATATGGCCGAAGTATACATTTCGGTTGTATATGTTGTGTATAAGAATAGTGTATGTATTTTATATAGTAGTATATATTTAGTATAAAGTATATGCATGATACATAAGCGTACCCTTTAATCTGTCTCAACTGGCATTATGCTCTCCAACTTTGGGTGCTTCACAAGTAGACACTATATAGTTGAATAAGTAAACACATGCGTCTTGTGTGCAAAATATAAATCGGTTTGATTGTATTTCACGTGAATTGCCACATAGGATGTGTGTATCTACGTTCAATTTTATACAAGTTTATGTGTCTACTTGTGCATATCCAAAGTCGGAGGGCATAGATATCAGTCGAGACCAAGTTAAATGACGTATTTATGTCTAATGCTTGAAGTATACTCTATTTATACAAAATGCACATATTTTGTATAAGAAAAACTACATAACTAAAACAAACATCCCTAGTATATCTATTAAACCACACACTACTTTTAAAGAATTAGACAATCACACACTACTTCCTAATTTTATAGCAGATTGCATAAATCCTTTGTCTCGTTCATCTCTCTCCTCCCTCTCTTTCTAGATCGTCATCTTCTTCATTAGTCGTGTTGATTGATCGTGTTACTAATCATGGTGTTACCTAGCTATACCCTTGATACAAATGACCCTATCTAACTTCGCCCTGATACTATAACATCTGATAAACATGGTTTAATATAAGTAGTTGTTTATCAAGCTGATCCATTATTTCAATTTCAAACTTCAAACATAAAATTTAAAATATATAGAGAGAGTAGTTTTTAAAGACTCATGTTTTCACTCACAACATTTCAATTGTATATTCACATTCTGGAAAAAAAAATTCAACTTAATTTTAAATGTTATCTTTTTTTTTTATAAACCATTTAATTTCCTACATGGTTTTGTAAAAAAAAAAGTGTCTTTTCCAATTATTGGACATTTGACCAATTGATAAACGCGGTATGAGAAAAGACAATTTTCCCACCTCCACTTTTAATATTGAAAAACATTTTCAATGTGTACTAAATAATGATTAATCATTTAACCATCATGTCTAAAATATGTGATTAAAAAGTAGAAAATATGAAAGGAATTTTGATGAAAGTAAAACCCCACACAAAAGTAAGCATATAGTTAGATTGCTAATCCATTTTGGTGGCTTTTTGACTTTGGTTTTGATTTACTTTTTGAAAAGGTGACATAAAATAATTATGACAAAGAAATATTTTTGAAATTGTTTTTCAAAAAAAAAAAAAAACAATTAAGTGATTTTGTCTAAAGATTTTGAGCCTAAGTGGTTCAAGCTATTATATCCGAGTTTCTTTTTCATTTTCACCGTTGATGCAAATGCAATATCATACGATGAAGATATTCATATTGCTATATATAGTTGAAGTTCGCAGTCCTAGGTCAGTTACAATAAAAGTTCTTCTAGAAATAATTGGTGCTTCAGTTTTCGAAAAGAAAAATAAATCGATAGGCTTATTGTAAATCTTATATAAATAGACTTGGGACATATTTATTTTGTTTTCGTAGTTTTGTTGTTTAAATATAACCTTTAGTAATTAAATTTGATATAACAAATTAAATAGTGTTAATACTCAAAAAGAAAAGAAAAAAAAAATATGTAATAACTAAATGCCACCAAGATAGAAATTATATGTTTTAGAATATAAATTGACTTGAGCATATATGGGAGTTGTAATTGGACTTAATTATTGTTCTTATTGCTACATCATTTGATAAGCATAATCTTATTATATATGTCACACACTCACAACCTAAGTACATAACATGTATTATGTATTGTTCATTTTGATTCAATAACTATTACGAATTTATCTTTCACTACATCATTATCGAACTAAAATAGTGCGTATCGTATCTTACAAACTTATTCACTTTCTTCTTCTCTTTCAATATAAAATTTGCTTGTTATATGCCTTCGATTTTTTAAAAAATTGTCAGTCTATGTATTTGTTAGTTCTTCTCTTTGATCCGTCCTGACCATCGATAATAATGTATGACAATCATGAAATGGCCATATAATTATTACTATTATAATTAATAATAATAATTGTTGTTTCCCCCACACGAAAGATTAGAGCCACATGAATGGCCGTGGTTGATAATTAAATGTGGAAAAATAAGAAACAACACACATGCATGGGGTGGAAAGTGAAATTGACAATTGTTCCACTTTATTTTTTATTTTTTATTTTATCTTTATTTTACTTCAACCATTTGTATAAATAATTCATAAACCACATGAAAGATGTAAATAATATTAGGTAAATTTAATGCGAAGAGTTCAATTGAAATGACAATGACAAGGGAAATTAATTACTGACCTATCTTATGGGATATCAACTGCTACACCAATTCAGTCACTCATAAGAGTATCAATTGTAGGTTAGTATTATATATTGTTGGGTAAAATTTTTTTTTTAAAAAAAAGTATTTTAAACACTTATATTTAAGTTAAAACAATAAAAATAAATCAAAAATCATAAGCTATATATCCATTCAAACAAAGCCCAAAGCCCTCTTTCGACGTAATTATATATTTGGATTTTTTTCAAGTTATGTGACATTCTTTTCTTTATATAGTCAATATAAAAATGAATGACATCTTTTTATTTTTACTACTTAAATTTTTTATTTTTCATCTATAGTCACATGACTATCTATGGTTTATTTTGACCACAAATTTTAAAATAAAAAATTTATTTTTAAACTTTGTATTCAATTAATACTTTTACATAAATTAAGACGGATAGAATATACTTTTATAAAAGTTATTTGCTCTCGCATTTACATATGAACACACACAAAGGATTAATTGAATGCAAAGTTTAAAAATAAATTCTAAGTCAATTTGTGTCTTCATATTTTATTTTATTTATTTGAAGAATGATTTGCGTGGACGTTTTATTTTCCGACATGCGAATTCTTGTGAAGAAAAAAGGGTTTTTGGAAATATTTGTTGATTATGACATATATGATTATCTATATTACATTTTACTTTTCAGAAGAAAAAAAAACATCGCAAGAAATATTTTATTTTATAGAATAGGAATATTCTTTTAGTATCTTTTGTAATCTTCAATATAGTAATCTTCCTAAATTTTAAAATAATTATACATAAATAGCTTTAAGGATATTTCAGTAATTTTAATATATAAAAGAGTACTTCATTCGATCGTTTCCATTTGTTTTGTCTTTATTTTCTTTTCTAATTAGTTTAATAAAATGTAGACAATTTTTTAATTAAAATTAAAATTTTTCATTTCAACATACCTTTAGTTTATGATTATGAGATTCAAAAATCTTTCTTTATTTTCTTAAATGTTGTTCAAGCCACAAATTCAAACATTTTTGGAGCGTCGCCCTGAAAATAGCTTCTCAATACATATAATTAGAGTTGTCAAAAAGGGTTGGCCCAGCCCCACCCGATCCAAGCATCGCGGACCAAGGAATTTGATGGACTAGGACGGAGGGCCCTTCATTTGGAAGGGCCTAAAAATTCTCAACCCAATCCAATCCTAGAAGGGTCGAGGGTTGGGGTGGGCTAACCCTTCTTTTTTTATTTTTTCATATTTTTTCTTTTCAAACTTAAAATTCTATAACATCAAAAAATGAGAAGATTTTCAAAATCAAATATGACAAACAATGGTATTGTTTCAATACCACTAGCAAAAAATTTAGTGTGATTAGCATGTATCTAAGATACTAGATACGCGAGATACATGTATCTGGTGTGATGTATCCTAGATACCTGAGAGATATAAGAGAGTGATGAGTCAGATGGGAGGGAGGCAAGGGCGTGAAATTTGTTCATGTATTCTAGATACATGTGAATCCACTTGGATAGAGTGTATCAAGAACAAATTAACCTAATTTTGAGTTTATGTATCCCCAGATACATGTATCCAAAATCTGATAATATTTGTAATATTACAACATAACATGCATAAGAGTAAATTTTAGGTTTAACAAATATAAAAATCATATTTGTATGGTATAGCTATAGTTTGTATAATTACGTATAACAAACTTTATGTTTGCTATGACTATTAATATGTATATTTCGGTATACATATACAAAAGAATCAATTGTATAATCTGTTTCGGTATACATATACAAAAGAATCAATTGTCTAATCTGTGTTTGTATAAAGCGAGAAAGACAAAAGAAAACTGGATAGGGGAAGATCTGTATTTGTATAATTATAAGTGTATAGGACAAAAATATATGTATTTGTATATGCAATTTTCTCTTACTTTATACAAACACAAATGCAATTTATACATTTGCATTTGTATAAAAGTGAGAGAGGCGAGAGAGAGACTGTCAGGTAGAAAAGGAGAGTAGAGAGCGAGAATTTCAGGGAGAGAGGTGAATGACAATAGTTTGCTACATGTTACAATTAAATCAAACTGTGGTTATAACATTTAATTTGAATTAATAGTTTGTTATTTTATACAATTTTTCCTTTAAGTAATTAGCTTATATAGTAGTAAGATTGTTGCAAGTTATCCTTAAATAGATAGTTCTGACCTATGGGCCGACCCTAGCCCGGCCCCGATCAAGCCTCAAAGGTCAAGGACTTATATGGATTGGGCTTATAAGCCCTAGTTTTAAATGGGCTTGAAAATTTTTATCTCAATAATATCCTAATAACAGGTGGAGTTGAGCCCGCCCTATGAACTAAGCCCATTTTAACGGCTCTATATATATAATTAAGTTGACCAATACGAATATGGAAAAGCAGTAAGAAAAGAAAGACCGCATCATGCGTCTTGATTACTCACTAAGTTTTAATATAAAGCTCCATATAATAATTATTTACGTCATTTGTCAAAATGTATTTTTCAAAAAAATATATGTCTTCATGTGTCTCCTCCTATATCTTGGGATTTTATTTTTATTTGGACAGCTTAGCTTTTTGTAAAGTCTTCTTTTTTTAGCTTATAGAGACGAAATTTTATTAAAAAAACTGTATTAATTTGTAGTATCAAAATCATTAGAAATTATTTTCTTTAATTAGAGAATAATTTGCGTGGACGGTTTATTTTTTGCCTATATTATATATATATATATATATATATATGAATTCTTGCGAGATTATGATATATTTTCTGATATTGACATAATATGATTATCTATATGAGGCATACATTACGTTATTTGATTGAACGTGAAATTTAAAAGAAAAGCACAAGATATTTTCTAAAACTTTTATTGGTAATAAGTCTTGGACATTCTTTTGATCTTGGCCAAAAATTAAAATTTTTTAAAATTAACTTATTTCTAAATATAAAAATGTGACATTCTTTTTATTACAAACTAAAAAGAAAAATGTGTTGGATGAATTAGGATGAAAAGTGTATGAGATAAGAAAGTCCGGGGATATAAAGATTTATGTTTTTGATATATATCAAATCAATAAATAGATACAAAATATGTTTTTCATACATACGTTAGATAGCTCGATTTATAAATGCCAAAGTTAGATAGCTCGATTTGATATAATTGTCAAGTGTGTGAGTTAGTATTTTTAACTAGATGTTAATATGCAGAAGAAATTTCGACCTTAATAACATGTGTCAAAGTTCCATATTGGTTGTAAGTGGGGTCTTTGTATATGGTTTTAGATTATTTTTGGGTTAAGTCAAAGATCCGTTTTCTTATTTTAGTATTAGAGTCATCAGACTCATCTCAATTTTTAATATATACGATGTTGGAGCCCCATATTATATTGTTTACACTTCAGATGTTCAATCCTTCATGTTCCTGTTAGAAGGCATCAAAGTCTCACATCAATTGTAAAAGAACAATTGATTGACGTCTCATTATATCGTTTTAGGCAATCACACCTCATATATAAACTACCATTTGAGATTGAATTAAACTTAAAGTCTATTTTCTTGTCATAATATTAATTAGGCTCAAACTAATTTTAACTTTTGATTTTCCAATGTACGACTTGCATATTATATTACTCACACCCCTAATGCACACTCTTAGGTATGCTGTAGATGAGGTGTTGGAGTCTCATATTTGTTGTTAGTCGATTATTTAATTCATCATATGATCTTAATCAATTTTTACATCATAAATTATTTTTTACAGATAAAATAACCTAAATATTCATTTTCTTATCACGATTGAAATGGATCCAATATTTTGGAGGGGGGGGGGGGGTTATCCATAGAGAAATTTCCTGGAAGATGCATGAGTTTAGGCTCTATCTAGTGCCACTCTCAAATCATTTAAAAGTAACATTCAACTTCCCAATGGTTGTGAGGATTGAAAATTCGTTCTCATGATTCATTTTTTTTTAGTAAAACGCGGCGTGTTTGAATTTTGTTGTCTCATCCTTCCTTCGTGCTAGTTTCTAAATTTGTGGCCTAAATTTTTATACACAAGAAAACAAATACACACACATCATTAAGAGGTAAAAAAATCAAACATACCAACGTAACATAGAAAAAAATGAACCACACAACAAAATTTAGACAACTCCTTGTGCATATTCTTTTTTTTTTTTTTTTTTGTCATAAAAAGGCTAAATTATTATAAAAAATAAGACAAATTAAAATGCTTCTTCTTTCATTATGCTTTAGAGACGTATTCATAATTTGGAGATAATAGGATATGCTATTGTTTTTGTTAAGTTCTCCCTTTGATACGTGCATTACTGAAGACGGGAGTCTTTCGAAAATATACCTTCATGAGATAAAAACAAAGTCTGAATACACTCTATTAATCTTCCCAAATCTCGATGGTAAAACTTAACTAGATATATTAGTATTGTTATTATCCTAATATTTGAACTCTCAAATCAATTCTTCTTTGACAATTTGATTGATTCATTGTTTTTTTTTTGTTTATTGCTCATCAGAAGACATCTGCCACTTGTCAACCTACCAAAAATAAGAGAATTTAATATATAGGATTTGAGAAGGATGGTATTTATGCATATTTGTTCATATCTTGTGAGGTGTGAAGGTAGATAGACTATTTCTGATAGACTCTCGACTTAAGTATCAAAAAGTAAGTAAGTAAACTAAATACAATAGAGAAGAAGTTATGTTGAAAACAATTTTTTAAAAAATGTGATAATAAGAAATAATAAGATAACAAAAGCAGAAAAAATAAATAATTATATTAAAATAAAAAATTAATATAATCGAAAAATAATATCAGCAATACTGATAAGAAAAGATTAAGCAAGAACAAACCTTATAATAGTAAGTTTTCACTAAATTATCAAAAAACCACATAATTAATTAATTAGTCTCTTTTTTTCCTTCTATTAATAAAAAAAATTCAAAAAGGTGGAAGTTGTATTCTTTTTTGTTTGTTTGTTTCATCAAATCCGTAATGAAATAAAGTCTGAACAAGTCAAAGAAAAAACAAGTAACTATAAGGATTTAAAATTTTTACAATAATAAATACAATTTTATAATGTTAGTATACTTCAAAAAAATTAATATATGTTGTATGTAGCAGGTAATATGGTTTATTGTTTAAGTTACTCATCTCATTTTTTGATGATAATAATTAAACATAATTAACTTTTGGGCGGCATGATAGTTTAATATTACTTTTAAACTCTAATGATATTAGCACTGATTAAATTCCAACCACTTGCTAAAAGAAATCTTTCATCAATCCAAAAGGTCATATAGAGTATTAGTTATCCACTAAAAAGTACCTAGTGTCCAACTTTTCTATTGCTGATGTAATTCACTTTTTGTAATTGACTTGATTAAACATAATTATTTGGAATAAATTAGTGAAGGGGTAATGATACAAAAAGAATAAAATTCAGGAGAGTCAAAATACATTTAGTTTAAGTGTGTAGTTGGCAATTTTGTTATAGTTTAGATGTATTTTCATACTTTATTTCTCGTTTTTCCTTTTCAACTATCAATATGAGACTTTATTCACATGTCAATCGTAATTTGCTCTGTACATCCCACACAATTTATTATTATCAATCCTATCAAACATTTACCTACATAAACTTGATCATGAGACAGGAAGAATACGATAAAATATGAAATTTTGATTGTTAATTTTGTTCCATCAGTACAATTTATCGAGTTGTTCATAATTGAATGGTCTTTTATAAGGAGCTTGAATAGTTCGTTTACTAGTCTTTCTACCATCTTCACGATGTTGATGCTAAGTGGTTGAGATCTAAGGTTGCCACTTGCCCAATAATCTTTGTCTTTGAAATAGATAACATCCCAATCATTTCTATATCTAATTAGTAATCATTTTTTAATCTTTAATTAGTCATTAATTAACTAGTTTTCTCTTTCAATTTTTTGAACTTTACTCATGTATGGATAAGAAGAATGCGTATGTTTGATGTGAACTTTCATTTTCTTGTTTCCTCAACTTGTTGTCTTATAAGTGGGGCATGGTAACTAATTAACCTATTAATTGCTAACATACTTATTCTTTTAAATAATAAGTGAGTTCGTAGTTGCTATCCTTCGCAGGGACTCATGATAAATCTCGCTTTAATGTAATAGTCCACCAACAAGCATGAAAGGTATAAATCGTTCACTAGACAATCAAGCCCCGTATGATAAACTCAGTAAAAAAAAAACATCCAGATGATTTTTAACCTATGACCCTCATGTTCCCGTGTTCCCCTGCTCAATTGATTCAGTCAGTGCTAACATAATTAAAGTCATATATCTACTAATATAAACAATAATAACAAAACATATCTCCCACCCTTTTGTTGGGTTGAGAAGCCAATTAAATAGGGTACTAAAGAAGGAAAATGGCCCTTTCATATAACTCAAATCTCCTGTTAATATGGATAATGATGTATATACTTATACTATATAAAATAAATGTTCTAGTTGTAGTACAAAATTTAAGATTCTTTTTCTTCACTTTTTGAATACATTAATATGTAAATTTGTCCCCACTTGAGAGTTTTATTGTAATTATATATCTCTAAGGATTAAACTAAAATTTACGTAGGCTCCATGAAATCTATTTTAAGTTTCTTAATTATGTAAAAATATATACCTAATATGCTAGCTACCAAAGTATATAATAATTTTTTTTCTCCCTTTTTTGGAAATAAAATATGATTTGGCCATATATATGTTAATTCCCCCTTCATATCGTGGCAAGGTCAACAAAATTAATATGTTGAGTTTATTATTCCCACTGTTATATTTGTGTAACACTTTTTCTTTATTAATATATTAAAATTGTTCGAATTTTCGCTTTATTTTTTCTAACTCTCTTTCACTCTCTCTCTCTCTCTCTATATATATATATATAGTTAATTTTTTATTTTAAAAAATATAATATTTTACATTTAATATTTACTCTATCAATTTTTCTTTTTAATGACATCCTTGTATATAGTCACGTATTTGTGGGTCATGGGTCAAAAAGAAAACCTTTTAAGACTTTATGTCTAATTAAATACTATTAAATATATAAAATTAATTGAAATGGATAGAGTAATAATAATAATAATAATAATAATAATAATAATAATAATAATAATATTATTATTATTATTATTATTATTATTATTATCCTTGCTTAATCTGCTAGCATTTTTTTCCTTCAAGTTCAAGCAATATATCACATATGGCATGTAAGTTTCCTTTGGCTTCTTATTTTGTTAATGCATGCTTAGCAATACATACAATTTTTTAATGCATTTGATTATGTAATAAATTAATTTGTATAACTGATCACACTCTTCGTTTGATATGCAAAGGGAGGTTAGAAAGTCAACTTATTGGTTAATTTGAATATGCAGTAAAAGCAACTGAGTCGATATTCATCTAGGAGAGGCATATTCATATGCCTTTTCATTTAATAATTATGATTATATATATGATTAAAATAAGGTTAAACAAGTTATATAACCATATTTTCTTCCACCTTCAACAGTCAACAACCCCCCCCCCCCATCCCCCACACACACATCTATCCCTTAGTACAAATTTGTTTCGATTATATATAAATGCTTTTAAAACAATTATATTTTATATTCACTTGTCAATTAATATTTTTTAAAAAGTACATAAAATACTTTTCTTAAAATATTTTATTTTGTAAAAAATATGTTCCGTCATAACAAACTGATCACCTTAAGTAAATACTTGATTTTAAACTCAAAAACAGTTATATTATATAAATTATAATAACATTTTAAGCTCAAAGTGATCATAAAATATTTAATTGTAAAATTATTATTAGCATTATCAAGTCCAATATTAAAAATAGCGAAAAGGGTTAAAAATGCCCTTACATATTTCAAATGATTCAAAAATGTCTTCCTTCCACCTTTTGGTTTAAAAATGCCCTTAACGTTTTTTTAAGGTTTAAAAATATCTCTTTTTAACAACCGGCTGACATGGCAAATGTGGCATGAATTTTCTTTACCCATTTCAAAATATATGACCCATGTAGTCTAAAAATCCATTTCAAAAATTTTGACCCGATAGGCCCACTCAGTCTAGTTCTCTTCTTTCTTCTCCTTCAATTCATCTGTTCTCCATTCTCTAGTTAATTGCAGCAAGAAAAAGATGGAAGAAGTACAATGTTTGGAACAATCAATTTCTTCATGTAGGTAATTGGGGCTCATCTTTGGAATACTGCTAATGAGCTTTGCGAATAAATTTTTGGGAAAACCAAACAATAAAATATGATAATAATAATAAGGATTCTCCAATTGCGAGTACGATATACAAGAATAGAGTAATGTAATCAAAGGTGAAAATTGATTACAAATTCATACTGTAACTCTAAGGAATAGTGCATTCAAAAAGCTAGCAATTAACCGGAAAGTTATGCATAAGTAAATCTTTCAAGGGTTAATATTAGTTCGCAGCCATAAAAGGAGAATCGAATATATGGGTCGGCTGAGAATTGTGCTAAAATGGAGTTCCAAGGATATGTTAGGTTAATATCTAAACGGGTTTGTGGGTGGGTTTGAGTTTTTGTAGCATAGACGGGTCGGGTTGTTGGCTGGATTTTAAAAAATTAGGTGGACCAATAAGATAAAGCCATTTGTCTAATTTAATGATTCAGCATTTGTCATGTCAACATGCTGTTAAAAAAAGGTAATTTTAAATCTTACAAAAAAACGTTGAGGATATTTTTAAACTAAAAAATAAAAAAAGGACATTTTTAAACCATTATAGATACGTTAAAGGGCATTTTTAGCCCTTTTTCCTTAAAAATATTACACTTCCTTACCCTTTTTGCCTAATGTATGGACGATGTTGGTGCTAAAGAAAAATAAAAAGAATCACGTCATTTTTTAAAAGTTTATTTTATGTGGTTTTCCTATTTTTCAATACTTACCTTTTTTTTTTCTTTTTTCTTTTTTACTTAAAAGGTAATACTTTTTCGTTTTCTTTGTCAGATTATATTGTCATCATGTTTTAAACATTATGGTGGTCTGGAAAGTGACATTTGTCCACTTAAAATAAAATAAAACAAAATATATATATGTTTTTTTTTGTCACCATGTTGAAACGAACTTTGAGAAAATATAGACTTCACACTTGGCCTCACGATTACGAGTTATCTCCCAGCCTAGTTTTTTTTTCGGTTTGGGTGGTCTAAATTCGTGTTTTGATATGATTCGGTTGAGATTGTGAGGAGAAACATGATTTTTTTTGAGTGGTCTAAATTCGTCTTTAAACATGATTTGATTAAGATTTTGAAGAGAAATGGTGAAATTCAAGATTATTTTAAAGTGAAAGTTATATTTGAATATGAGAATAAAATTAAAATTTCATGAGTAAAAACTCAAAAAACTTGAAAAGTTTTAAAATATTTTTTTTCAAATTTCAAATTATATATTCTAGTGTGTGAAGTTGAAATAATATTGGTTTGATTAATTAGTTTGATAAACAGAACACTTACTTGAAATAATCTTCAAACTTTATTTCAAATTTTGGAACCACAATTAATCAATTACGACAATATACCATTCTTAATTATGTTGCTTAATTTTAAACTTACCTAGAATAATTAACTATAGTAATTAACAATACAATTATAATCCCACAAATAGAATTTGGAATAATTAACAAACTACATCCTCAAAAAAAATAATCCTACAATATATTTTTTTAATCACCTCTTGCATGTGTGGAGAAGGTTGTGTTATAAGTAAAAAACAAATATAGATTTTTTCTTCTCATAGCTAGCAACCATTCATATCTTTTTCTAGGATCCTTTTGTTTTTAATTGGAGATTTTGAGTCTGAGATTTGATCATGAAAAAAAACGAAAGTTAGGAAATGCTTCCTCCTCAATAACTAGCTAGGCTACATAAATTCAAATTAATCAAAATTACAATACGAATACTGAACAATTGACGAGGAAAGAAACACACAAGGAGTTGTCACTAATTAAGTTATTTGTTTCCTCCTCAATTTGGTGTGTGGTCCATGTCTCTTTGCATGTGTAGGCTTGATATTTCTCTCGTGAAGAAAATTATTACCAATTTGGGAAATAGATTTAATTTAGGTACACATATATTATGGAGATTTTTTTATATTGTTGGTGTATTTACGAGTTTACCTATCACTATATGATTCATTTCATATGGTAGTATCTGAGTGTGTATTGAAAGTTTATGAAAGAAATAAAGATTGACTCAACTCTTAAACATGTGACGACATTTTTATGAAAATAAGAGCATGTTATTATTTTATTTTTTTTGGTTATAGAGCATGGTATTATGGATATAATGAAAACTTCAATGTTAGATTTATTAAATATAAAAAGGGGCTTATTTTAACTAATTATAAAATAAAAAATAAAATATTAAGGGTGTGTTTGGTATAAAGAAGAATATTTTGCAGGAGTAAAAAATAATTTACAAAAAAAAACTTAGTATTTGGTTGTTGAGTAAATTATTTTGCTCTATTTTTCTTGCAAGGAGGAAAAAAAAACAATTCTTAAAATATTACAATCACAAGAATATTTCATTCAACCAAAAAAAAAGAATATTTTTTCATATATATGAGTCACTTCAAGTCATTTTCCACAAATGGAAAGAAAATATTTTAGTTTAATCAAATATGAAAATATTTGAATAGCTTGAAAGATAGAGAGTATCGCGATGGCACATGGCAGCCACAAAGCTACCTGAGTCAAATTTGGTGAGTTCCAAATTTTAGGAATAAAATTACTTTTTTCGTCTCAAAATATTTGTCATATTTCATTTTATGAGAGTTAAATTATATTAATTTTGATTGATATTTTAAAGATTTTTTTTCATCATATGCATGATCTATGAAAAATTGTAACTAATAATATTTTTCGTATAATTTTTATAAATTGTAATTTTAAATTATTGAATTAATTAGCTCTGGAGATTAATTAAACTGACTCACGCAAAATAAATTATGACAACGAATATGAAACAGATGAAGCACGTATTGGTAACCATGTGGCAAATTTAAGTTTTCTACATATCTATAATAAATTTCTTAACACAAATAACATAATATAAACTATAGTCACATAATTCAACTGAATTCATATGTCGGCTTCTAGCTCCGCGCCACCCCGATAGTGTATGTGGCTCATGAATGATGTATCAAATTATGTATCATCAAGACAATTTATTTGACTAATAAGACAGCCTTTTTTCCTCTAAATTAATTGAATTTATTTCGACCACTGCATGTTTATAGGGTTATCAATTTGTCTGTGATTCAGCATCTCTGTCTATTCACTTCATGTTTAGAGATGGACGTCTTTCCTTGTCATTTCTTAATTTATTGATTATTTGGTCTAAAATTTCTTTTAGTGAACATGTCACATTATTACTTTTTTAAAAAAAAAAATTGAAAGGAAAAAAATGAATTAAAATAATGATTAAGATGTTATTTCTAGATATATATGTACACTCAACAACCTTTGCTTGCTTTTAAATTAGATTAAGATGTCTAAAATTAAGTAAGATATTATTTTTAGATCTAAACACTAATAATTAAGATTGTTTGTTTTCAATATTTGAATATGCAGATCTATTTATTTAAAAATATAATAAATATACAATTTAAATAAAACAATGTAATTAAATATAGGGAAAAAATATAAATTTAATAAAATAAAATTATTATTTGATTCAAAAAAAAAAAAAATGGTCTGTAGTGGTACGTAGTGGTGTTGATGGTTGATGTTCGTGGTTGATAATACTAGTGGTGATATATAATTGTGAATTGTGATGGTTGGTGTTAGTGGTTAGAAATGGTGGTGGTGGGATAGTTGAGATGGTTGGTGCTAGTGGATAGTGATGGTGGTGGTGATAGTCGTAATGATAGAGGTGGTTGATGTTGTAATGGATACTGGAATCTGTCCAAAAGATACAATGGTGATTGTTGATAGTGATGATTGTTATGGTAGAGTCGGTTAATGTTAGTAGTTAATGGAGTTGATATTGGAGGAGGCTTAAGTGCGTGGTGGTTGATAATGATGTTGGTACGGTGATAGTTGATGGCAATGCATGTCGTCATAATGGATATGGTTGGTAGTAGGGATTAGTTGTGGTGATGGTAATGGTTGATTGTAATGACGGCGATAATGACGGTAGTGGTAGCGCTAATAGATTTAATTATAATAATGAAGATGATAGGTGTGGTAGCGACTAAAAATAATAATAATTGACATCAATGGTGGTTGCCAGTATTGATTGTGATAACACGGGTGATTAATGGTGAATTGGTGATATAGTTGTGATTGGCGTCGATGGTGATAGTTGATATTGTGGTGGTGGTGTTTGTGATGACACAGGTGCTTAGTAGTGGTTGTGGACAGAGTGATGTGAAAATTATTCACACAAAATATATTTTAACGATATTAAGACGTTGCTTAAGATTGTAATAATTAAAACTTATTCAAACGAAAAAAAGTGCTTAAATCTTAATGTAAAGAAATGCATTTAATATTCTAAATTTTGAATCATTCAAATTCAAACCTCCATAAAATGCAAGTAAAATGAGGTCTTAATCATCTAATTCTACCACCAAATACAAAGGCGAATTCAGGACTTAAGTTAATGAGTCTTACGTTTTATGACAGATAACCACTAATTTTGGGATTGATAAATTATGCATATTGTTAATTCCTAATATAAAAATAGGGTTTGAGCCAAAGTTATCGTATAGTAACAAATCCAAAACGTTTGGTGTAGATGAGCCCTCTCTCAAGAGATAGTTTGTTAGAATCGATTAATAGTAATATTTTACTCTTCATTCAAAATTCTTAGTTTGAACTCTAGAAATGAAACAAAATTTGATAAAGTGTGCTTACCACTTTAATGAGACCTTACACCACAACTTTTTATTTCTCGAATCCTTGAAAAAGATATTAAACATCAAATAAAAAAATAATCGTCAAATCTTCCGATGATATCGATGAATATTGACCGCATTTACAGATTGCACGATTCATACATACTACACAAAACAATGCACATTTATTTTTAAAATGCTACCAGCTGGCTAAAATTATATCGCAATCCTTAATAATCACAAGGCCTTATCGTGAAATTTAAATTAAGTATAGTATGATAATTAAAATATTATTATTTTTAAAAAAGGCCCTATTGTACATCCTCAACAAAATTTAATTTGTGAGATCTTCTTTAAATAATTAATTAGTGATTTATAGTAAATAAATATATTTAACAAAATGTTACTATTATTTAAAACCAAATTCATGGAAAATTTCCTAGTTAATTAAATTTTATTAATACCATTATTATCAAAATCGACTTACATTTTTAGCTTATAAATTAATTTACATGGGTGTTAATTGTTATATATATATATATATATATATATATATATATATACACACACTTGGACATTGAAACCGATATAATGTCTATACCATAAAATATATTTAAATAATTAATAAGATATACCGTTCATGTAAAATTCTTCTTAAAAATACATAATAATAATAATAAAAATGGAACTTCTTATTATAATATTAAGATTTTATTAAAAAGTTAGAAAAAAGCAGTCAAAAAGAGATCCAAATACATTGGAGGAAAATGCCGATACGCATGTGGACGGTGTTGTTTTATGTCTTAGACCTATCATATGATATATAATTAAATATTACTCTATATGATCTGTGTGAATAAATTAATTAAAAACTATATTGTATAAGATTTTACTATTAATAAATTTGGTGAGGAAATCCAGGAACACGTCGCCGAAATCTTTTTCCATATTTTCACATCCCTTTTTGTTTTTATATGATACATGACTTTATCGTTAAGTAATAAATAAATAATAGAACAACAAAAGGAGTATTTAGATTCTTCCTTCTTAATTAGAGGTCAAATTTTTGCTACGAGTTTAATTTTTTATTATAAATTCAAATTTCATCGAATTTCAATATTCATACAAAATACCGAATAAAAATTGAGAAATAGTAGATATTTGAAAAAATTAGTTGAGATTTTGCGTAAACAAATTCAGACACCATCTTAAAAGTTATTCATTTAATAATAATTATCAATGAAACGAAAATAATATCTCTATATATATCATTCCATAGAGATAATGTGAAATGTTAAAGTCTCATTTTTAAAATCTCATTAATATGCTATTATTGTTATTTTCAACGTCTCTTTTCAATATTCATTCCATAATTACTAAACAAACCTAACTCCAAGTGGTTCTTGGATTTAATAAAGGAAAAGATAGGATAAGCCTGATATTTTTACCAATCCAGACATTTAAGTGGAACAAGGATAAGAGAGTAAATTTATGTTAATATGGATTGTGGTGCGGTGGTGGGATTGTTTCATCGTTAATCAGAGGTTTCGGGTTCAAGATGTAGATATGAAAAAAATATTGTTGGGAGCGCCACCTCTGAATGAGCCTTGCAATACGTGACTCAGATTTAATCGGGGCTTCAATACAAACTTAAGACAATCCGTGGGAAACTTTAAAAAAAAATCTCTGAAGCCAAAACCATTAACTACTCAATCATTAAAAAATAATAATCATGCTAAATACCAATATATGAATACTACTACTAGAATATTATAATTTTCAATACAAATATAATAATCTCTTTTTTTTTCCTACAAATATATCTATCAATACAAGCAATTATTTCCACTCAAAAAATCCTAAAAATTAAGTATGCTTATAGGCAAATATAAACCAATCACACAAATCATGATTTTACCAAATGAAACTGAAACCATAAATTTGACAAAAGGATATTATTATTATTATTAATATTACAAAAGTATGGTAGGTGGGGATATTTTTTAATTACAATTTCTAATTCTTTTTTTTCTACAACAGATCCCAAAATCACCATTATTGTGGGTGCACGAGATATATCTCACTCTAATATATAGCACGCCAATAACAAAGTAGACACTACTAGTACTATTTTTCCGTTGGAAGATGTTCAATAACGGTATTTCTAGATATTTTGATTGAATCGGTGAGAAAAGAAAAAAAATAGTACTCCTTCCGTCCCATTTTATGTGGCACCATTTCTTTTTTAGTCAGTCTTAAAAAGAATGTCACATTTTCTTATATGGTAAGTACTTAGAGGTACAATTCCTCTTTTACCCTTGTTGGTTTCACTTAATCATACATTTATGAGGAGACAGAAAAGTGATTCTACTTTTTAATATGACTATTTTTTGAAGGGGCAATTTGGTAAACATTTCAAAGTCTTTATTTATTTCTTAAACTCCGTGCCCAGTCAAATGTTGCCACATAAAATGGGACGGAGGGAGTAATATTTTCATACGGAAAAATTAGGAAATTTTCCACTATTTTGAATAATAATCTTCTTTTTCATCATGCATTTTCAAGTGACGGCAGAACGTTTATAAAGAAAATGAATGAAAAAATCATGTTTACAACACAAATTTTCCACTGATTTGCGACAGAAAAAACTTTATTTCTAATAGTACAAAATAAATCGCACTACCTAAACTTATCGTGACAAGCTCAATCCAGAAAACATATAAAGGATTTTAAACTTCAAACCCGCCATTAGAAAGATCTCTTGTTCAACCAACCTCCGTTTATTGTGTGGACGGCAGAACATGAATAGTGGATATTTATATCAATAAGTAATTTACAAAAAATATTACGCGGAAAAAAGGGCTTGCCATGAATAAATCTCAGGCTCGTGATTCACGTGGTAGGGCCAATCAGCAGTTGAATAATACAAAAAAAAAAAGTTTTATTTAATTAATTATATATATTTTCTGTTTGATATTATTTTAATAAAGTCAGAAAAGAAAAAAATTAAAAAATTAACATTATGTGTAAAATATTCTTAAAACGAAACAAATAGTTTCTGAAAATTAATGGTATCAATCACATTAATTAAGACATAAAGATTCATGAATAATACATTGTAAGTATTATTTTTTAAAATATTAATACTACTATAATTTCAGTGAACTTTTACAAGTAGAGTCGGTAGATAATAGAATGTGCATAGTTATTACTATTACCATATGGAGGTAGATGATTGTTTTCTAAGGATCCTCCGCTTAATCGTTGAAGCAAATTCACATAAAAAAAAACATAACAACTAATCAGAAAATATGATAAACAAAACATAATACAACAAACGATAATAGCGAGAAACATCAACAAACCTAAACTCTCAACAAGAGCAAGACAACACATCACTTTTAAATATTACCAAAAGTGTTAGTAGTGATTATTATCAATCATCCAAAAGGTTAGGCAAAGTATTAATCAAGATCTTAAAAAGAGCAAACTTCATATTCTGTTACATACCTTTCATGACATCAAATTTCACCCATATAAATTGTGGTGGGATGACTCTGTTTTTTTTTTCCTAATTAAAATCCTTGAATTTTAGCCCGTAAAATTGAAAAAAAATAGTTGGATGAACTACTTTATAAATTAAGTCCTACTATGCATAAATAAATTTAGTTAACTTACATACGAGTATCAAATATCGAGTTAAAGAAAAACGACAAATATCAACCACCCCATGTGCCTTACATTTTTTTGTGTGGGCAACTATTTCTTCATTAATGTGGTACCTAATATCAGTATCTTTTTTCAAGGTACACGAAAATTATAGATCATTGTGTGTAGAATTATTATGGGAAAAGAGTGAAAATATTTTAATTTTGATCGAAATTGTTGTTACGATATTAAACTTTATGAAGGATCTTTTACCCATTTGCACTATTTAATAATGTATTTTAAAGGTATATATGTTCCCACGTGGACACATTACTATTTATAATGATGCAATATTTATGATGTCCACGTGGGCACATATATACCTTTAAAATACACTATTAAATAGTGCAGGGGTAAAAGGTCCTTTCCAAAATTCGGTATTGTTACAGCAATTTCGGTCAAAGCTCGGATATATTTCAGACCTTTTTCCTTTTTTTTTTTTTTTTTGAGAAAATCACTTTTTACTATGATTTTTTATTTATATTTTCATAATTTGAATTAGAGATATTTTTATTAAAGATACAAGAATCTAATTAATTATACCCATACCTTTTTAGTAATTACACAACATTAGTGTTGTGAGTTATTATATAGTAGCAAATTTATCAATGCACACCAAAAAAGATAAAGGCAACGACCCTTTTCGAGGAGATTCCAAAAAAAAAAAATGATGACATAAAAAATGAAATCCAAAATATAAACCTAGAATATTCTGAATAATCAGGTAAATTGTTAATTGTACATGTAATTAAAGCTATTTCGCTTTTCTACTGATTTACTAGAATTATTAATTTTATCATAATTTTGTGTCAACTTCTCAGGAAAATTTCTTCATTAACTTTTAATGTGGAACTTCATGGAAAAACTTTCTATAAACCTTATGCTGTAACGATCTGAACCGTCGTTATTTAGGAGGAACAAAAATCCGAAAAAATTCTGGGCCATCCTCCCACCAGAGCGGGCTAGATGTCGCCAGGGCGGCGACGCCAAAGCGGGATAGGTGAGGTAGAGCGTAAATTACAAGAAATTCTATTTTCTCCATCTTTCTAAAATACCTAAATAAGTCGTAAAACACCTTAGAAACCTCAGAAAAGCTGCTCTAAGCTTGGGAAGGAAGGAGAAGAAGAATTCTAACGTGAGAATGGCAATATCTTGCGGATTCTTGGCTAAATTCACCGTCGCGAAGCCCAGAAAATCGAAAACGAAGTCAAAACTCCGTGCATCTGCTTGGCGCCCAGGTAGGCTAGGTTTTATGAATTGAGTAGTTATAAATCTGTGCTTACTACATAATATATGGAAATCAATGGTAGGGTGGTGTGTAGACCTTCGTGCACCAAGTAAATTCCATGAGTAATTCCTAGAAATCAAAGTACGTGGGTGTATACCTTGAAAAGAGGAATTGATGAATTGTTAGGGACTCTAGAATTGTTATCATGGATAAAATTCAAGAATAAGACTAAGAAATCATGAATGGAACTAGATTTATGAATGCATGTTAGATCATAAATTGGAGTGATTGAATTGAGAATTTATTTATGATGAATTGTGACTAAATCCTAGAAGGAAGTACTTAGATGATGAACTAGGGCTAAGTATGGTCAAATTGATGTTTGTATATGAATGTTGCATTGTTGATCACACTTGTTGTAATTGAGATGGGTAAACTATGATTGCCATGAAATCATGACTTAACTGTATGAGCTTGAAGATATACTTGTGATTGTGATTGTGATGTGTTGAATGGATCGGTTGCCAGGTTCCGGCATAAGTAACTTAGATCGGTTGCCACGTTCCGGCTTAAATATTAGATTGGTTGCCACGTTCCGGCATAACTATGGGATCGGTTGCCACGTTCTGGCATAACTAACTTGGATCAGTTGCCACGTTTCGGTATAATTAACTGTTTGGGTTTGGGTTCTATGAGAGGACCAATGATGTGATATAAAATGTGAAGTGGTTCAATTGTTCGTAAATATTGATGATATCGTATATGCTGATATGCACATGTGAGTTTATGTGGTATTGACTCTCTTATGTTGCACTTAGTGGGCACTTGTATGATGGCTATATTTGATTGTTCGTTGTAATGAGCAAACATGTTGGATATAGTGAAAGGGTAAAATGTTCAAGAGACGAGTAATAGATAGTAAGGGTTGTTCGTGTGTGGTAATGGCAAGGAGTAGAGGTAGTGTGTGTGATGAAATATGCTTAGGTGGATTTCACCTTGGGGAAAAGAGATTGGGTTTAGTGTTAAGAGAGCGTGATGTAATGTATTATGTGACTATGGTTGGGTAATGTGACGAGAAGTAGGGGTATGACGTGAACGGTTAGTGGAAATGTTGGTGGTTGTATTTGAGGGATTTCTCTATGCGGTAGAATGGTTAGGCTATGATCAAGTACCTGGAGGGTAGGTTGATTGAGAAGGGTGTTAGTAGTTAGGGTACTAGTGTACGTGAGAGGTTTGTTTTCAAGAGAGAGTAAAGGTGGAGAAGCGAGTGGTTTCTTTTGTTATGTGGTGGGCATCGCGTTGACCGATGATGCCTACCAGTACGCATGTTTTGTACTGATACTATTCTTGCTATGTCTTTTTGACATGGTCTGGATGCAAGATTGGTGGCGTTCCATTAGGTGAAGACGAAGGAAATCTCCAACAGCTTCTATTCTTCCTTCCGCATGGTGAGAGCTGTGTCTTTTAATTACTGTCCAGTTGTACTCTTAGTAGCTCTTGTACCTGTTTAGACTAGATCCATGGAAGTTGTTTAAATTACTATACAAGTTAAATCAAAAGTGTGTCTAAATGTATTATTTATAAAGTCATAGTATTACTTTTATTTTGTTTTCTTTAAATTTCTGCATATTTTACTTTTGGGATACGAGTGTTCTCCTACTTAGGTGTTAGAGGGGGTGTTCGCACGATCCGGTGGGTTGGGTAGTGACATATCATCTGATGGTATAATAAATAGTTAATACACTAATTGTGCACAAAACGTGATATCTGATGGTATAATAAATAGTTAATACACTAATTGTGCACAAAACGTGATATCTTAAATTTGATTTGTTTTAGATAATTATATTTCATAATAAAAATAACTATATTAAAAGCCAGTTCGAATCTTAATCATATAGGCAATCACAATTATTGTTTTTTCTAGTTATTTAATTTACTTTCACATTAATTTTATCATAATTTTGAGTTGGTATTTCGTGATAATCACTCAATTAACTTTTAGTGCAAAATTTCATGAAAAAATTCGTTATAACCATATGCATATCTGATGGTATGAATAGTTGATACAGACCGGGGTTTGTGATTCGGTTTAAATCGGTTATTAGTTAAAATCAAAACAAATCAATCTAGTCGGTTTTTAAAATTTCTAAAACCAAATCAAAATCAAATGAGAAAAATAACCGTCGGTTTGGGTATTTATGAATAATATATAAATAATTATAAAATTTATATATCTAATTTATCGGTTCGATTTGGTTATTTTTGCAGTTGTTTTTTAGTAAAACCAAAATCAAATCAAATTATATCAGTTTTCAAAATTTAAAACCAAATCAAACCAAATATCAATTTTTTTAATCAGTTTGATTCGAATGACGGTTCGATTTGATTTTTTAACCATAACCGTGAACAGCCCTAGATACACTAATTATGCACAAAACGTGATATATTAAATTTTATCTGTTTCAGATAATAATGTTTTATGATAAAAACAAAAGTATTAAAGGTAAGTTCGAATTCTAATCGTATATTTTATGATTAAAAAAAAAACAAAAACATCAAAGGCAACTTAGAATCCTAATTGTTCAGGTAATCAAAATTATTTCCTTTTTCCAAATTTCAAATTCTTATCCATATTTTTTTTTTATCTTCTAGCTAGCTACCATTATATATGTGAGCAATAATTCATGAATCAATAAATAATTCGAGTTTGAATAAATGCTTTATGCTTGTCTCCCTTTAATAATTTACGAGTTATGTCTGATTTTCAGGTATTTCTATAGCTATAAAAATTTGTTATTTTTTTGTGAGTTTGGTTTTGATTTTTTTAGTTATAATTAATTCTTTGAAAAGATTAACATGAACATATTACTATTATGATCAATATTGAATAATATCTATATAATTTTACTGTCATCTTGCTTATTTAATTGGGGAAACATAATTTTATGTAGAATTTAGGATAATATTTATCATCATAACATCTTGATTGTCCAACAGTAAATTTGCTAGCTTACATTAATGTTCTTTTAGAATATTTTTTACGATTTTTGTTGAATTTTAATTATTATTTTTTGTATATATGAAGATTGTATATAATGAATTACCTATTTATATCTATCCTTTAACACAATTTAGATTTTCAAGAGTTATATGTTTCCATCGAAACTAAAATTAAATAATAAATTGTAAAATTGAAATGATGAAAATGATTTAAAGATTTTCAAGAGTTATATGTTTCTATCTAAACTAAAATTTAGTTTAATAAATTGTAAAATTGAAATTGATTTAAAGATTTCCACTGTTGTATGTTTCCATCGAAAATAAAATTTAGTTTATTATATAGTAATTTGTAAAATTGAAATGATGAAAATGATTTAAGATACAAAACAACTTTCAACAACTACACAATTTAAAATATATTACATATAGCTAACGTATTTACAAAATTCTTGAAAATCATACAAACATAATTATTTTTTCTTGATCCCAAACTTATAGAGAGGTTGATTAATTTAGAAATAGTTTTTTTTTTTTAAAAAAAATAATTTTTGGATACTTCTTCTAAAAGTAAACGAACCAAATAATCAGTAGCTTAAAAGCATCGAATTTATCTGAATCACATATTTTTAGCATAAAATATATCTTTATATGTAAAATTATAATAAATAGTGGATTTGGATTCATAGTCTTAAAATTATATTTGGCTCAATATCAAAATGTTAAATTGATTAAGCTCGCAATAAAATTTATCTTAAATTTAATTTTAGTGTTAGCTAATTTCAAAATTATTTATCTAAATATTTATACTAAAATGATAAAATTACTATCCCATATAGAGATACCACAACCGCTGACGTATCTTTTTTTATTTCATTTTGTGTATCAAATAATATATAGAGTTTAAATTCTGAATCCAAGCCAACGGAAAAAAAAAAAACATGCACACATGATATATGAACACCAAAAATGTACTTAAACTAAAAGTGGGTTTGTGTGGGTTTTCTGTCTCCGCGTTTCGTTTGTGTTCACAAATTTGCAAATTGCCAATAATTGTTAATATTAAAAAAAAAATATTTATTAACTTGTTCAATATTAATTATATTTTATAATTTTAAATTTAATTATTTATTTCAATAAGTTTGGAAAATAACTACTTAATGATTAAAAATTTCAAAATAAAATAAATAAATTTGTTTGCTTAATTTTTGGTGGCAACCAATGAAGTTCATTTATTCTTCAAAAAAAGGGAGAAAAAACGGAGTAATTAGTGGATAAACGGGGTGGTCCAGACAAAGAAAGATGGCCCCACTTTAATATTTTTCATTTATACATCATTTTTCTATTCGTTTTAATTTTGTTTGTCTAATTTGTTATTTATCATATTTTTATTTGATCATAATTTTATTAAATAATCTTAAAATTATTATTGTTCTTCAATCTGTATAATTCTTTTCACATTATTTCAATATTGTTACTACTTTCATTTCTGCTTGATTTAAGCAGAAGATCAGTTAAAAATAGTCTCTTTAGCTTTTTGAAGTAAAACTATTGTGATTTAATAGAACAATAACAATAAAAGTATTCAGTGTAATTTCACAAATAAAAATGAGGAAGATAAAGCATATTTTAACAATAAATAATATTCTATATTTTATAATATGGTTTATGTAACTAAATGAGTAATTTAATTAAGATGAAGCCAAACAAAATATGGAAAGTGAGAGATTATGTATCTTTCCTTATATATTACCACCAAACATAGAAGAGGAAAACAAAACCTGCTGATCTTCATCTTCCTCCCAAATTTCTCAGTTGCATTCTTTCAGTTTTGCTTGAAACTTCAAACTATTATACCCATTTTTACTAAAAGAAAAAATTCATTTTTGGGTATGGTGTTGGTACAACAGGAAGACGAAATAAGGGTGGGTGGAGGGAAGAAGGGAATGAGATTAGGGAAATATGAAGTGGGGAAGACACTTGGTGAAGGAAATTTTGGTAAAGTGAAGTATGCTAGACATGTAGAGACTGGTCAATCTTTCGCCATTAAAATTTTGGAGAAGAGTCGGATCCTTGACCTCAGGTCTACTGATCAGGTTTGTTTTTTTTTTTTTTTTTTGTTATCTCTGTTTCTCTTGTGTTCATGGATGAATTTTTCTATTTGGGGTTTTGGGTTCTCAGAAATGGAAAAATAATTTTGAATCTCTTCTTCCCCATTTTCTGTTGTTTTTGTGTACTTTTTCTTTTTTCTGAAAAAAAGTGGATCAGTTTTTCTCTCTACTGTTATTCTAGTTTTGTAACTTTCATTTCCATGGTGAAAGTTGATTTTCCTTACCAATTTCCTCTTGAAGGTGTTTTCGTTGTAAAAATCTTCTGCCTAATTTCTCCGACCAAATCCCGTTTCCGGCGAGTTGGACGGAACTACTGTTATAACAACATACCTAGTGTAATTTCACGGTAAAGACCAGGGGCGGAGGCAGCATATAATGAGGGGGTCATCCAACCCATTCGGCGAAAAACATTACTATTTATACATGGTTAAAATTATTATTTATATATGATTAAAATTATTTTTTTAGGTATGTATAATAGATGTCGAACCTCTTTCACTAGTTCGTGTGTTTACTTCTCAGATTTTGAACCCCCTTATTAAATTTTCTGGCTCATCCACTGATAAAGACGGTGTGTATGTAGATTTGCCCCTATTTGAGAAGATAGAGATGCGGTTTCCGATAAATCTTAGCTCAAGTAAAATGGGTAGGACGGAACTTCTTTTTTTTTTATTGAGCTGGGTCTATCAGAAATAGCCTGTAGAGATAAGATTTGCGTATATTTTACCTCTCAGATCTTACTTATGAAATTACATTAATTTGTTATGGTTGCTCATCAAAGCTCGAACAAATAAGAAGAAATCCCCTAGTAATTTTATTTTCACTCTACTGAATTTTAATATTGAGCCACACGTGATTTTTGGATTTCTAAATCATGTATTTTTAACCGTTTAAATTTCACAAATATTATTTTCTAAACTCATAAAAATTTAGAGATATGGCTAAAAAGTCTTAAAAGTTAGAATCTTCAATTTTATAATTATAGTTGCTTGGTGGTTAGCGCTTTTTGGTGAGAAATCGCATCTTCCACTATATTTCCGACTAAATCCTGCAGCTAAAAGTTAAAGGATTAGCTAAATTTGGTGGTTCAAAACTCCCTTATTGGATAATGAATCAGTCCAACTTGACGACAACTATTAAACTTTATAATTGTAAATTGTTTGATTGCACATTTTTTCCGAGTCTATCATATACTACCTCTCTACTAGACCCTACTCGTGGAATTAGACGGAGTATGTTGTTGTTGTTAATCTTTTAATTGAACCTTTGCTACTTTTGTGGAAAGTATTTGTGTTGAAGCTCTTAGTAGATAATCATATAAAGAACTCTACTTTTAAAGTTGAAAATTGAAATAACTCAAATAAGCTTATGCAGTTCTTGTGTAATTTCAGATTAAGAGGGAGATTGGAACTTTAAAACTCCTCAAACATCCTAACGTGGTCCGATTATACGAGGTATATACTATCCTTTTCCTTCTTTCAAATATATTATCTTTTGTACATGAAAAAAACTCCTAATATACCCGAGTTGAGGTATTGAAATATTGAAATATTTTCGGGATACAAGTTGTGTTTGTAGTGGTGAGAAAGTAGCTCCACCTAAAGATTGAGTATATAAAGTGGATTATATTATATAATTCGTTTTATTCTTCGAAAACAACGAGTAAAAAACATCCTGGAATCTGATTCAGTTTGTGTATAGACAATTAGCCAATTCATTTTTGCTTGAAGTAAAGAACAACAAATGCTCACTCTTTCACGACTAAAGATCTGTTTTTTTTTTTCTTCCAATTTTCTTGTCTTTATTGTTAAACTAGGCATAAATACATCGCACAGAAAAGTCTACTGAATTTTAGGAATACTTTTCAATGTATGAACTTGAGGGGATTGTGATAATTCATCTAGTGGTTGTTGAAAAATAATAATTGGTGAGCCATCTCGACCCCCACATAATTAGATCTTTTTCCCAACTTTACAAGTTAACAAATGCTGGATAACCATAAGTGTTATATCAATTGATTTTTGTGGTTATATATTGTATATGGGAAGGGGTCTATTTTGTCTGGGACCATGGAGGAGGAAAGATGGATCTATCCAAAGACTTAAAAACTTAGGTGGACAACTTTGTTTTGGTTTTTTTTTCTTGGACTTACTGGTGTAGTAGCATTAGGAATAGTCTTTTGCTGGAATATTATGTTAATCTGCCCTGGTAGACCAAGATTTAATTGGTCTTAGTTCAAATCAGGGATTACAACTTTGAACCTACTGACGTACTAACTACTCAATCTAAATAAATTACGTTCCCGTCTCAAAAGAAAGTTGTTTGTTTTCTTCCTTGAAAAGTTTGTCAAGATGTAACGTCCACGATGGCTTCTGTTGCTTGTCAAATGCTGCTTCATGGTGGCAACTGGCAAGTAAATAATAATAGTAATAATAATAATATTTTATCAAACATTAAGATATCCATACATGGGTTTCCTCATGTTAGTAGTATTTTGTTGTGATGCATTTCTAACAAGACGGTACAATTAAGCAGGTCTTAGCGAGCAAAAGCAAGATTTACATGGTGCTAGAATACGTGAATGGGGGTGAATTATTCGACAGAATCGTAAGTTACTTTGACTATATATTCTGTTTGTGAATAATAGTGTTTCAAATCTTGAATTTTTGCCTTGACTATAATCCTTATCCATAGGTTTCCAAAGGAAAACTCTCAGAGACCCAAGGTAGGAAGCTCTTCCAACAATTGGTTGATGGCGTTAGTTACTGTCACGACAAAGGTGTCTTCCACAGAGACCTCAAGGTAACTAATTATATAGTGTGTAGCATAAATATTATAAGCTGTTATTCAGTCATGTAACATGTATCGTGTTGAAAATGCAGCTAGAAAACGTCCTCATTGATTTGAGGGGAAACATAAAAATAACGGACTTTGGGCTCAGTGCGTTACCCCAACACTTTAGGGTACGGAATACTAGCTTCTCTTTGTTGCATATGTGAATAGTTTCCTCAATCTTATTGAGCTTTTTTGTCTTAACTATAGGATGATGGATTGTTGCATACCACTTGTGGTAGTCCAAACTATGTCGCTCCAGAAATTCTTTCAAACAGAGGATATGATGGCGCGGCATCTGATACCTGGTCATGTGGTGTAATCTTATATGTCATTCTCACTGGTTATTTACCCTTTGATGATAGAAATCTTGCCGTACTTTATCAAAAGGTAAGACAATTTCTTCTTTTTGTTCCATGCGTGTGAGCTCATTTCATGACATTTTGTGGAGCTAATACTTTTAATATTATTTTTGATGGATATAAATCAGATACTTAAGGGGGAAGTTCATATACCGAAATGGCTATCTGCTGGAGCAAAGAACCTCATAAAGAGGATTCTTGATCCCAACCCGCATACTCGTGTAACAATGGCACAAATCAAAGAAGATGCATGGTTCAAACAAGACTATACACCTGTAAACACTGATGAAGAAGATTTGGAAAGTGATGATCATGCTTCTACAGATGATCACGTCTTCACCATGCATGAAACAGTATGGACATTGGACCCTTGAGTAATTGGTTCATTTCAAGCATTTTAATCCTTTCTTCCTTAATGATTGATTGTTTGCTATATCCCTGTCACAGCCACTTGATGCTCAAAGAGATCCCGAATCGCCTTGCCTTATCAATGCCTTTGAGCTTATAGGAATGTCGTCATGTCTGGATCTTTCTGGATTTTTTGAGAAAGAGGTAACCTTTAATTCTAATTTGTACAGTATTATGCAAGGAACATATCATAAAACATAGACTTATTTCTTCTTGAATTATTCTAGGATGTTTCCGAGAGGAAGATCAGATTCACCTCCAGTCTCTCTCCAAAACAGTTGTTGGAGAGGATCGAGAATATGGTGACACAGATGGGATTTCATGTCCAGAAAAGACACGGAAGGGTTAGTATAATTGTTGGTGTATCAATCTGTATATGCATAGTCACACAAGAAAAATTAAATCTTAAATAAAGTTCCATGTTATGTCTTTGTACATTGCAGTTGAAAGTGATGCAAGAGCAGAAAGGCCACAAAAGCCCGACTAGTCTGTTGGTAGTCGCAGAGGTAAGCAATGTTTGCAGTATTTGACTCCCTTATTTTCCATAACAAGAAAGAAAAACAAAAGTAACTTTTCCTATGCATCATTTTCAGGTCTTCGAGATTAGCCCATCCTTGTATGTTGTAGAGTTACAAAAGTCTTCAGGGGATTCGACAGTATATAGACAGGTATAGCTCAACATCCTCGTCTACCTTGTTACAACCTACAACTCTTCCAAACATGTTAAACTAACTAAATCACTTTTATCCCACAGTTGTGTAATAGGTTATCGAATGATTTGGGAGTCCACCGAAGTGAGGAGCTCCTACCTACTGTTTGTTGTGATAGCTAGACCATTTGCAGTGGTGACTGGATACATTCTTTCGTTCTGGAGCTCCTACCTACTGTTTGTTGTGATAGCTAGACCATTTGCAGCGGTGACTGGATACATTCTTTCGTTCTTTTTGTTCCCATTCTCCTGCTCTTGTTGAGTATTAGGAGGAGTTGTGAGCAGTAAGCACACCCTTCAAGTTGGTTGGTTGATTCATCAGTTTCGCGAGATTAAGTGTACAGTAAAGGAACATGGCGGAAATCGCCTTATAAGTTAGTACATTCAAGTAAATCTGTATCTTGTAGTATCTATTATTTAGTCTCTAGGCAAATGTCTTCTGTGGAACACGGCTATAGTGGCCTTGTTGATTAGTAAATTCAGCAAAATTTGTATTCTGTAGTACTATCAATTATTTGGAGCTTGGTCTTTACAAGGACTTTGAAAGTCTCCAAGCAAGATGTCCTTTTTTGAGAAAAAAAAAATGCTTCATGCAGCTTTATGTAATTAAGAGAAAGTTACTTTGCACATGGCCTCTTCTTTTTTTGCAATTATTGTGTAAATGATTGTGCACATAATACAACAAACATATCAGGATTTGGGGAGGGTAGGATGTACGTAGATCTTACGTCTATCTTTGTAAGGGCAGAGAGATAAAATATAATATTTGTTTTAAAGAAAAGGATTGGGTTGCTTGGAATTGAAGTGTAATTGTTATTGTACGGTGTCATTGTTATACAAAGAGGAAATAAAAGTGGCTACCTTTCTATATTTTAAATTTGATTCATTTTTCATCTCTAAATCTTACTACAATATTATAATGTACAACCAAGACTGGAGGATTATGTGCACCAATAATTTAGCAGAGAAAGTTGACAAATTCAACTTTATAATGGACAGGACTAAGTATGGATGGCCTCTTTCTCCCCTCAACTCACACAATTATTGAACCTAACTTAATGTCTCTTAGAAAAACAAACATATATTTTCAACAAAATGAGCAATGTCTTTAAATACATTTTATATTAAAAAAGAAGAAATAATTTGTTGTCTGATTTTTAAAAGCTTGAAAACTTATATATAAGCTTTGTTAGAGACGAATTGTCTAAGTTTGTATAATATTGTATAACAATGTAAATGTATTTATCAACACATTTTTACCATATCATACATTTTTTACGAAAGATTGATATGTTGTGTACCGTAAATATATATATGTGTGTGTGTGTGTGTTGTTCAGTGCGTCATTTTGTTTTAGTGTTGCTACTCCAAGTCCAATTTTTGTGTCATCTCTAGTACTGACAAGCTATCTTTCTGGTAAGAATCTCATTTCTTTTCGTCTCTTCTTTTTTTGCTAACTTAGGTTGCATAGTAAAATCACACATCGTCTGTGTGTTAGGATTAAAGCATCTAAAACACCATCAATCTTATCATTCTTTATCATTCTGGGGATTAAATTAATAGTAGCTTTTCATTAAATCAGTAGTGTATACATAGAGTTTGGTGTTTAATTTAGTTATTAGTTAGAATATGGGAGATAGAAGTGGGATAACTCAATAGAATGATTGACCTAGAGACAAAATTTAGAAAATAGTGTCATATTTATTCAGAAAAAATATATTTTTTATTCCAATAAATTCGAAAATTGAATTAATTATAATTTAATAATTATTTTTTCCTTTTCAATTGACAGTGTAACATTTCTTGTAATATTTTACAAGACAAGAATAAACATATATAAATTATTGTACATGTTACATAACAACACAAATGTTTAAATCTCACTTATTGATTGTAATTTATAAAACCTTTTCAATAGAGTCAATTGTTATATAAACTATCAAAATTATTCTAAAAGTCTTTAAAAATAAAATTAAGACTTCACTTCACTGAATATACCGAATATACTAATTAGAGTATCATTTTCTTACTTATATAGTATTTTCTAATATTTTTAATTACATAAACCAATTTTATAATGACGGTTACTTTTAGAAGAAATTCAAACTTAAGACAATATTTTTTAAATTTAATTAGTTGATAATCTAGTTAGTTTGAGCTTGAAATGTTTAATAAAACATCTCAAAGAATTGAAGACAAACTTACAAAGTCAAATATTAAAACATGATTGATTCAAATTGAAGTGAAGTAGAGAGTTTTTAGCTAAAATCATCCTTCAACTATAATTCAAATCTAATGTACATCCTTATATTATCTAAATGAGCAAAAAACATCCTTATAATATCGAAAAAATAACAAGAATCAGCATTCCGTCTATTTTTGTTAAGAAATTGATTGAACCAATAAATTTTTTTTAATTTGATCATGTCTTAGCCATGTCAAGAAGATCAAAGTTACCTAAAAAAATAAGGATAAGGATAGAGAATGAATCTTTCATTCTCAGAATTAAATTTTTGTGTGTTGTTAGTTTATTTTTTTTTTTTTTTGCATCATCAAGTAAATTGACTTGCAACAATACATAAGTCTTGAAATATTTATACAGTAGGTTATGATGGTTAGAAAGATTATGTAAAAAAATTCATTTTAAAAATATTACGCCCAAACTATTTAGAGATTTTCTTCAATTAAATATTTAGTACGTATGTACGTTATATATAATGCAATTCACATTTTATACAATGTACAAAAATGCTGGAAATTTAGTGAAATTACGTAGGCGTTTAGTTACGAAAAATTAAAAAAATAATTACTTTATTTGAAAATTTTAAAGTTGGAGTTGTATTTGGCAGCCATAGTTTTTACAAAGAATATTTACAATTTGAATATATTTTGTCTGAATAAGATTTAAACCCTCAATTTCTAAAAAATAGAAAAATCATTCAACTTGACTAGCTTAACCATGTGTACATCTATTCATTCGACTTGACACATATTTTTTGTTGGTGGCATGATTTTCTTTTTTAAAAAAAAGTCAGTAGGATGAATAATCTTGTAACTTTTTGAATAGTGTAAGGATATTTTTTGTTCACTTATATGACACAAAGATGTACTTTAGGTTTAAATCATATTTCAAGAATGATTTTAGTCAAAAACTTTGAATTAGACTATTAAGAAATAGAAAGTAACAGTAAATTTAATTGTCTATAATTTTTAATTATAATTACATCAATAATAAAATTTCAAAAATATGTTCCTAATAAGTAACCATAAATATATATATATACACACACACACTCTAGTTAGGTATTTAGTTTCTTCCAAGTGTGCTATTGGTTAATACGCTGCTTCGCCTCCATCAGATCTTGTTTTCTCTTTTAGGTATGTATCTCCTTCATCTTTTGTCTGCCCAGTGCTCTGGTTCTTCGTTTAATCTTGCTCGTATTTTTCTTTTTTCTGCATCTTCGGTGTGTTTTCGTATTTGAGCTTCCTTTTTTTGAACTGAATTTGGTTTTTTTTTGGTTGTTTGGAGGATTTGTAATTTTGAGGCCCTTATTTTTTGGGTTTTAGGGTTTTAGGGTTGAGCCCTCCTTGGATAGAAATAGGTAGCAAATAAGGAGCTTGTAAAACTCTACCAGAGGAACTGTCTCTTGTGCGTATTTTTTCTCACTGGATAGCTATAATTTCATATATATATATATATATATATATATATATATATATATTTTGCTTATAGACTGAATTTAGTCAGGTAGATTTGTTTTTAGTTATCATGTACTGTGTATGAATATCGATATCGATGGCATGATGAGGATAGGGAGTTCGTGGATTAGGGAAGAAGGTTAGTAGGTAGTGAGTATCGCCTTTTTTCCCTTCTCTGTAATGTTATTATTACTTTCCTATTATCCTACGCTTAGATTTTTGTGTTACTCATTGTTTCCTTTGCTCTTATTATCATATTATTTGTTGTTGTCATTGCTCCATTCCCCATTATTTTCATACATGATTTGGTATGCTTTACTTGAGCCGAGGGTTTATCGGATACAACCTCTCTACTTTCATAAGGTAGGGGTAAGACTGCGTACACTCTATCTCCCAGGACCTCGCTTATGGGATTACACTGGGTATCTTGTTGTACTGTGTATGAATTATTTTAGGCTGAAAGTTGCTTATTTATTAAACTATTACTCGTTAGGTTGAAACTTGTGGGTCTGTAGCAATTCAATATGCCGGAAAACAAGCCTGTAATTGGGCTTTCATGGGAACCAAAGTTACCTCAATTATCATTTGGGACCAAAAAGAGCTCCAATGAGGTGCCCGGGGCCAGTGCAGTATACAAACCTAGTTCGGAACTCATGGACGGCCTATTTGTTCCGCCCAATGATCCCAAAAAGGTGAACAAGCTTCTACGAAAACAAATCAAGGATACAACTGGCAAAAATTGGTAATCTCAAATGTAGTTTTTCAAATTCCTGTGTTTTTATTGTCAATTTGTTCCTTTTATGAAAATTATTTACTGTTTCTGAAATTTAAATAGGTTTGATATGCCTGCCCCAACGATTACTCCAGAGCTGAAAAGGGATCTCCAGCTGTTAAAGGTGATTCTTTGAATGACAAAGTCTCTCTCTTTACTTGAACATTTTTACAGCTCGATGATAGGCTGATGTGTTTCGTTACTTATGAGAGGTTGCGACTTAGCTAAGCTTTTCTTCACATTGTTGTTAAAGGATACATGAGGGGCCATCTTTTGTTACTATTCCGCTGCTAAAAGTAGATCCCTTGTCTAGGACTTGATCTTGATACTAGTCCATAACAATCACAGTCTAATTTTCTAATATTCTTGGCTCGTCTACCTTAGGAGCCATAGCTTTGTAAGTTGTTGGAAATCAATGAAGCATTTCCTTGAGGAAGAGCAATGAGAGCGAGAGACGTAAGAGATAGTACACTTCACTCTGCTGCTGATAAATGATCTATTCATCTGAAGATTTTGTCCTTGATCAGTAAGATAGGTAGAATTGAAACATGTATAAGCTTCCTACATATATTTCTGAAAAATGCAACTCTTCTCATGCTCCACTCTCTAGATTTGTGTTCCCTGGTGTAACTTGCTTATGGTCTTAAAGGAGGGTAAAAGGCCTCAATGGTTTCCCTGTTACAAATTCCAGACAGGCTTAGGGTAAAGTGACATTAATTTAAATTTATCACTCATTCGTTATTGTTCGATCTCACTAGTTATAAACAAAAAAAATTAAATTCCATCCAGTGTATACAATACAAATAATATGTTCTTCAGCACAGTTTGACAACCCTAGTGAAAATGGACTTGTGAAGATGCAATCATGTCTAATGATCACCTTTTCCTATGATATATTGTTGAGTTTCCTTTATGTATGCCTAATTTAATTGCAGTCATTTCTCTTATGAATGACTGCTCAGTTCTAAAAATCTGATTGTTTCAGTTAAGGGGTGCCATGGATCCGAAAAGGCATTACAAGAAGAGTGGATCAAAATCAAAAACATTACCTAAATATTTCCAGGTAAGTGTATTATTTCCTAAATTATTGATGTAGTGACTGTTTCTTTTTTTAGTATGATTTGTCATGGCTTCTTCACTTCTGTTGTTTTCTTTTTTTGAACTGCTTTGTAATGCTTTTGCTTGAGCCAAGGGTCTATTGGAAACAGTCTCTCTACCTCCCAAGGTAGAGGTAAGGTTTACATACACACTACCCTCACCAGACCCCACTTGTGGAGCGACAAATTCGCCTTCTTATGCCTGATAATAACCACTAGCAGGCTGATGCATCATTACCCTGATGATATAACAAAATAAAAGCTTCCCCTATCTCACATGATAAAGCAAAGGAACAGAAAGATATAGAATAGAAAGAAGATAGAATTGAACAACCGTACAGGCATCTTTTGTGCTGTTGTTGTCATGCACTCTCTTTTATTGACATCTTGTTATCCTGTTGGTTAGAGGTAAGATGTTAACGTTTTTGAAATTCGAGCAGGTCGGCACAGTAATAGAGCCAGCATCTGAATACTACTCTGGTAGACTGACTAAGAAGGAGAGAAAGACGACACTTACTGAGGAGCTACTTTCTGACCGTAAACTTGGGGAGTACAGGTATGTCACAAACATGAATAGAAGTAAAGGAACTATGCAACTGCTTTTAACAGGTCTGTTAAGGATCATTCTAAACCTCATATGCTACACAGGAAACGCAAAGTTCGCGAGATTGAAGAACGCAATCGGCCAGGTGGAGTTGACAAATGGAAGAATAGAGGTCCACAGTCAAGGAAGCGTGCAAAGCAAAGAAGGCATTGAAGCTATAGTGTTCATGAAGCGTTTCTTACCAGTTTCCTGTCTGACCAGTCGAAGAGCATTGGAATCTTTTATAAGAGGTGTACCTGCCATTCTGGAAAAACTATTGGGATGTGCCATAAACAAGGCAGGTTTCACAAAACATCTACAAATCCTTGATGCTAATTACACCGGCATACTTCTATCACGTGTTTCTAGCACTCCAACAGAAATAGCCGTCATCAATTTTGAACTGTGTTGCTGATGTTCGTCATGTATATTTGCCTTCGCATGGCGTATTATATTCTTATTGTTCTGGTATCAAAATATCAGAGAATGTTAGGTTGTATTGTTGTTTGTCGATACTTTAAAAAAAATATTACCATCTGAATATTGATTGGACGTTTGAATGCTAATCTGAGTATACAACCGTATTTTAGTCCAGACTCCAGATTAAGCTTCAAATTAGGAGTAATCCCTCATGCATTATTATTAGAGGACATTTTTTTCCATTTCTCTTCTGCTTCTTGTTTGGGGAATATATTACTCTGCATAATTTGTGAAGAAAATTAGTTGCAAGCAAGTTCAGAAGATTTACAATGATACAGGGATAAGATGTATTGATGTTGTGATCATTGAATTACAGCCATTTTCTGGGGTCGCTTAAGAGGGGGAGCGCTTCCTATGAAGAATTTTATCTATACTCGGGGCTCATACTCGAGACATGGTTAAAGATGGAGGAATAGAGTAAAAATTTCGTAAGTGTCCTATTTGGACACCGCTATTTAACTTGCACCTAGTATCTTAAAATTATTTAACTTGTACTCGATTTTGATGTCAAATATGTGGTGTCTGAAGCTAGGCTTATCAAATCTCAACATGCATTTTTGTCTGAAGTTCAGATAAAGATGATTAAACTTCATTCATGTGTATGCAATTTAAACCATAATACACATTAACTTCTGACAAAAATCACTTAACTTCAATTATATGTCCCTAAAGTTAAATCATATGAACTTCACACCACATGTTTAAAGTTGTTCCAAAATGAATAGACGTACAAAAATTTATAAGCTTCGGACAAAACTTAGATAGTGACACCAAAATTGGACATATGTACACTTCCCAATAATAGATGCCAACACTTTACCCAACTTGTTGATAGCATTTAGTTTTGAGAGGGTAGTGGGTGGGGGCTTCCACAGACCACAATTGCCTAAACTTTGCTTGCCTGTCCACAAGCTTGAAAATGAACCAGCTAACATGACTATATTGTCATCTCATTGACTAATTGCTAGCTGCTCTTCAAATGTTTGAGATATATATACAAATTGGCCGTTCATTGCCTCCCAACATTCAATATTACAGATGGGACAATAGAGACAACTTGAGACTGCAGGTTTGCTTCTTGAAGGAACTTGAGAGCAACAGTAAAATTATTTGTGTGACTTGTATGCCAAAAAATTGAAATTTAGCATTAAACACTAATGCTTGCGTCAAGATAAGCTGACTAGGCCCTCCCCGAACCATGTATGTGAATATGAGATGCTTCATACGTCAAAACTGCCCATAGTTTGTATTGTTCATATGACAAGATTCAAATCCATAACATGCATCTAATCTATACATCATGTGTTGCATCCTTACCAGGCAACTAAAGCAGAGGGGGGCCACTAGAAGTAGGCACCTACTGTTATTATTCCAATGTTTCAAGTTCAATCATAATAGATTTTACTACACTTGAGTTAACGGTCTTTTGAAAACAGTATCTCTACCTCCATGAGGTACAGATAAAATTTGCATACTACCCTCCTAGACCCCACTTATGGAACTCTATTAGGTATGATGTTGTAAGTTCAATCATAATAGGTCAGTAGCCACCCTCATGCCAAACACAATTGTTGACCTAATCAGCAAAAAAATCTTGCCAATGGTGGGAAAAGCCAATGTTTTCCAACTTCTAAACTCAATAGTTTCAGCTTTTATCATAGTGATCATCTCCAGTTATCTGATATTAGGATATTCAAGACCTCAAGAATAATCCATTAAAAGAATAGGCAAAGCTACCTTCATTAGTACAGGTATAAATTTATTCACATTCAATTGAGACCAGTAAAAGGTGGGAAAGCACAGTATATCTGCTATTTACCCAGATAACTGCTAGTATAATATCATTTTCAACTCAACAAAACAAATCTCAATCACTGTCATTCCATGTAGTAGCGGCTGCGGCAAAGGAGAGAATCACAAGTTTGATGTTTCACTAGGTGCAGGTCGAGCATGCAACAGAGGTTGAAGAGCTTTTACCACAATGCTCATATTTGGCCGAAAATCAGCTTCGTATTGCACACACAAAGCAGCAACTGCAGCCATCTGTTTCAGCAACACAAATTTTGAGAAATAGGAGTTGATGAAAATCAAGAAGAGGCGGGATTATGGTTGCAGTAGTCAAGAATTTTCTGTTCTAGTGACATACCTTTGCAATGGCCTTAGGAGGGTAATCTGTACCAAGTCTAGCGTCAACACATTGCTTCACTTTATCTTCACTGAGTCTTGGTGTTGCCTGATTACACATGGTATGGAACGCCAATTCAGAATCAAAATAATCAACTAAAAAATTGGTGCATCATATATAGTAATGTCAGTATCTTGAAGGTTATACCCATGTCACAAGACTCTGTTGGCCACGTGGTAATGTATGATCAACAGGTTTACGGCCTGTGAGTAGTTCAAGGAGGACAACACCAAAGCTGTAAACATCACTCTTTGAACTCAGCTGACCAGTCATTGCATATCTGCAACATGAGGAAAGTCCAATCAGCATAAAAATGAATGACCCTTGGGCCCTGAGCTAAAATTGCTTTCATTTAGTTAGTTAACCAAGTTTACTGTCTATTTGTATCAAATATTCAGAACTGAACTCACTCAGGAGCATGATAACCAAAGGTTCCAAGAACACGTGTAGAGTGAAGGCGTGCTGCCATATCAGGAGCTTGATTTGATAAATCAAAATCCGCAATCTTAGCAACATCATCATCAAAGAGTAAGACATTGCTAGACTTAATATCACGATGGATGATATGTGGCTGTGCTTTTTCATGCAAGTACTCTAGCCCTTTTGCAGCTCCAACAGCAATTTTAACCCGTTGGGCCCATGATAATACTGGACCTGGCTGTGCACCTTTCACGCCTTTTCGTCCTGTAACCACAAATTAAAAAGTTATTTGCATTTTCCAGATTGGATTAGCAAGATTATGGAATATGAGGAAAACCGTTTTGACTACCTATTTCAAGAATTACAAATTGATTGTAGCAGCCTCAAGCTACCTGGATTATAAATTATTTTATTTTTTTGGTCATCAAAAAAATAATTTATAATCCAGGTAGCTTGAGGCTGCTACAATCAATTTGCAATCCTTGAAATAGGTAGTCAAAACGGTTTTCACCATTAGCATGAGACACACTGACACATAAATGGCAGAGACAACCACCACAATCAATAGTTGTTCCAGAAAGTAAAAAAATGAGAATGATCAGCCATACATAAAGAAGGAAAACACAACCAAAACTTCCAAATGAAACAGGAATATATATACACACACACATGTCCAGAAATGGATACCCTTGCAGTCAGAAAATAGTTCAAATAAGGAAAATTGTAAGAGAAAACAAAGGCATGTTACGGATTTCGCTCTGTTAAATAGAGATACAACATGCTGTCAGCAAATGACAACAATTTTCATTTAACAGTAATTGCAAGGCAGAAGTTTTATTTTGTTTAACAGAGTGGAAATGGATAGGTAAATACAACCCAAAAACATCACCTTTTGGAGCTGTTTTCATGAATTAGAATTTACTTATCAGGGGGAGAGAGGAAGGATGCAATCAATTTGGCAGGATAATGATGGATTTTCAAAATACTAGGATTTTATCCTTCTCTATTACTTTACTAAAGGAGCAGTGCCAATGGCTGAAATTAACATGAGAAAAAGGTGGGCTAGACTGAATTTTGAAGAAAAATAAGAGCATCTTACACGACTGCGATCAAATTCAATTCATTACATTGGGTCAAGAATATATTGGAACAACCATCTCTCTATAAAGCTTCATCAGTACGATGTAGAAACCCACTTCAAGCACCCTGCCTCTCCCTATACTAGGGGAATGGAAGCACACTAAAAATAATAATATTCTACCTTTAGATATCCTGTAGACCCTCCATCTTAACCCAGTGCACACTTCCTGTCCAATTTTATATGTCCAAAATGCTTAACACAATCTTGAACCACATTGGACAGAAATATACACTGAAACCCAATATACCAAAATCTGGATCCAAGTAGATTAGCTTAAAGCAAGCATGAGTTCAAACCCCTATTGTCATTTAGGATTAATAGCTACTCAATCTGAGGAACGTAAAACTTATTACGTAGACATTTTCCATTTTAACCAACTTATCATTTTCAGAAGTCTGTCCAGTTACTAGCAATATAATATGTAGAAAACTTTTTCACCATGTGCACAGTCAAGTACGTAACCAATGGAACTTATGAACGAAATATATTTTTGAAAAGAGGACAAGGGAAAGAAACATATATGCACAACAGAGAAGAAAAGGATAAAATCTGGAAGTAAGAAGGAAAGACTTAAGGGTTTGTCCAATTAGTAGCATGAAATATGAGGAAGTCTTGGTGCAAGTCTACTCTTGATTAGAGCAACTTTACATAGCACTTCCACGACACATGTCAAAAAAGACCCTGGTTAGGTACTTCAAGAAAGGGGATATATTGGGGTAGGAGCTTTGACAACTTTTTGAGGGTTGAAAGTGCAGTAGTCAAGTACTTAAAGTGCACACTATAGGGCAGGCGCATGACCTAGTTGGATTTGGATTGCGCGATCATTTCCAAACTCAACATACCCGATGGATATAAATTAGAACAACCAAATCTGAATTTCATCTGAGTTTCACCGGTATATATAAATTAGAACAACCAAATCCACAAAGTCATGAATTGGTCAACATGCATAGAATGGATACACAAAGGCTTATAGTAAACTAACCATGAAGAATGTCATGGAGAGATCCATTTGGGGCATACTCATAAGCCAGCACACGAAGACCGCCGTCCACACTATAACCGAGTAACTCAACCACGTTTTCATGCTTTAGTCTTGATACCATGGAAACCTGAAACGGTTACATCATATCCAAGCAAGGTAAGAGGTTTATGTATAATATAGAATAATCAAAGTAGGACAATCCAATCGACCTGACCTGTGCTGAAAATTCTTGATCAGGCTGCTTGCTTGAGTCTAACTTTTTAATGGCTGCAGCGCGCCCACTTTTCAGGACACCATGGTATACCCTTCCATACGATCCCTCACCTATCAAGGCTTTTGTACCAAAGTTGTCTGTGATGTCTTTTAACTCATCAACAGTTATAGAAGGAACAGCAATGGGCAGGATGTTAACATTCTGCATCTCCCTTTGTGCACTTTCTGTTGCACGCTGCCCTGCATTGTAGCCTAAAAAAAAGATTTCCAGTTAGGGAAGAGTGAAAACCATAAATCCTACAGGTAAAAAAAGAATTAATAGAATCTCAGCGAGCAAAATCATGACACTATCTAAAGAAAGCATATCTTTAGAATAGGGGTAAAGCCAAAGCAATGAACTAAACACTACAACTTTCACCTGACTGTTTAAAAATTTACTAAGGTTAAACTGGAAGATTGAGGTGAAAGACATGTTTGCACAGCAGGCATATCTTCCATACCAGGTCACGACGACGCTAGATTCAAACATCATGATCTCTGAGCTTCCAAGATACTGGAACTAATTTACTTATAGACCTGATAGGAAGATTCGCCTATTACTTCCAACTGTACTGATAATATATTATACATCAGTACTCAGTGGTTGAGGTTGAGGTTGAGCTTTAATCCAGGAGATACTAGGATTGAAACCCACTACCCTCTTGCCCCTCTCCTGCAGCTGAATTTATCATTTCAAAGAGTTCGAAATGTTATTAATAGCAAATGGTATAAGGAGGAAATTAACCTGCTGCATTGTTGGTCATGAATGGTCCATGATCAGCAGGTTTATGCATGTCATCATCGTCACAACAACCGAAGCAGCTCATAGATATCCTTCTTATACCCGTGAGATATTCTGAAAAATACTAGTCAAGAAGTTAATAAATTATATTTGGTGCCTCTAGAACAAGGAAACAGGACCGTCATCAGTGCTATAATACAAAGTTCAAAAGGATTCAAAAGGATTCTGAAACTAAGCCCTTTCCACATTGAAAGTGTTCATCCATTGTCATCATTAATATCAAATGGGCTAGGTGAAATATCAATAACAAGAGAAAATGTTATCTTATGCTTCTACTGACATATATTGAATGTTTGTATGACAAGCATGCAAGAAGTTAGAAATTAAGCACATCATAATCTCACAGAGACATAAAAAGCCAACGCCATAGACTAACCAAGACGAAAATGGAAAATGGAAAATGTTAAAGAGTTGACCAACAACATGACTGAACCTAAAATGACATGATATATGATATAGTCAATTGAACCAGGGTTGTTAAAGAGTTGGCATCGAGAAAGACACGCCAACTCTTTCTTTAACATCCCCATTACTCAATTTTGCCATAGTTATATTTCTTTCACTGTGTTCTATAACCAATAGTCACCATGTATTGGATTTCACAAATTACAGTTGCTACCTGAAATAGTCTCACGCTCGTAATAAGCAAAGATCAAAGATCAAATCTTTGGTATCTTCATTTTAGAAGATATGAAAAAAAGAGTCACTTTAGAAGCATAAATGCACCACAAAGACAACTACTTTGAACCCTCCGAACAATATTTAAACATACGAAAACAATAGAAAACCCCATAATCAAATTGCTTTTCATTTCCACAAAGACCTTTTCTTCCTCTCTTTAAGTGACTTCATTATCTACTCATGTTACACCAAAACAATCCTCCTTCCAGAATCTAAGTGATCCACCTCACATTTCACTAGTCCAGTACAATCTAATAACCCTCAAAACAAAACACAACAATAATAACATCAACCCAAGCTAGAAAAACAGCAAATTTCTCAGTAATTACACAAAAATAACCCCTCAAAACTAAGGCAGGAAACTGAAATCACAGTAAAACTGCTACACAAATATCAAAAAATCAAGAAACAAACTTTCCCACAAATCTATTCAATAGATTGAATAACAAAACAGGCTAAAACCAGCTACTCAACTCGATTACCCTTTTTCAAGCATTTAAACAAAACCCCACAAAACTAAACAACAATAGAATCAAATCCAATACAGAACCATGCTAAAAATCCAAAATCAACACCGATCCCTCAGATTCCCCAACAAAAATAAGCTCAAAAGGGGGCAAAATCAAACCTTGGAAGCAAAAATCGGCAAGAAAAGTAAATCCTTTGATGGGGTTTGTTGAGAAAGTTTGTGAAGTGAAAACAAATGGTGATCTGAAGAAGAGTATAAAGGGAGTCAAAATTTTGTATTGAATTGAATGAATCAGAGTATATTGTATAGAGAAAAGTCTTGTTATTTATTATACTGTAGAGAAATGGAAACAGTGTTAATACTAGTTGCTTTGTCTTTGTCGCCCACCCAATTGACTTCGTCTTCTTCTTCTTCTCACACACACAAATACACACAGTAACAAGAACAAATCAAGAATACTCTCATTCACAGGTTTCTTCTTATATATATATATATATATATATATATATATATATATATATATATATATATATATATTCGAGCTTTTGTGTGTACTTTGACTAATATCTTATTTCGATTAGCAACACAGTGCGAATATTCAAATTCTCTTTGACGAAAATTTTTACTTAATTTTTAATGTGTATACGATAGATGTTAAATTTCATTAGATTAGTTGGTATGTTTTACTTCTTCAGATTTTGAACCCTCATACTGAAATTCTTGGCTTGGTCATTGATTTTGATGGTCATTACTCGTTGTATTCTATTATGTTATTCGTTTAAATATTATATTTGTTTTGATTGTTACTTAAATTATATTGTATAGTTCTGTTTAAATTGATCAAGTTATGTAACGATCGATTTAGTGAAATCGCATTGTTACTTTAGTATTTTTCTTTTCTTTTTGTTTTTACTTATGAGTACTTAATAATTCTATTTTATTTTTTATCCTACTGTAATTTTACTTTGTATCATACTTTTTTTATAGGTTTATTAATAAAAATTATTGATGTATGACATTATATGATTATGGTTGGTTTGACAAGATTTCTAATAAATAGCTAATTAAAACAACTGAACAATTTTTGGCGTTAAATTCTTCGGAACAGACTATTCGTTTATTGAGTAAGAGAGATATTGATATATATAAATTACAGTATAATTTCTTGCATATTGGCATGATACAGATTGCTTTTAAGCCGTTAACTCTTAAAGGGTTACCTGAAACATTTTTAGCTGCTTTACATGATGCTAGACAATCATTAATGGGTTCGATAGAATCTACGGTGGCCTATGGTCCAGTTTATTTTAATATTCAACCAAATTTGCAGTTATCTTTAACTGATGCTAATATTCTTGATACTTTGACTTTAAATGTTAAAACGCATGGTTATAATTATGCGCCTAGATCTGAATTAATTTGTTTGTCGTATAGAATATATTTTAAATTGTTTTCTACGTTAAACCCACGATGTAAGTTATATGATACATCTGCTGAAACAATTCTAGTAAAAACAAATTTTGCTAGATCTAAGGTCACTACTAGAAGACTTATAAAATGGGAAGAAATTAATTTTTCTACTACTTGGACTTTAGAATCAGTTATTCCTCCAAGTCGGATGGCAGATGCAGTCACTAATTCTGAGTATTCTCATATCACTCAAAATCCGGATGGTAGGATTTGTATGCAATTTAATGATATTCCGTTTAGTAGACATTCATTTTCTTCTGCTAGAAGATTACCTGCTATACATCATATTTCACCTATTGATCCCGTTTATGGTCCATCTCGTAATCAAATAGCTTCTTTACATACTTTACCATCAGTTATATCTATGGATCAAAGTGATAAATTTGTTAATAAAATAAAAATCCTAGGTTGAATATTGTTCTTGCAAATGATATTGCTTCTGATATTTCTGATAAAGATATTTCTTCTCAGTCCGAAATGGACTTTGATCTTAATAATACTTGATGATGGATGTACACCAAATAGATTTTAGCCCAGGTTCTCTGGCAAGAAAATACATTCAAAATGAATTTTTAAGTGATAAATGAAAGCAGTTTAAAACTTGATTTTTTGACACTTATAGTACTGATGACTTGAATAATATTTCTCAAGAATTTTATGAAACTTGTGCCCTTCATAATCAAATTATGTCTTTTGTGCCTTGGTTTATAACCACTTATTTTTCATTATTCATCAACGTTCTTGAAAGACCGTATAAAGATGGAACTGGTAATATTATTAAAGCGGTGTATCCACCTCAGTCATCTTTCGTTTTACCTAATAATACTGGTATTACTTTTACTGCCTTTCAAAAATTTGTTGAGGAAAATGTGGCGGCAGTCAGCATCAATGAAATTAATAATCTTATTTCTCAAAATAATTATTTGGGACTTTATGTTTAAGTGCTAGGTGAACATACTGGTTCTCTTGATAATAAGTTAGATGAACTAACTGTTTTGATAATTCAGATAAAAAATGATTTAAAAACTTATGATAAAGCTTCTTCTTCCAAAAGTAACTCTGAAGATATTATTATGACTCCTCATGTGCAGCGACCTCCAGAAATTACTGATTTTAGATTAAAATCATTTAATGAATTGGAAGAACTTCTTACTAAAAAGTTTTCTGAATTTAAAGCAAGTCCTTTAGACTTATCTGAAAACTTTGCTGATGAAATAGAAAATGCTTTTGATTTTAAAGAACATGTTTCATTAGAGTTTAATAAACTCCATGGTTATCCTAAAAAGAATAGCAGTAATACTAAATTCGCGTATAAACCCAGTATGCAGACTTATTATGATTCTAGACCAACTCCTCAAGATGTTCTTATAGAGGAACGAGATTGGAATCAGACTAATACATCTTATAACGGTTCTAAAATTTATGAATGGAACCTTGATGGGCTAACTGATAGACAACTTATTATTCTTGTGCATAGAATGCTTATGTATGCAACTATTTGCAAAAATATTCCTAACTCCGATAGAAATATTTGCAAAATGATAATTGCAGGTTTTACTGGCCAACTTCGTGGCTGGTGGGATAATTATATGACTCTTAAACAAAAAGTTGTTGTATTTAATGTCGTTTCTAATACTGCAGGTGTTGATAACCTAGGTATGACTCTTGTTGCGAATAGAGAAGATGTCGTTTATACCCTAGTTTTAACTATTCTAGAACATTTTAATGGTAGATTTATCAATAAGTTTGAAATTGTTCGTACCTTGTTAAACGGTTTACGATGTAGAACCTTGGGAGAGTTCAGGTGGTATAAAGATACTTATATGAATAGGGTGATGGAACTACCTGAAAACAAGCTTGAGTATTGGAAAGCTAAGTTTATAGATGGCATTCCCTCTTTATTTGCCTTAAGGGTTAAGAAGATTCTTAGAGATGAGAATGGTGAAATCCCTTATGGTAATTATACCTATGGTCGATTGATAGGTGTTTGCACTCAAGAAGGAAACATTATACAATAACGATAATGATATAATTTATTTAAATATTATATTCATTACAATAATATAATAAGATATAATATAACACAACAGTGTTAAGATTGTGATGACATGTATAAAACTTTTAATAACATAATTTTTAATGTATGAGTTTTGGTGCACGATGGAAATGGTTTCAAAAAGAAATTAATTTGGTCGTAGGTTTTACAATATAAGTAAAAATAATCGTCGCCTTTTTTTTTGTTAAAAATTAATGGAAGTACACGATAGGTGAGCTATCAAATTACAAAATAAAAGTACCTTTCTTATATTTGATTAATCTAGATCTATATCAAAGTTGTTAATCGTAATTTAAATGAATCATGAGAAAAAAAATTAATGGAGATCTATATAAGGCGTAAAGAAAATTATAATTTTATAATAAATATATTTAATGAAGTATAAAAGGGAGCTTAAAATATCTTCCATATAGCCTAAGTATATTGTGTGTGAAAAAAGATATCAAAGGCCTAATTTTTTATTTTGATAGCAAAAACAACGATAGTCTTTATTTGTAGGGTTTAAGATCAAATTGATCACTTTATGCAAATATATTAAGGATTATTTACATCATATTTATACATCAAGGACCAAATATAATCAAAACGTATATATTAAATATCACTTTGATCATTTTCTCGAACCCTACAAATCGATATTTACATATATAATTAATAATATATGACCTGTTTGGTATATGAACTATCACTTACTCATGATTAATTTATGTTAGTTTTTGTTTGATCTTAATCAAAAGTCTTAGATAGTCTTAAATATAAAATAAATTTTAATAGATAACGTTTTCCTTTCCAATAAATCTTACTAAACACAAATTCAGATTAATCGCAACTTAAAAATTAATATTCATACTTAGTGAAAAAATAAAATAAAAAATTAGGAAATAACCTATAAAGGCTAAATATGTGTAGAATATTGAGTCAAATCGAGTTGGTTCATGTCTAACCTAGTTTGTTATCAAACCCAACTTTATCAACACACTCAATCAAATTTCTATAATATTGAGCCTAGTTCGTTTCTCATCGAACTTTGTTATATTAAATTATCGTTTATAGTACAGTTACATCATCAAATTGAGCCGACTTGCTCAAAGTTTTTGTCAAGTCGAGTTTGATCAAAACGTTAATCAAATTAATCTTGAACCGGGACGAATCTGGCTAGCTCAATATCCAAGCATTTCGTGATCCATTAAAAATTGAAAGAAGAAAAATCACACTGAACAAGTTATTCTTAAAAATAAATATTGTAAATATGAAATTTTATTATTTTATTTCTCATTCGATATCTGATATTCATATTAAAGCTAGTACTAACTAATCGTATAATTCATATCACGTAAGGCTCGTTTGAGAGAAAACTGCTCTCTAATAAGATTTTTATCATATTCAAAACTCAAATTCAAAATTCTAACTAAAGTCAGAAATATACTATAAACAAAACAAATTGTTTCATAATTAGAAAGACTATGTTCAAGAAATGATTACAGACACGTAATACTAATTATTTAGACAGCTAACTGTAAATAATTTATTTATTTTTTTGTCAATTGTTAAATTTTATTTTATTTTCCAATTCATAATATTCCAAGTGAGGCATCACATGGGTGTTTGTTAGTCATAACTCATTTAAATGCTAAACAAATGGAACCCCAATTATTAAAATAAAACAATATAATAAGTAGGTCTTGTTTTATTAGTTTTGTTTCTAATAAAACTGTTATCATTTTGGTATCTTTTACAACAATATAATAAGTAGGTCTTGTTTTATTAGTTTTGTTTCTAATAAAATTATTATCATTTTGGTATCTTTTACATTTGATTATGATTTATGATTATAATAAATAAAAAAGTAATAATTATTTTAAAAGCAATCTATGCAAAAATATTCTTCTATCATGTGGTTTTTGGCGTTTAGTTAATTTTGGTATGAATATAAACGGCAGTTAGTCCTCTAATTATTTTTAAAAATAAATCTACCAAATTTTCTCCTAATAATTTGAGTTCTTCCTCCGTCTTAAATGAATAATAATAAAATAATATTTTTTCACTCGAGGATTGATATCTGCATTAGAATTCAACGAAATTTGAATTCGTGACGGGAAGTCCCTCATTGGGGGTAAAGTGCTCCTAACAAAGGCGATCCCAAGCTCAAAAGAACTCTAACCCGATACATTTAGTTAAAAATGAATAATGTTGTGAAAACTTGAAGTAAACGTCTTAAAAACTTAAAATCGAAAACTTTGTCATTATGCTACTTACTCAAATGTTCCTTTTTTTCGTCCATACATTAATTTTTACTTATTCGGTTTGAATTTCATACGCTCTTTAAAAATAATAATTGATATGAGTATTTTATCGAAATATTCATATTAATTGATATTTATTCTTAGGTTTTGGAAAAAGATTTGACTAATAAGCAATTAATGTTGAGGGTACAACATGAAAAATTATGTGTCTTTCTCTTTGATATGCTAAAAATGAAAATGTATATTTAGTATAGTGGACAAGTAAAAGTGCACGGAGAAAATAAATCTTTATTTAGACTTAATTTCTATTTTAGAAATTGTGCAAATATAACTTTAAAAAAATACTTTTTTTTGGACAATGTTAAACTTGATTTACTTTTTACTCAAATATTTCTCAATCTCAAGAACAAAATATCTGACTATTATCTAACACTTATAAATTGTGATATGACATTTTCTAAATTGCAAGAGAACAACAACAACAACGGATCTAGTGAAATCACACAAGTGAATATGAGAATGTTAGAATGTACACAAATCTTACCTCTACCTCATGGAGGTGGAGTGGTTGTTTTCGAAAGATCTTCGACACATGTGCAAATCAAAGTAGGTATGAAATAGGAAAAACATTAATAAAGAAAATATAGGAGCTAATTAACGGAAACAACAACCTAAAAATAGGGTGATAACTGAAATATGATAAACAACTAATAATGATAGAAATCAAAAGTAGTACATTGCACGAATAGGGCTAATACTACGACAAGCAACATTTCATTACCTACTAACCTTCTACCTTAACCTCGTCATCCCCCTACAAATTGCAAGATGAATAAAAATAATATAATTTACCAAACAAAAATGTTCCAAAAAGGGATAATTAATGAAAAAATTATGAGCAAATTGTACTTTTTCTCTTCATTTAACATCATAAATATGGATCCCTATCTAAATAAATTAGTGGGCCAGAGTCCAATAACAGATCAGTTCAAAGAAGAAAAGGCCCAATTCCCACAGCAGGCCCATTTTGAAAAGAGATTCAGTCCAACGTACTAGCGGTTTCGGCTCTCTTATACTTTTTCAGAAATTATAAAACATAGTAATATTATGTATAGCAAATATACAAGATATACATATTTTTGTATCTAAAATCTTTAGTAGTGATCACTTTCTCAATAGAGACAACAACAAATATACATTTGACATATATACACCATATTTGACATTTACATACATTTTTTATACAGTTGATCTGCATATATAGTTTGAAAATACATGTATTGAATCCAGTTGACTATATATATAGTTGATGTCTTCATATACGTCCCGTACATACACATACATATACAATTAAAATCAAATACCGTATGTGAATAAAAGAATTAATCTAAGTCCCAATCTATACGAAACATATTATTATATGTATACACACGCTAATACTGCTACTTATGAATTTTTCTTTGTATAATATGACCACATTATTTTAATAGTCATTAATCAAATAATAATAATAATTAGTTATTATAATGTCGAAGATTTTTTCCAACTTCTAGTCTTCTACTTTGAACGTCTATGTTTTCTACAATATATTAGATAGGGCTCATCTGGAACAAAATGCAACTGGCCCAACACGATTTGTTCAGGTTACAATTGTAGAATAAATGACATTTAATATGCAAATAAATATTTTTCAAATAACTTAATATTGCGCTATACAATATTTGATTGTAACTTAATGTGTGTATATGTCTAGGGTCGTTCAAAACTGATAATCCGAATTTTAAAAAAGTTATTGTTTAACGGTTTTGAATTTTTTTTTTATTATCGGGTTATTGGTTCTTAACAGTTTGAAGTTTTTTTTTAACGGGTTGACCGATAACCCGATAGTAAATTGAATAATTATATTTATACCATTTTGTATATAAAATCCTCGACTTAGTGTTTGGTTTCCTACTTTTATTTTTGGTTGTCTCAAACTCTTGGTTATTGTACAATATAAAAGTGTTTGCTTTTGAGCAAGATGTAACTTATGAACTCATGTGCATGGTTCATTTGGTTTGTCACCTTATTTCTAAGTGATTTTCAATGATTTTTTTGTGTCAAATCTTAACGGTTAAACCGATAGCGATTAATAATCGATAAATCAATAACCGATAAGTCAATATCTTAATGGTTCTATAACGGTTTAGCATCTCTACAAACTGATAACTAATAAACTTCAAAATCGAACCGAACCGATCGATACGCAGTGACAATCAAAGTTTTTAGATATACAAATATATGTTTTAAGTGTATATTTGTTATAAATTGTAAAATATCACTATGCTATGCAATTTTGTCATATGTGGGCCAGATCTTTAATTCAAGTAACTTTTTCATAGAAAAAGACGATGAATAACGAACCATAGTAAAAACAAGAATGGTTGTCCTTTTTTTTTAATGCTTGTAAGATGAAGGGAGTGTTTATTCGAGAGTGTTTTACCTTTATGTGGAATTTCTAATACAGATTTGAATTCGAATTTAATTGAGTCACAATACACGTACCAAATATCTGAAGGTCAATGTTTTTAATTCAATAATTTGAATTGAGATATTAGAAATAAATAAAAGCAAAGAGGCCCATATTTCATTATTGGATCCTTGTCGTGGATCCCTTATGATGTTTGACTAGAATACACCAACATAAAGGATGTCCATGTCCAATTCCATGTGCTACTTCAACCTAAGTCCTCTCATTTTTAAAATTTATTTATATCGTGTTAGTTACGAAATCACGTAAATTCAAGAATTTTTATCTAACTTTTATATATGTGTGAAATTTATCAAATATTTATCATGATACGAATTATTATTATAATAATAATAAATTTGAGACCATTACAAAAATTCATAAAGTTTGAATCTTGTTTTTGTCTCTGGACTTCAGATAAATCAGATTGTGAACTTAAGAAATCTAATAAGAAGATCTAACAAAATACAGTGTAACACTTGAGATTTGAACCTCCTAAAGTAGTTTTTGTTAGTGATCTATGTTCGAAAATTAAATGTGAAAACTTAAATAGAAACAAAACTAGAAATGGAGAAGAGTAAGAATAAATTCAAGTTTATTATATTTATTGTGTATTCTCAAGAATTTTAATCTCATCTTAGTATTTGAAGTATAAGACGAAAGAATATGTATTTGTATTAAAAGACTGAATTCAAAACAAAGAGACACAACTTTTTCTTATAGAATCTCGCAAAAGCTATCAATCACACCATTTGATTAGATCTAAAGTCGAAGTCAAATCGAATCACGATAAAAACGCAAGAGAAGACTCTCTTTTTAATTAAAATTATTATACAAGGTACATTAATCTTACTCAATCTCACCAATAAGAAATAAAGTTCCTTTATAAAAATATTAATAATTAAAAAAAACTTTTCATTTCTCTCCTTTTTTATATCTTTCATTTTTCATTCATCAGTCAAAATCCATCCATTTTGAGTCACATGTAATTTGTCCATATATACACAAACAAGAAAAGAACAAAAAGAAAATATTATTTTAACACTATAATTTTCAAACAAAACATTTTCAATTGAAGGGGATAATTCGTGCGGTGAGACAACCAAAGATTATAATAAAAAAAATTAGAGATTTCAGATTTGAGTTATGTGTATGAAGTTATATTCAGTAGAAAACTTTTTATTCTTTAAAATGAGAATTTAGATTAGGTGGTCAAAATTGGTACTCGCTATGAAAAAACTAAAGAATATAAACTTATCTTTAAAAAATTCCGATAAACATGGCTTTTCTTTAATTATCTTCTTCCTTTAGCTAATTTTCGTATCATTAAAAAAAATGTAATACAAGAAAATTATAGTTACAAAAGTCCATTGGGTGGTTAGATTAGACAAACTAAATTAAGAAGCTTAAGGTGTTATTTGTCGGTTTAATATTAATTAATCCTTCACGTAGAACTCAATTTGCATTTCATTAATTAAAAAAAGAAATATTATGGGCATCGAATGAGGTCGTTCCTTTTTTAATTAGAAGTCTCGATTCGATTCATGGATATAACAAAAAATTCTTGGTAAGAAGTGTTTTCCCTCTAATAAAGAGTACGCTCGAAGAAAAAAACAAAATAACAAACAATTAAAAAATAGCACATGTGAATCACTATCACAGTTAATGTTTGAAATTAATTTTGTTTGGAGAAGAAAATGAATTTGTTTGGAGAAATAGAACAAGTTGTTCTATTATATTATTTTAAGTTATTTTTGCTTTTGTATTTCTTATTCAATTACGCGTTTTACTTTTGAAAATGAAACAATTTTGAATCCCAAAATAAATCACTTTTTTTCGATATAGATAATTGAACTTATTTTGAGTTTGATTTATTTAAATTTGTGTTATAAAGTCAAACTTTGAGAGTGAAACATTTTCTATTAAAGGTGATTTCATTCTCGCAACTCGAACTTGAAATCTTTAATAAAATAAATAGCAAAACACTTACCATCCACCATACTCTTTTCGCTCCTTATTGTAATATACTGTATATAAGTATTTCTATTCTTCTGTTGATATAATTTAAATGATTCTATTCGTTAGTTATGGGCAACTGAGTTGTCTGCAAAACAACAAAAAATCTTTATTACTGTTTTTTCAAAAAATAAAATAAATATTTATAAAAATTATTTTTCTTCGTATCAAACACACCCCCACGAGATTGGGTTTGTGTGTATAGATTATTTTTGGGAGTGTCTATTCTACCTGACCACGGGATGCAAATCGAGTCCTGAAGTCCTCTCCTTACAATCAAGTGGCTTGTAGCTCCTCATTTCTTTAATTTACAGGGCATAGGAGGTCAAATTTTGATTATTGTGAAAGTTACTGAATGAATCTATTTTATTCTAATTCGATCTAAGAAGAAAAAAATCACGTTATATAGGATTTGAACCTGCGATATTGAATTTTGGAGACCCACGTTCGACCAAACCGAAATAAGGGTTATGAAATAAAAGAGAAGATTAATGCAGATACAAAGCAAACACAATATCCATCTCCTATAGATTAAAATCTTCAAATTTCATAAATTCTCAAATAATTGTCCTTTGCAGATATCTATACATATTTATTACTGTTTTTTTTTCTTAAAAAATAAAATAAAATAATTATGTATATGTAGATTATATGTAAGCAAAAGGGAAACAATGGAGGGAGCACAAACTTTTGTTCTCCACTCATCCACTTGATAGCACTAGTGCTAGTTATAATTGATGGCAATTGGTACTAGTTCTTTAGATGTACTACTACTATAATAACTACGATACAACGGATGAGACTGTTTCTTTTCTTAACTAGGTCGAAAGTCTTGATTATAAGATTTGAGTATAGAAATATTTTAATAATGCAACAGATTAGACTGCTTAAATAGATTAGAAGTCTTTATTTTGAATCTTAAGTATAAAAATATCTTTGATATGAAGCAAACATTATTCTGAATGAATTATATGTCGTGCGAATTTGAATTAATTAAACTCCAATACTAACCCGAGTCAATCAAGAAAAAACAACAAAATAAGGGTTTACTTCAATGTCATTTCTACTATTGTCAAGTGGCCATTCAAACCAGTGGGTGAAACTTATTAAAATTATTGATGACAATTGGTACTAATTCTTTTGGTTGTAACTATCCAATTGTACCTAAAAAAAAACAATATACAAAGAAAAAAAAAATCATTTGGATGTTCAACTCACTTATTTATTATTGTTTCACAAATACAATTTAATTTTCAGTTTTATTACTAGTGGTAATTGTAACCATTCAATTCCTTAGTGATATTGTTCACGTTTGACATAGTTCTGCACGATTTTAAAAGTTTATTTTAAATTTAAACCTGCACAATTTTAAAACATATTACTAGGCCTAAAAAAAACTTTGTTTCCTAATGTGTCAACATTTATCCATGTTTTGCCGATGTGATTAATTTACTTGGGATGCCTCATAGACAATCTTTAAAGACTTTAGTCTAAACTCATTTGAACGCTAAATTTTCCTCTATCACCGTCAGAAGAATATTGCATACAAAATAACACCAATATCATTTATAATAGCTCAACCCACCAATAATATTATATGTCTTAAACTTTATGACAACACGATTTTAAAGCACACACTAAAGTATAAAACTTATTTTTTTATAGGGAAAAAGGTCTGAAAAATACTCCAACTTTGGCCTTATGATACCAAACTTTATGGAGGACCTTTTACCCCCTGCATTATTTAATAGTGTATTTTAAAGGTATATATGTGCCCAAGTGAACATGTTACTATTTATAATTATGCAATATTTATGATGTCCACGTGGACACATATACACCTTTAAAATACACTATTAAATAGTGCAGGGTGGTAAAAGGTCCTTTCCAAAGTTTGATATCATTACAGCAATTTCGATCAAAGTTCGAATATATTTTAGACCTTTTTCCCTTTCTTATATGAGCAACATTTTTTTCATACTTTTTATATGTGATATTTGCCTATAACATCACGATAACATATATGCGAAAAAAAAAAAAAAACTTTTTTATAAATACAAATTAGGAATAAAACCTTACACTCGTGTGGGCACACATCCCTAATATGGGGCCTAGTTTATTTTGTTCATATGTCTCCATCTTCACGTCCTTAAGAAATTATTTATGATAAATATAAAAAAGAAAATATTAATCACATACGATGTTTACACTAAATCATATTGTATATGATATTACTCTTTTATACATATAAATTTTCATTACTTAACCACTATTTAGTGATTTTTTTTTACTTTAGTTATATAGTAGTTTTGATCAAATTTTCAAAATATATTTGTTTTTGGAAAATGTTCTTTATTATTTCTTGAGACCTAAGAATAAGAAATAGTAAAATACTGCTTGACTCGTCTATTTGAAAATGACTTTTGTCAATATTATTAAAATACTATTGTGTTTGACCAACATTTCAACATATTTTTTAAAAAGAAAACTATTTTTTAAAACTGGTTCTACTATTACTTCAATACTTAAATACACTTACTTTTTTCCTTGGAAACTTGGCCAAATACATTTTTTTTAAAAAAAAATAATATCTTTTTGAAATAAAAAACACTTTTAACTTTGGCCAAAACACACTATTGGTCACTTTTAAAGTCAAACAATTTGGTTCAATTTAATAACTCACTATTAGTACTATATTATCCAAATGTTCTTTCACTCATATCCCACCATTGAGTCTGCAATTTTCTCCATAAAAAAAATACATACAAATATTTCGTCTCAAAATAAGTATTATTTTAATAAAAAAAATATTGTCCCAGAATAAATAACATTAGAAATTCAAGATGAAATTAGCAGTATATTTTTTTAACTATTCTTTTATACTCCATCTTCTTAAATATAGTATTTAATTTTTAATAAACTATATAATGTATTTATTGATAATTTTTATTAAGATAACACTTATAACCAGGCAAACAAAGAATACAATAATATAAAGACAAATATATATAACTCCAAAAAAAAAATCATAACATCATTATGCAGTAAACTTTTCCATAATTTTGGGGGCCTTTTTGTTGAAAAACATTATCCATGATAATTCATTAACAATATTTTGTGGTGCGTATTGTGTTATACCCCATCAAACGTACGTAATTTGAAAAAAATTGAAAGATGATTCGACAATATCATCGGAGTTGTTTTGATCGATGAACAAGTTATATCGAAATTATACTTTCGTAGATATTTAATTCAAATATATGAAGTCCAGTATATATATAATACTATAAAGCATGAATATAGTTTTAAATTAAATAAACTTGACTTCTTTTTAACCTTAATATTTTTTTAATAGACTTTGGGGGAAAAGTTCTAAAGAAAAAAAAAAGTATCATTTTGTAATTTTAGCGTTGGAGATTAGTAATTACGGAATTGTTAAAGTTTAATATTATAATTATAGTATAAATAATTTTGAGATTGTTTATTAATAACAAGATAAATATATGTAGATGACTTGATTTATAGAAAAGATGAGAGAAAATTATAACATTATCCAATTTACGACACTTTGATTGTGAAATAGACGTAAGTGATAATATTAGGAAACCTTTAAATCATATATGGTTTTGAGTATTATTAGATCATATAGATGTGTGACTCTACATGATCTATTTTTTTTTTTTTAACTTTCTGAAAATTTGTCGTCGTTATACTTTGAGTGCGTACATGTACAATATCTCACAAATTACATAGAAGATATAAATCTCACTAGGCAAATTAAATCCGAAGTGACGAGCTCGATTGAAAAGACGTTGACAGAGGAAATTGATCCATATTCCCTCGCCTCCCTAATGGAGTCATCCTTACAAGCACAATTTATTTAATACAAATAATGGATAAAATAATTTAGATAAGTTAATATTGATAACCACATATAAAATAAAATAATTTATATTTTTCAATCGAAATTATTATTCTTATTCCATTAACCAAACAATGAAAGTACATACAACAATTATAATGGTTTGCCCATAAGTCCAAAGGTATAGGACCAACTCTACTTTAACTTCATTGTCCTATTTGTCCATGGATGGCCTTTGCCATCAATGTGTGCAACTCTCAATTGATGGCAATTATTGTACTAATTCATGTGGTTGTAAATAGGGAAATTTACGGAAATCCTATTAGTTTACTTATAATTTTATCAAATTTTAATGTGTTCAGAAACGTCTAGATATATGTATTTCGAAATACATGAGATCAAAATTAGATGTAATTTGTTTTAGCACTCTATATCCAAGTGTGTATCTGGTATGATTCACATATATTTGGGATACACGACTATCTCGTTCACCCTCGTTCCCATTTCGCTTGCCTTTCTCCTATTTTAATTACTTAATAGCAAAAATACATGTATCTATAGGTGTCTTCCTTAGTATACGATAACAAATTCTTAATTAATTGTAAATACGTAATTATTTAAAGGATGTATTTGTAATAATCAATCGAACCTTAAAATAGATCAGATGAAAATTCCAAAAAAGGAAAAGAAGTAGGATGGTATGGGAGGTCATTTCTACACCTATATGGGTTCCCAATCCAGTTTTTTGGTAAAAAGAAATTAAAAAAGTTATATTTTATTTTTTAAATATACCTTAGAAAAATGAAAATAATAATAATTCTAATAGAAGTAAAGAAAACAAATTTTATAATAAAATGATATCATGTTATATTTGTTGTCTCATTTTCGTCCTTCGACACACCTTACCTTCAACCCCACCTCGGAATTATTGATTAGTATTGGGATAATTAAGTTATCTCTGTCAGAGGTAAAAATAATAATATAAAAATTAATCATCTTGAAATAAAACAATATAAATGACCAAAATTCTCATGCGTTCCCTCAAAATCCTTTTCTATTAAACAATAAAGTGGAGGGAGCATTTTTGTAAATAAAAAATATATATTTAGAAATTGTGCAATGCGTGTATTATGTAATTATTATTGAACATGCATTTAACTTGAAAAAAAATTAAAATTTTATGAGTAAAAGTGAAATTTCTCCTAAAATTAATGTGAACCAGTTTTTAGACCTTGAGTTTTTTCTTTTAAGGATAGATAGATTTTTAAAATTGGATCCAAAATCTTTAACTAAACACTAGTTTAATTACCTTTTAAATTAGCTCATTTTCAAATCTTGAGTTTAAATATATATATCAAAAGAGTTTTATGACGCCATAACTTTACATCATATCAACATGAAATATATATAGTTCATACACATAATTATCACTTAATTAAAATGGTTTAAGTGTATATATATATTTACACTTTAACTTATAGTAACTAACATAGAATTATATTTCTTGTTTAAAAGTAAATTTGAAGTAGTAACGTTTGTTAGGAAATTGTTTCTTTCACAAAACTTTTTTGTGAAAAAAAGTATTCCCAACAAACACTTTTCAGAAAGTTTGGGCAAAAGCTTGTTAAAAGTCCAAACACAAACCAAAGTTTGTTAAAAGTCCAAACACAAACCAATATGTGAGAGCAAGGACGATTGAAGACAACTACAAAAAAAAAACAAAAAAAAAGGGTAAATATTTCTTCATTCTTAATTAAAAAAAAGTAAGTCCGAGTCTTGGTAATAGAATCACTTTTTGATAGAAAGTATTTTATCTTAAAAATAAGAACTTTTTCGCGCAAAAACTGAATTAATCAGACTCAAAAACAAATATTGAATTCAAGATAAAAATACATATTAAAAAAAAGACAATAGAAACAAGTCACTAGCTAACGTATGTCACGTTTAAATTGCTTCTGGGACTCCCTTTAAACTTTGTAGCCTTTGTATTACTAATTTAGGTTCTCTATTTTCTTATTTGATGTTCGATATTCATATAAAAAAGAATTGTTTTATCAAAAGTTTATGTTGGTTACCAATTTAAATTCAATAAATAATGTTGGTGCTTAGTTTAAACACATTGTGCATGATTCATGAATAATGCATATATATTTTGACTTAGCAGGACAAGGTAAGTTTAATGGATCATTTAAGGATGTGATGCAATTGATAATGTTGTTTTTTTCTTAATCAAATGTTTTGATTTTGAGTTGTAGATATAAAAAATTTCTTTGTAGGGAGTGCTATTCCTGAATGACCCTTATCTAATGTAAATTTAAATTAGTCGAACTCTAATATAAATATCAGACACCGAATAAGAAATAAATAAAAAAAAGTAAGTTTAATGAAGGGATTCAGTTAAATTTTTTTATCAGAAATTTTTATTATGTAAATGATATATATATATATATATATATATATTGCTTTTTTTTTTTTATATAAATAAAAGAAATTTTTTGACAAAATGAATTAAAAAATTATGCTAGATCATTGGTCCTACGTACTTATGTGTGCCATTTTCGTACTTCTTTTAATCTCGTTAATCTACGATAATAATAAAATAATAATAATTAATAGACACTAACCTTTTGTAATAAACTTTATTGGTAATTAATAAAGTAAATAGCAAGTAAAATTAAATCGAAATGTAAAAGTGAAATTGATATCTCATAGGAATAATATAAAAATGAAATCAGTAACTAAAAAAGAGTTAGAGCCTGTTTGGATTGGCTTAAAAAAAAGTAGCTTTTAAGTCAAAAATAAAAAGTCAAATTGAAATGACTTTTAAATCAAAAAAATAAAAAGTGGGGGAAACCTACTTTTGATTTCTGACTTATTTTAAGTCATTTTGACATATTTTAAGTCATTTTTACCTTGCCAAACACTTCGTAAGTTATTTTAAGTCATTTTTGACTTATATTAAGTTATTTTTTATATTTGTCAAACACTTTCAGAAGTAAAAAACTAACTTAAAAGTAGATTTGACCGACTTTTAAGTCAATCCAAACGGGCTCTTACATAGGACATGTTATGACACAACTGTAGCTTATCGAAGACATGATTTTAGATAGGAGGTTATGAAAGTTACATATTAGAATAGGAGGTTACTTAATACGTTGAACGTTGCATCGCTTATTCCTTCTTTACTATTAATGATATTATTCATGTAGTTTCTTTGTCCTTTTAGTTTGACGGTTGGTTAAGATGATTTGCCAGGTTGTTTCTAGTATTTTGCATGATTGTCTTCACTTATGTTATTTTCCTTTATTCAATTGTTTCTTCTTGGGTCGAGGGTATATTAGGGACAACCTCCACATTTCTAAGATAGTAATAACGTCTGCATACATCATATTCTTTCAAATCCTATTTTGAGATAATTAATTTTAGAATAACTTATTTCTCATTCAAACGAGTCCTAATTACTTAATTCGGATCATATTTAAAAGTTATATTTTAAAATATTAGTCAAAATATGAAACATGACAAATATTATGGAACGAAGAAAGAGTATATGACTTGTTCAATTTTACTTTTTTTGTTGTTACTAATTCACTGACAAAACAAACAAGCCCTTCATCTCCTCTGACACTATACATTTCTCTATTTTTTCCGCTTTTTAATAATAATAACTTCTCTATATTGCCGGCGAAATTTGCCCGGAGATTTTACCTGTTTTCCGATCACATCTCTCAGAGAGATTTGCTCAAAAGTCTTCTTAATTAGCCCTGTCTTACTTTTAAAGTTTTTGCTGTATACTTGAATTCCTCAACAACCCTTTTTACTTTTCAGTTTTTCCGGCTTCTTTTGGTATTGGTTTTGTGCTGAAATGAAAATAGCTGATTGGGTGAATTGTAAGAAATGTAGTTGAGCTGAAAAAGGGTGTTTTTTGGTGTGGGGTTTAGTTATTTTTCTGGGTTGTTTTGATTGCTGTTAATTTAAGCTAAAATATAGCTTGATTTCACTTTTCTGAGTGGAATTTGGGGAATAATTTTGTTCTTTGATGTATTTTTCATCTTTAATTTGTGAAGGGTGTTTGTGAGGGAGAGTTTTCTGTCGATGGAGGCTCGTAATTTTCATGGTCCAGTTGTGTCAAATATGGAGGTTGGTGGGAAGAAGAGTAGGGAGTGGGATTCGAATGATTGGGTGTGGGATGGTGATCGATTCACTGCTGAACCGTTGAATTCTCTGCCATCAGATTGTAGGAGTAAACAGCTGTTTCCTATAGGATCAGAGATTCCAGAAACTGCTACTGGAATCTTCAATGGTTTTTCATCTGGTGCAGGTGAATTGACATTAGGAAATGATAAAGGGAGGAAGGAATTGGAGAAAAGGAGGCGAACGATTGTAGTTGATGATGATGACGAGCAGAATGGTGAAGCTGGATCTCTCAATTTGAAGCTTGGTGAACAGTTGTATCCTGTGATGGAAGGGGAAGTGGAAAAATGGGAAGGGAAGAATGGTAAAAAGACGAAAATTAGTGGGGTTTCATCGAATCGTGCTGTTTGTCAAGTGCAGGATTGTCGAGCTGATTTGAGCTGTGCTAAAGATTACCATCGACGACATAAAGTGTGTGAGGTGCATTCTAAAGCAGCAAAAGCCTTGGTTGGGAATGTTATGCAGCGTTTCTGTCAGCAGTGTAGTAGGTTAGTTTTTTTAGTGGACATTTTGCATTTTCATGTGCTATTTGTTTTGTTATCTCTAGGTTATGAACCAGTTGAAATATTCTAATAAAATTAGAACCTTTGGAAACTGGATATATTATTTTTTCATATGACGAAAGATTTAGTTTGTTCCTTGTACTCGATTATCGTGTTGTAGTATTGTAGTTTCTTTTCTGTTACTATCTGTGTTTCTTGTAGTTCCATTACTTCTTGTTGTAGATTATTTTTCCTTGAGCTGAGGGTCTATCAGTAACAACCTCTTAGATATGAGTAAGGTCTGCGCACACTCTACTCTACCCTCCCCAGACCCCACTTTGTGGGACTACACTAAATATGATATTTTTAAATTTTGTGTCCATCTCATCTAAAAGGTGAAACTTTTAGAGAGGAGATAAATTTGATAACATATTCCTGGAAAATGATCATGGTTTGATTGATATGATTACTTTTATCAGGTTTCATGTTCTTGAAGAGTTTGATGAGGGGAAGCGGAGCTGTCGTAGGCGTTTAGCTGGGCATAACAAACGAAGAAGAAAAACACATCCAGAAAATGTAGCTAATGGAGCCTCCGTGACTGATGAGGGGGGTAGCCACTACTTATTAATTAGTCTGCTGAGGATACTGGCCAATGTACAGCGTAAGTCCTTATATGAATTCCATGGTTTTCCTGCGTGATATATTCATTTTGTATGACAAAGATGTTGGGCAAATTAATTAGGTGATAGCATTTACATAATAAGGTGAGTTCTTTCACTGTATGGTGATCGGCTAAAGTGCTATTCTTTATGTGGTGCAAGAGGCTGAGAAAGAAAAGAATGTATAGTTATCCTTTGCCTGGTATAACAACAACTTGGTGAATGCAACGATGTGTATTCCATAACAGCAGTTTGTCTCTGGGAATAACAGTTATTGAATCTAACTTATATTGGGTATTGCTTTTGGTGGCAGGAGAGTTGTTTGCATAAATTATATTAAGCTTGACTGGTTGCTCGTACTCTTCAAAAATATTGACGGGTGCATGTCAGATGCTCCAAAGTGGTGCATTTTTGGAGTATCTGACACAAGAGCAGCAACATTTTTGGAGAGTCCTAACAATATAGGTCAGAGATTAACAGCTGAATAATTGATGGCCATTAAAATAAATCTTGGTGGAAATTATCTATTGATGCTTCTCTACTAGAACTTTAGCGATCAATACGTTTGGACTAGAACAACTGTTTTGGCATGTTTTATTCTCCAACAAGCTTTTGGGTTCCAGTGTTCCACAAGAATCATGATAATGTATAGGCACATAGATACTTATTTAGAGATTTTGCTTTAAATGAGTTGGAGGAGTTACTTTCTGGCTTCCTCTCATTGTGAAATGCAGTCAATAGCTCGGAGCAAACTAAAGACCAGGATCTATTGTCACATCTGCTGAGAAACTTAGCTAGTCTGGCTGGTGCAGCTAATGAGAGGAACACATCGAGCTTGTTGCCTGCACCTTTAGATCTGCAAAACACAGGGACATCTTTGGAGGCTCCAAAAGAGGTCTGCACTAGATCCAAAAATTGATAAAACCCTTTCTCCCTTCAGCTTCTGATTGGATTAATTTGCAGGATTCTCTTAGGCCTAATGGGAATTGTTTGACTATACCTGCATCAGAAGTGACAGAGAAGAGAATGGACACGGGCACGAGTGATGCTGAACGTGGAATTTCACAAAATCCTCGTGCTTCACAGCCTGAGACTATGTGTTGTAGAAAAGAGAGCTTACCTATCAATGCAAATGCCCCAGTCACCGCATCTGCACCGTTGAAGCTAAATATTGATTTGAATAACATCTATGATGATTCTCAAGGTGGCATTCAAAAGTTGCAGAATTTTGGTGCCTTTGCAAACCCAGGGGCTGCATCTTCTGGCCGTCCTCTATGGATAAGTCATGACCCTCACAAGTCAAACTCCACAAGGACAAGTTGGAACTCAGGATCCACCTCATCCCTTTCACCATCTAGTTCAAGTGGAGAGGCTCAGGTATGTGTTTTTTGTTTTCTATCGGTGTTTACCATTGTACTTATATGCAATTTGTTTAGCTAACAGACATGTTTATTTGGAGTGCTGATCTTTAGCATCTAATTTGTTCTGGTAGTAGTTCTCAGAATTTTCTCCTGTTTTCTCTCCTTTCTTTATGAAGTACATTTGCAGCTGTAACATCCACATTATTGTTTTATTTGTCTTTTACATGGGTTTTTTGGGTAGGAGGAATGAATTGTTGTCTTAATGTACTTAGAGCAAGTTTTTAGGACTGAGTTGCTAACAGAAGGGCCTATGGTGCTATGTCTGAAATTTCTGAGTATCACAATACTACAAACAAAATTAATCCAAGGAGGACGTTCTAACATGGTCCAGACTTGAGGGCTGTCACACCCCAAAGTAGAAGGGAGGTACTGACACCTGATACCTTAATCTTAGCATCAACCGACTTACCACATTCTATGCATGGACAGAATCATAACAATATGAACACATTTCACACATCTTGGAACCAATAGCCTAAATGTTTGAAATATCTTAGAACACCATAAATTCAAAAATAGTCATTCATACATACGATCTGAGACTTAAAAAAGATCAAATCATAAGTTGAACCCACTACGTCTATGGAGCTTCTATGACATCACGTATGAAAGAATGCTCCGGACACCCCCTCTCCCAAAGAGATGATAAAAGACTAGCCACCACGATCATGAAGTGAGCCTCGTTCAAACACTTACATGAACTGAACAACCACCATATGTACATCATGGTGTTCAATCTATGCCTGACCAGCTAAGCTGTATGGTTTCTATGTGGGAGTTTGCTAGCAATATAAATGACCATTTGAATACATTACTACACCAGTCAATGTAGTTTCTAGGCATTGAATCTGTAAGTTCTAATACCCTGTTTGAATCTTCGGCCCCTTGCATAGTTTTCCTATTTTTCTTGTTCCGTAGGTTTCCATTAACTCCGAATCACTTTAGACTTCATACAAATAATCTGCCAATCATATTTCCATCATTTTAATACATTGAACCATTTATGTAACACACAATTTAAGCACAACTTGAGCTTAAATGCATTCTAAAATTTCTGGAGCGCTACACTCCATCATATGTTTGTACAAAAGGTGGACAACATGTTATAGAATGATAAGTGTTTGTTTTAGATTCATTTCTTTTTGTTTTGACAGAAAGGTTAGTTTTATTGATGAACCAGTAGTAAGATGGTGCTGCAATGTTGCATCCAAAAACCAAAAACCAAAAAATCCCTTCCAATTATGCACTCCAATTTTCTTTCCAGAGAAGCACAAGACATAAATAAGACCAGTTTTGATGATATATCTTGAAATTGAACACCAGGACTCTAGCAGGCTTCTGTCATGGTTGTTCTCAACTATGCATTAAATTCCAGTAAGTAAAGTAGCCTAATAATACTTTCAGCGATCAGCACTTGCACTTCCCCTACAAAATTGGCTGCCTGTAATCCTAACCAGGATTCAGCACTTCCACAAAATATGGTAAGATTGATCCTAACCAGGATTCAGTACTTCCACGAAATATGGTAAGATTATGATGTTGACTTATCCAATCTGCCCTGCTGTATAGACACATTCCATAAGTTTCTTCAATGTTGAGCAAAATTAATCTGTATTTGCCCACCACTACGATGTTCCATAAGTATGTTCTTCCGAGCTCTATCAGCCGTCTGTCATACAGGCTGCTGAATTTACTTGTGAGTTATGCAATTGGACCGTTCCTTTATCACGTGAACTGCTGGCTGCGAGATATGTGATTTGCAGTAAAATCCATTCTCTTAGAGAAACATTTGGTTCGATTGTATTTTTGGCAAAACAAAAAAATATTGTTGATGTTTGGTAAATAAGTTTTTCGAGTTTGAATCAATGTGTTTTTATCATTAGGTTGCTCTAGGCTGTTTGTGCCTGTTGACCTAGTCAGATACCGAGAAGAAATGTTCAGTGAGTTTGATTGCTAACAATTGATGCATCAATGTATAAATATGATTTGTCTCTTAAATACAAGATTGTGACTAATTTTCAGAGTCGAACGGATCGTATTGTCTTTAAACTTTTTGGGAAAGATCCTGGTGAAATTCCCACAGGCTTGCGGAAGCAGGTATTTTGGTTCTCTTGCTATAATATGCTTCTATGGAAGTGTTCTCGTATTTCTTTCATATCAATATGAAACCCAACCTTCTCTATTCCTGGACAATCTGCAGGTTCTTGATTGGCTATCACACAGTCCTACAGATATTGAAAGCTATATTAGACCTGGTTGTATTATACTAACAATATATCTTCGGATGGATAAACCCATATGGGAGGAGGTAACTTTTTTTTTCCTCAGAAATCTATCACTTCATTTTCTGAGAGGAACAATGGATCAACAAAGTTCTATCTGGGTTTGTTAATTCAAAATAAAGGGAAAGGAAAGAGAAATCATGTTGGCTAGAGTGGACATTAAATTTCATGATACTTGAAATGAGGGTATTACTTTAGTTATCCCTTAAAGTTGTGTTTTCTATAAGCTATTCGTAGTACCTTTTAATGAAATGAAACTAGCAAATTAAATTTATTCAGGCCACACATCTGCTCTTTCCTTTTCCTTTTCTGTTTCCTTATGTTCCGTTAAGGTTTTAGTCTAACAAGTGTTGCACCTAATTGTTTTCCCTTTGCAGCTTTATTGTGATCTTAACTCTAGTTTGAGGAAACTTCTTAATGCATCCGCTGGTTCATTTTGGCGAACTGGATGGGTTTATTCTAGGGTGAAGGATCGAGTGGCATTTTTGTTTAATGGTATATTTGCATCTGTCATTGTATCCTTTCTTGATCCATGTTCTCTCCTGTCATGTCTTTTTATCCACAGTTACGCCTCTGATATGAACATCAAGTCTTTGTTTCTGTACTACAGGGCAGGTTGTTCTGGACACTCCCTTGCCAAGCCATAGAAGCTGTGGGATATCAATCATCAAACCTATAGCAGTTTGTGCCTCTGAAAGAGTTCAATTTTTGGTCAAAGGCTTTAACCTATCTCGTCCCACTACAAGGTACCTTTGATATTTGTTTGATCCTAAAGGCATTTTCCTTTTTCTATTGATCTCTGCTTAGCTGGTTGGAGTATGTTGAGCTAGTTAATTGATTCTTGGTTTGTCTCCACCTTCCGTTTAGGTTACTATGTGCCATGGAAGGGAAATATCTCGTTCAGGGGAATTGTACTGATATGGTGGTAGGAGCTGATTATTGTATGGACCATAATGAGATCCAGTCCCTTAGTTTTCCTTGTACAGTGCCAAATGCTACTGGAAGAGGGTTCATTGAGGTGAATTTTTTTCTCCTTAATGCTTATTCTTTTCCCTATCCCGGAGCAATCCTGTTCAGATTATTGTGAATGGAATTTGATGCTCGTTGGCTTGCTGATGACTCTCAGTTTATGACTCTCAGTTTTATGTTATAAGTAAATTCATTAAAGATTCAAGGAGAAGGGTCAGCTTTGGTCTCTATGTACACAGTAAACCTAGGCTTGGGTTGATAAAATATAAATGTATTTACCTATCAGGAAAGAAGAAAAAGGAAAATCTATTTGTTTTTACCTCATTGGAACATGCAAACTATTATATACTCTCATTTTTGGTTGGACCCCCTGTTACCACCATGTGTTGCTTTTCATTAGATCACAGATTCTGGTTCATACTTCAGGTATGTGGTTACCTGATAAAGTAGATTGTCTGAGTAAATCCTTATATCTCAATCTCCTTTTTCTGCATAAAATTGACTATATTGGATACACTTTATTCTGAAATGTAGGTTCATTATCTTTGACAGGTTGAGGACCATGGTCTTAGCAGCAACTTCTTCCCATTTATAGTTGCAGAGAAAGAAGTTTGTTCTGAGATTCGTACATTGGAGAGCATCATCGAGGATGCTAAAATGGCCGATGGTTTTCTGCGAGGAACTGAAGAATTTCAAGCCAGGGACCAAGCTCTGGACTTTTTACATGAACTGGGTTGGCTGCTTCATAGAAGCCATTTGAAATTTAGAGTGGGTTCTGGTGCCAGCTTGAATCTTTTCCCTTTTCAGAGATTCCATCGGCTTATAGATTTCTCCATTGACCATGATTGGTGTGCTGTAGTAAAGAAACTGTTGGATGTCTTCTTCAATGGCGTTGTGGATGTAGGAATACAGTCATCACTTGACGTTCCATTGCAGGAGGTTGGCATCCTTCATCGAGCTGTGAGGAGAAAGTGCAGATCTATGGTAGATGTCCTCTTGAAATATCGTCATCATGGAGCTTTTGACAAATCAGGACTACAAAAGCAAGAAGATGATCGTGGCTATTTATTTAGACCTGATGCAGTGGGTCCTGGGGGTTTGACTCCACTTCATGTTGTTGCTAGTCTTGCTGGCTATGAGAATATTTTGGATGCTTTAATTGATGATCCAGGACAGGTATATTTTCCTTTTTCTATTATGCGCATTTGGGTCTTTTGCAATGAAAATAGACAGTCCCCTCAATCCACAGGAAGGTGTGGTTTTGTGTGTGTGTGGGACTGTGGAGCACGATAAGATCAGCAATAGCCTTCAGTCTTTTCCTTGTTATCAGGACTGATATATTAGCACTCTAATCCAGGGTGGCTCTAGAAATCTCAGTATTTAAGTATTGGCAGCCCCTCCCTGACAATATGTACTTTGGTTACTGTAACGGGACTCGACCACCTGAACCAAGATACCTCTGCGAAATTCACTTCTCGATGGACCTTTTGATATGTTCCAACCTCTAAGAAGTACGCATAGCTTTTTGTGCTCTTCACTTGAGCTAATTAGGATGTATGATGTGACCTAATTGGGTTTATCATCATTGCCTTAACAATTGAGGAGCAAAAACACTCATGCAGTTGGGGGTCATTTGGTTGGAGGTATTATGAGAACTAGTACAACTATCAATATATTGATTGATTGGAGCCAGGAGGGAATAGGAAGAGTAATTCCCTTTTAACTAATGTGAATATGGTTAGCTGTATAAAAACGTATTAAATAACTAACACAACGTTTAGTTGATGGTACTGAATAATACGCATTAAGTAATACAATCATCTCTGTATTATTTTATATGAGATTAGATTGTGGAGTAAGAATGCGCTTATTCACAGTACGGAGACAAAAATGCCCTTAAATTGTGGAGGACTCCTAACCAGGGGGGACCCACGTGGAAATTGCATGGTATATACAAGGTAAATTTTGTGTATTTATGTGGATATATATATTTTGAACCCCCTTAAAGACAAAGATAAACTGATAGCCCAGTGGCAGGCCCCTTGAAATTAAGCTTCACGTCGCGTGTTCGAATCCTTGTGTTAGCGTTTTATTTTTTTTCTTTCTTAGTTTCAGTTTTTTTTTTTTGTTTATTTTCAGTTCCGGTTTTCACTTCTTTTTTTTTTTTTAGTTTTTTTTATTGTATAGAACATGCTAAAAGTGTGGTTTTAAACCCAAAAACAATCAAGGGTCTGCCACTGAAACTATATACTACTACTTCCTTGAAATTTTGTTTTGTTGGCTTATTTACACGTTTATACTTTTATTTTTCGAACCCCCTGAACGAAAATTCTGGGTCCGCCACTGCTCCTAACTCTGTAAATTGTGCTTGCTCCGACTTAGTGCTAGACTATTTTTCCTTTATCACATATATGATCACTATTTACCTGTTTAAAGAAAACAAAGATGCCTTTAGAGTAGATAATCCTTACAACGTATTCCAGATATTATTACTCATCATATTACAATCCCTACATTATTATTCACCGTGTAATCATCCATTTATTATTGTAATACCGTACAAACAACTCCTACATTATAAGGGACTTCAACTGTTTTCTCTTTTCTAAACTATGACTTTTCTTTGCAGTTTAGAGTATTTTTCTGCAACCTGCTTTTTCTTAGGCTTTAGTTTTTGAGTAAATATGTCTCTGTAACTTGCTTCAAGGGTGTTATGTTGAAATGTGTGACCATCTCATTAAAAGCTTAAACCATTAGAGAGAGCACACTTTTATTATTTAATTGTATTTTCAACACATCCCCTCACGCGCGGCCTTGATTCTTTTTCATGAGCCAAGCATGTGGAAATTCTTTTTAATAATGGGTGGTGGTAAGATTCTAAACACATCCCCTCACGTGCGGCCGCCAAGCACATGGAAATTCTTTTTGATACCATGTTGAAGTGTGTGACGCACTGTTGTGAAAGGCGATCACCTCGTTGCCAATGGCGAGAGGCGAGGCGACCCTTCATCCCCTTTTAGCTTTGTGGCGAGGCGATCTTCCAAAGGCGACAAAAGGCGAGAGGCAAGAAAAGTGAGAAAGGCGTCACCTTTTGTATTTTCTTAAAAAAAGGCGACCAATTTTGGGTTTTAAAAGTTAAAAGGTAATTTTAGGTTTACGACTAGACTCCTTCAACGACCAGCCAAACTTTTCCGGCTACTCCAAAGTCCAACCAATTCATATTTCTTCTTTTCTTCTTCAGATTTCTTCTTCTTCGGTTTCTTTTTACTTCTTCTTCGGACTTCAGAGTCACTTCTACCTCTATTTTGACTTTTGTTTTGTTTTTTTCTCATTCAAGTTCTAGACTTTTAGTATGTACGGTCTATTTTCAGTTTTTTTCAGTTTTTGAATTAAAATATTTGCTAATATGTTATTGCTATTGAGATTTTGAATATTTACATATGGAAACAAATATTTTTATTTTTTGGTAAATTGGTGCCGCACTTCAAAAAGGCGCTCGCCTTTTATCACCTTTCGCGTTTAAAACACTGGCGTGACCATTTCATCTAAAAGCTTAAGCTATTAGAGAGAGCACACTTTTATAATTTTAATGTATTCTCAACATGTTCAATTACTGAATGAGAGGCACTCTGGTATTTTCATATACACAAGGATGTTTGTGTTGTAGATCTTTCCTTTTTTATATTTTCTGGTTCCATTGTTTGGAAAGGAATGAGTTAGGCAGGTGTTTCAAGGAGCTCATGAATGATGATTGTTTTCTTCAGGTGGGAATTGAAGCTTGGAAAAGTGCCCGTGACAGTACCGGACTGACACCCAATGATTATGCATGCCTGCGAGGCCATTACTCATACATCCATATGGTCCAGAAAAAAATCAATCAGAAACCAGGTGACGGGCATGTTGTTCTTGATATCCCTGGTTCGTTGTTGGATAGCAATCTCAAGCAGAAACTATCAGATGGTCATAGGTCGGTAAAAGTAACTAGCTTTCGAACTGAGAAGTCTTTAGGGAAACCAATTCACCGACAATGCAAACAGTGCAAGCAGAAATTATCTTATGGAAACTCAGGAACATCACTTGTATACAAACCGGCAATGCTTTCAATGGTTGCAATTGCTGCTATCTGTGTTTGTGTAGCTTTGCTATTCAAAAGTTCACCGGAGGTTCTTTATTCGTTCAGACCCTTCAGATGGGAGCTGCTGAAGTATGGCTCCATCTAAAATAAGGTATAGCCTTATGTTTTAAGAAGATAATATAGGAATGCCATGGCTTGTTTTTTCTTCCGACTTAATATGCCACGATATAATTGGGAGAGCTCCAACTCTGTATATTTATTTTGTCTAATTCATCATAATATACATACGAAGCTTTAACTGCAAATAGGAAATTTATTCTTTTTATAAGTTGATAGCACTACTTGAACAGGACTGGCCACTGGGTTTGTAGTCGTAGACGCCTCAGATCTGACCCCGAATATGTTGTGTAAGATGAGTAAATTGCTTTGTATTTTAACTATATGGACTGCTAATTGTCTGCATCTATGGTTTGAGCACACATTTTTCTTGCTATATTGATCTTCCTTAGCTAGTTAGCTTCCAGTTAGGTAAAATCTGGACAAGTTTTTACATTTTTCATCAACACTGTTTCTTTTTATCTGTTCTTTATTTGTCTTTGTATAGTTTTTTAGTATAATTGTCAAACTTATGATTTCCAATTTGTACCCTACTTCAGCTACTACTAGTTTGAAAATCTTTATCGAACATATTGGAAGGAATATCTATTCAAAATGTCACTTGAAAGTTCTAGTGTTGCTAGTGTTTCATGATATAAAAGATAAAGTTGCACGGACTTCTCACTTTTGATGCCGCAGTTGTGTTGGATTAACATATACTCGCTCCATCCCATTTTATGTGACACTTTTTGCATTTCGAGATTCAAACAAGACGATCATTGACCGTAAGTTTTTCATAGATCTTTTTTACATTTTGAATTATTAATTATTGTGACTTATAGTACAATTTGAAGATTTCATACGCAAATGTCCGGTCAAAGATAAATTGTTTGATTCTCAAAAAACGAAAAGTGCCACATAAATTGGGACAGAGGAGTACTATTTTAGAGAATTCGACATGCATTCATTGACATTTTTGAAGAATCTAAGCAATCTCGATGAAAGGTAAATTCAAGCGATTTAAACTAAAATTGTTTGCCCTTTCCTCGTACTAAGAAGCAAATGCAGAACACGATAGTGTAGTGTGTAGAAGGAACTCTTGGATATATTTGGGCTGCTACGATATTATGCTCATCTCCAAGGATAATATGGTTTTACTGGTTTCTAATAATTGAGTTTTTTTTTTTTTTTTTTAATATAAACTAAAAATCAAACTTAATGCATTCTATTCTATTTCCAATATTTCAAGAGCAAGTTTTTTTTGCCTCTTTTCCTTCTTTTTTTCCAGTGGACTTGTAAATTAAGAAGACTCAAATCGCTCCCTCCGTTTAATTTTTATTGGAAAATAAATTTTTATTTTTAATTATCACTTTTAATATTTTAAAGAAAAATACTTATTGTTTTTTATTTTATTTTCACCATTAATTATTCATATTTTAAGAACTAAAGTATACATCAACTAGTATAAATATCATGATAAAATACTTATTTTAATATTATTTCTAAAATGACTTGTAAAATTCAATATGATCAATTAAAACTAATGAGAATATTGAAAACACCCATAAATTATTAGTTTCATCTCTAAGTATAACGTCTTAAAAATACTTTTTTCTCACTAACTAAACTTACATATACACATGATCTGCTTTATATGAGTAAAATATATCCTTAAATTCTCGTCTAATTTAAAAGTGTTTTAACACTTTTCTCGACTTTTTATTAAAAATCACATGCTCTTACAAGAGTTTAAAACCACTTGTTATAGTATATAATGGATCATGGTGTATGTAAATTTAGTTAGTCAAGTAAAAGTATATTTAAAAATTATTAATAGTTTGAAAATAAAATTAATAATTTACGCCAAATTTGAAATGTTTTTAATACTGTACTATACCTCAATTAATATAAGAAATACTACTATTTATTTAACTCTTGGTGTCGAATCGAAGAAATTTCCATGGCGGCTCGGCAAATTCAGAAGCGAATTCTGAGTCTTCTCTCTACTAAAACCTTCATCTCTCAAGGTATGCTTCCCCTCTAGCTTTTGCACAGAGAGTTGATATGCCCCAATTCTAGACTTTTTTTTTTTATTTTAGGTAAAACTCTGAGCTTTATCATTCTGTATTCAATGTTTTCGCAATCAGTATAAACCCTGAAAAAAATGTTTTTTTTTTTTTTTGTTTTCTATTTTTGATTATTTCATGATAGGCTAAGCTAGTGAGGTATAGAGGCAAATAGGGTAATTTTTTTTTGATGTATTTAGTTGTTTGGAAGTAAATGAAGTGAGTTAGGAGGATTTCTCTACTATGATCTCATTTATAATCTTTGTGTATTGTTTGAATTTATGCTTAGTTATTATTATGATGATGTTATTAGAGGTTGTGGATTTGGGGAAGTGAAGGCATATGTCAATTGAATTTTGAGGGTGTTTTGGTAGAAAGGAACATAATTTCCTGTTGAAATGTTTCTAAATATAAAATTTGGAAATAATTTCAAATGAACTATTGGAGAATAACATAAGCGAAGGAAGTCGTTTTGTGAAATGTTTGGTTGCTAATTATGCCTTCTTTCATACCAAACACACCCGAAAATCAGCTTTCCGAGTTATTTGAGAGTGTTGATTTAGCATAACGGGATTTGAGATGTCTAGGGTTAAATTCGAAGGCGTTGAGTTTCTGGGGTGGTTCGACTACCATGAGTGAGATTCCTTTGTGGCTGTTTTAGGGAAGAATGTAAAAGGTCCCGGTTGTGGCTCTCAGGGGTTGCTGCTCAACCAGCACTCTTATCAGTGGTACATTATGTGATGCATATGTGTGAGTTAACACATATTGAAGCAATTCAATAGTTTCATCATTGAAACTATCTGACTTGAATCTTTTTGTGTTGCGGAAAAGTCCTTAACTCATTTTGTTTAGATTGTCCATGTTTTAATTCTTACTAAAGCTTTTAAAGGTTGACTCTGAAGTTTGAGTAGTGGTTGTTTCATTGGCTCTGTAATTTCTTTCCCAATTCCGACCTCAAATCGATATTCAAATCCCAATTTAGCCTCCCTTAAACCTAGGGAAAAATCAGCCAATTTCTACCCATAATCCATGATTTAGATGCTAAAGTTAGCGTAGATTTATGTATAATCGTCTCCTCAGCGTTATATGACATTCCTTAGTCGATTCTCTTTCACGTCCATAACTTTGGTCTCCTAAAATTGTGTTGGAATGTTGAGAATCCTTAAAAACAACCACTTCATACCCAAGCCACTGGCCTTCAAGTGGCTAAGTCCGCAATTACGAGGTCCCTCTCGCAAACGTGGCTGCACCAGAAAAAATAAAATCTGCAACATGCTTAAATGTGAGATCTTGCCTCAAAATCACCTGAGCTCCTCAAATCCCTAACATCCAGCAGGTCCCAAAATACTATATGGACTTGAAGGAAGTCTCAAATCATGGAATGGGATTCAAATACTCAAAATGAAGGGTGGCTTTCGGACAAACTTCTCTTATTTTAGAAGCAATTGACAATTCAAATAATATGTTTTGTTATCCTCAGTTGTGTGTAATTTATCCTTTTTGATGTTTTTGTTAAAATATTATAATTACTCTGCGCTGTGCATCTCCACCTGTCTTTTGTGAAGAACTTGTTACTGAGATTCTATCACGTTTCTTATTTTTTACAGGATTACCATGGAGTTCTGTTTCTCCTGCAAGGTCATCTTTTGGCATGAACGATATATGTTCAAGACGGTGTTTTCAAACAGTTGCAGAAATCACCAAGCAGGCTGTTGAAGTAGTAGGGGAAAGTAATAAAGATTGCGATCCAGATACCAATACCGATTCTGCTGCTGCAGTTGTTTCTAGTATCAAGAAAGAGACCACATACAAGTACACTGTGCAATCTAATCTTAAAACCTCCCCAAGACATGACCTGATGATGATCTTCACTTGCACAGTATGTGAAACCAGAACCATGAAAACAGTTTGTCATGAGTCATACGAGAAAGGTGTAGTGGTGGCTAGATGTGATGGTTGTAAAAACATACACCTTATTGCTGATCGTCTCGGGTGGTTTGGTGAGCCTGGTAGCGTGGAGGACTTCCTGGCTGCTCGTGGAGAGGAAGTGAAAAAGGGTTGTGTTGATGCTTTAGGTTTTACACTCGAAGATCTGGCAGGAAAGAAATCACTGGAAACTATTAGGGGAGAAGTAGAATCCAAATCTGAAATTTAGAAGTGAAATCTGGAGATTGAAATTAAACAAGTTGATTTTGTAATGAACATTGAATATGCAAGTCTATAGTTACTTTGGCAATGCTTACAGCTTTTATTTGCTTATAAATATACAAATTTAAGAGACTTATTTATGAAAACCCAATAAGCTTCAACCGACTCCTAAAGTAAGGAGGATTGCTCAAATCTTATAAGGAGCTCATGTTCTCATCCCAGTGCGATGTGGAACATTCTCATATATAGAAGTCCTTCATAATATATTGATCATGAAATGATTGAAGTTACTGATTTATATGTATACCATATGATTAAACATGTATTTTAGAAGAGCTTTTAAGAAATATCAAATTAGGTTGGACTGTTAAATTTGATAGGGAAGGATTAGCAAGAAAATATTAATAAGGTTGTGTTTGGTAAAGAGGAATGTATATTTTAAATGATCAGTTAAGGACTCTCATGAAGATGACATGCCGGCATACTAGAAGAGATAAGATTAGAAATGAAGATATTTGAGACAAGGTAATGATGTCTTTTATCGTAGATAAGATGGGAGGAGCGAAACTGAAACAATTCAACCATGTGAAGAGAATGGGTGCCAATGTCCTAGTGATAATCTCTGTCACTGTGTGAGGTTGATTGTGGTGAGCTTTAGAAAAAAGTTGAGATAAGTCGAAGAAGCATTTGGAGATAAGTGATTAGTCAGGACATGACACATTTTCAGCTTATCGAGGACATGATCTTAGATAAAAAGTTATGGAGGTCGTGAATTAAAGTGGTAGGTTAGTAGGTAGTTAAGCGTTGTCTTGTTGTCCTATAAGATAGGTTTCTCCTTTTAGTATTAACATCATTTTCGTAGGTTTTGGTCCCTTGATTTCTGCTGCTACATGTTGTTTATTGCACTTTGGCAATCCTTTTGTTTTGTTATGGCTATTGTTCTTTTTCTCTGTATGCTTTAGAATGCCTTCAATATTATTGTGATATATTAATTACTTATTTTCTCCTTTTTAATTTGCTTTGATACGTGTTATTTGCACCAAAGGTTTTTCAGACATAACCTGCTTTGTATCTTCAAAAAATAGAAGTAATATCTACATATACTCTACTCTCTCAAACCCCACTCATAAGATTGCACTAATAATATATTGTTGTTGTTGGTTTGCAAATATTTTGATTACTTGTCAGTAAAGAAATTGTTTACTTCTTTAAAAATATTTTCTTGTACCAAACAACCCTCATGTACATAATTATTGTATAATATAATATACTTTTGTCTGGAATTTCAAAAATAATACTACCTCCGTCAATCTTTACTTGACTAGTATCACTTTTTGAATATAAAAACACAGTATTTTGGAAAATAATTATCATTAATGATAAATGTTAAATTAGAAATTAAGTCATAAATTATTTTTGAAAAATGACTATAATTAATGATAAATGTTAAATTAGAAACTAAGTCATAAATTACTATTTTTTAATTTTTTAAAAAAAGATAAATAAAATTAAAATACTCCTCTATTTAAAAAAGAATGATCTCTTTTTTTTTTAGTTTATTTCAAAAAGAATGACCTCTTTCCTTTTTTGGTAACATTTTAATTTCAGCTTTCCACGTGGCGTGTTTAAAACCACAAGATTGAAGGGCAATTTAGTACATTTGACATAACTTTAATTTAGAACCACAAGATTCAAAAGTTTATTTATTTTTTAAAACTCCGTGCCAAGTCAAACCAGGTCATTCTTTTTAAAACAAAGAAAGTATCTACTTTTAGTATAATTGATGAGAATAAATAATTTTGATACATCTATATTTAGAAATCACAATAAATAATTTGAGGCGGAGACATCAATCCGTATACGTTGATCCCAAGTTAATCTCAGCCGTTGATCTCCCTCTTGTAGTATCAAGTAGTGACCCGTCTGGGGAAACGGGTCAAAAAAATGCTGTAACCGAAAAAAAAGTAGTAGTCTAATATATTGTCTTCATCAGCTGAATTAAGCTCTCTCAGCCTGAATCACATCTGAGCTCCGATCAGTTTTTGCCGCACCTAAAGGTCAGCTTCCCTTTCTCTTCTCCCCGCCGGTGAAATTAGTGTATACTCAGTTGTCGTTTAATTTCTTCAAATTTCATGCATTTTCTACACGAAGAACATGTATGAATTGGAGCTGTTTTTTGGGGAAAATACTGACGTCATGAGTTTACTGAGCTTTTAGTTTATGTCTCTGTAAAATTTCAAAATTGAAATGTAGGTAGTGAAAAATTTAAGCTTTTTGTTTTCTACTGGATTAGGTGAATTGGTTATTGATTACATTGACACATTTAGTGCCTAATTACTGCTAATTTTAAGTGAAAGTATAAGCTCTTTCTTGTTGAAATGTTTACTTGGTTGGAATTGCTTTGGACTAGAATGATTAGTTCATCTAATCACTCCTAATTGAGATATGAGTATACTGGGTTGCACAAAAAGTGGTTTTGGGTATTGAAATAATGAAAAGACGAATGCACTAGCTTGATATTTTGGTATTATTCCACATAGAATAGCTTTAGGATTTTCCAGTGAAGATTTAGTTAAGAATAGAGTTTAATTTGTTTTAGAAATTAAAAATAGCTTTTCCAATTTGCTTTATAAATCTGGGATGCAGTGTTTACTTTGAATACAGCAAGGACTACACCTCAAGCATAAGTAAGTTGGGGTTCAGTGTTTGCTTTGAATACAGTAAGGACTACACCTTAAGCTTATGTAAGTCGGGGTTCGCTATATGATCCTTATAATGTTTGCTTTGAGCGACTCAGTAATTTTTGGCTGCAGGATGATATGCTGATTCTCTACCCTTGTGTTTCAATTTATCGATATTACTTTTCCATGCTGCAACAGGCTCAAGGAAAGCACTGTTTTATGCTTTTGCTGTGGCACATAAGAGACAATTCTCTAGCTTTGCCCTGTCCAATTTCACATTAAAATGGTATACATATGAAAATTTTAATATGTATGGTTCTATTATGTTGCTTCATTCTTAATCATTCTTTGTTTTACTCTAGCGTGAATATTCAGATAGTGAAAATTCTTCGAAGCCTGAAGGTGTGAGTGGAATCATGCCTAAAATTGAAGATCCATATTGCGAATTTCCATCTGTATACACATATACAACGCCTATGGGGGTAAGGAAAGAAAAATGCATTTAGCTGAGTTTTCAATTCCTTGGTAATATGGTTTTACTGTCAGGTGATAGCATTAATATTCATCACCTCTGTAATCATCTCATTTTGTGATGCTAATGCATTTGTAGGACAATATTGCAAGCTCATCAGGCAGCAATGTGAGGTCATCTCTTCTGACCATGGGTTTTACGGCATCACTTGTTGATAAAGCAATTGAGGAAAAGGGTATGTAGTGAGCAGTAACTTCTGTTTTAATCTATTGCGAGATTGTGTTGGAAAATAGTTTTCTACTGAATTTTGGAGAATTAGCACCAAGTGTACCACCTTAAAAAAGGAAAAAGAAAAAGAATACCAACTCAAAGATTTTCTTCAAAAGTTTTGGTTGTTATTACAGTTGGATAATTTTTGAAGGGATATTTTCTTTTCAATCTAGGTGAAGACAACATAGACTTGTTACTGGAGACTCTTTTTGCAAATTCTGTAAGTAACTATTTATAATGTATGGTACTTCTTTGATTCTGCAAATTTCTTGCCTGAAATAATGCGTTGATGCGAAGTGCTACTCCTCTTTGTCTAGTTAGCACCCTCAAGACCTTTTAACTTCTGGCAACTTAAAACTTCTTATCACAACTTCTCTTTTCGGTGGTTATTTCCGGGGAAAAGAATGAACGATAGCTTAGTCTATTAAGAAGTTAGATAAATAAACACACCCAAAGGGTAGCGGCTGCGGGTTTCCCTTGTCATCAAGAAAAAAAAGTTAGAAAAATAAAATTACTACTTCTTGGGTCCTCAGCGTCTAGTTAGGTAGCTATTAAGTGCCCCTCTACAAATGTTTGCTTGTGGTAAAGTGAGCAGTACTTTCGCAAAATGTCAGCAATACTTTCTGAGTTTTAGGTTATCTACAATGCAATTGTTTTGCAGATCATAAACAACAAAAATTAGGTATGTTGGTCTATCTCCCTTATCAAATATGTATCTTTCCCTTTTGGTTTGCCCCAAAATGCTGTACAATCTTTAAAAGGTCAAGACATATATACACTAAGAAGGACCTATTGTTTGTCTTTTCAATGCAATTTTTCTCAGCTCTCTACTTTAGTTTTTTAAAAACAAAGAAGATAAAAATATTTCTGTTGTACCACATGTTGACCAAGCAAATAAATGGTTCACTTTTCAGTTTTTTCTCTTAAAAACACCACCCGGAGTCAAACTTAGCTTAGCTCCTGCTATTTTCTATAATTTCTTTATTTTAAGGTTCTTTGCTTTTGGTATTGAGTTATTTTATGCATCCGTACAATTTCTTTTCATGTTTTCATAGGACAGCTTCTGCTTCACATACTTGGATGATTTTCTTGAGTTTCTTCCATTTTCCTCTATTCAAGTTTCTTGGTCTGTTAGGTTTGACATTAGAAACAAAAGGTAGTAGATTCGACATGTTCAATAAAAATAAAGTTTCACTTCACTGATTGTGCTAATCATGGATGCAGAATATTGTGCCACTCAGTTCTTGATTTGCCTCAGAATAACCAGAATTGATTGTGGTTTGTGTGTTTAACAGGATCCTCCTAGAGCAGAATCATCAGATTCTCTGGATAGCTTGTTTTGTGATGACGAGGACATAAACAGTTCTGCCAAGTATGATGGAGATGCACATATAAAAGAGGTAAAGGAATATGGTTCTATGTGGTGTGAGTTACGTGCTTTCTATAAATGTTGGTTGATACTCACTGGTTGAAATGAATAGTAGTTTGTAGTAATTTACGACACATTCATTGTGAACTGCTATAATATTAGTATGTGTAATGCTCCATATGGTTTCTTAAGGTAGTACATTTTATAGTTTTTTTGATACTGACTAACTCCTTTATCCTTGGCTCTCCGAACTTCATACTTCAGTCAATATAATCACTTTCTGGTTACTGCATATGAAAATGTGTATTGCATCTGCATCACTATATTGAATCGATACTTTTGAACATCCCCTGTTTATAGTTGTATGAAAAAAATTGCTGTCAGTAGCATATCATTGACAAATGCCTGATAAGCTGTCATTTCCACTATATGTTTGAACTAAAGTGTTGGGTAATTAGATTGAAGGAGTCATCTGAAAGTCTGCAACACCTGTAGTTATAATTTATAATAGAGAACTAAAGCTATCTAGACTTATAAGGAAAGAAAAAAGGCCCACTTGGTTTGGCCACAACTTTCTAAAGAAGCATTAGTCTATAAGTGACCCCTCAATATTGTGAATAAGAATACTGGTTAGTTCAAGTGGAAAAGGTTGAGGGACTTGTGACTTAGGTCACAGGTTCGATCCCTGTGCCATGCAAACTTAAGTGGAAAAGGGTAGAGGGACGGGCCTATTATTCCCGAATTTTGAAGGTTGTGGTTGATCATAAGGTTAGGCGAAGTTCTCGGTCATAAAAAAGAACGTACATAAAAATACATGATAAATCAAGTCCCTGCAACATCTTTTTGTTGAGCTCTTCTGAGAGCAATGAAAGTTCTCTCTCCTTTCTGTAGCAGCAATTCTAAAAAAGAGCTGTTTCTCTCATTCTGTTGGATAAGCTTGGAATAACATTTTGCATAATATTACTGCGAAACATTATTTCTAGAACTGCAATGAATTCTTTTCGTAAGACTTTGACTTTTACTGGTTTCAGACCATCACCTAGTGATAAGTATATAGGCTAGTAAAAAAATTCTATCTTTATGCTTGTCCACCTTACAGTGATCTGATGTTGGTCTATGGGCAAATATGCTGCTGTACGTTGTCTTTTTGGTATCCCTTTTTTGTCATGGCGTATTTATTAGTTGATGAACCTTTCGATTTAAGCAATACGCTAGGTGTGTTTGATGTTTCCCTTCCCTTGTCCATTAGCTTTTGTAATAAAAATTTCACTACTCCACGCCATAAAAATCACTCCATCCCATATCTTGGTAAATTTTGCCATCTCAATACTTGGGAAGTATCTCAATTTATTGAGATCTTTGCTTTGAAAGCGTCTGAGAAGTTGTTAAGTGGAATAATGCCTTCCTGATTATCATCTGTTATGTTGTCTACATAAACAACCAATAATTTGTGTTTGTCATTATCCTCATCTTTTAAACATGGAGTAATCATCTCAACTCTGAAGCATGCCAAATTGTTGGACAACCATGCTAAAATGGCCAAACAGTACCCTTACTTGGGACCATACAGAGATAGGCATAGTCGACACATTAACCCACACTCCACCTGAGCTCAAATCCTGGAGGTTTTTCCATGTAGATCTCATCACCAAGTTCACCATGAAGAAAACTATTTTTGGTATCCAACTAATAGAAGGGCCAATGAAACGTGGCTGCCTTGGAGATAAAGAGGCAAAACAGATGCAATCTTTGATACTGGATAGGTCATTTTAGTCATTTTTATAGATTGGGGGATGGGGGAAAAAGTTCCATATTCAACCAGGGATGGATAGAAGGGATATTCCAGCTTAAGGAAAAAAACACATTATTACAGTGGTGATTCACGCCAGTGAAGAAGCAATAAAAGAAAAGTCTCTTTCCTTATTCAAAACCATTTCCTTGAATGAAGTTAGAAGGAAGCTCTAAAAGTATGGTATATTAGTGGTTTGTCTTGCTCAGTGTGGTGCATAACACAAAAGCCTTATGGTACAAAAATGGGCTATTCACTTCATAGATAAATTGGTCATTGCTGAAGAATATCATTGTTCCAATATCAATGTGTACCCCTACTTTTCACACTGATGGGTATTGCTATTTCATACTAGATGTGGAAAAAATTGTGGACTTTGGACTTGTGCATATCACTTTTCACTCTGTATGCTACTGATAAATAGGAATAAAAGCCACACAATGGAAACTGCAGATTACATGCTTGAGGCTCTTAGCCTATTTTTTGTGATTATATTAGAATTAAGAAGGATAACGAGGAATTCCGCTTGGGCTGTCTCCACCTTTTTCTGTTGCAGGAGCCTGATCCCTGTGTTGGAGTTTGTGATGACAAGAGAGTTTCTTTGTTGGCAATGAGTTTCTCTTTGGACGAAGTTGAATTTGCAATTAGTAAACTTGGTATGTGAAATAGCTGTAGTTTTTTGTATTTTTAAAAATGCTCTTGGATTGTCTTGTAGTATTATGGTTCTCATCTCTTCTTTTTTAGGAAAAGTAAGCAAGCATTAAATTAATTATTTTTTTTAAACTGGCAACTTTTAGCATTAAATTAATTTTTTTTTTTAAAACTGGTAACTTTTAGCAGTAAATTAAATTATAAACAAAGCAGCCTGGCACTAAGCAGAATCCTCCTAACTGTGCTTCATAGATGACAGTGAAGTCTGAGCATGAGTCATTCTGCTTGTATTTGTCAATGTTCTAGTCACAGAGAAATGATGTTTACTGTACTAGTTTTCCTAGATTTTGGAACATTGGTCTATCCAACTCTCCAGGCGATGCAACCATGAAACAGAAAAAAGAGAAAATGGTAGCGGAAAATCCCGTAAGGTTTCTAAATATGCAATTTAGTCCTTGAACTATTTCTCTCAAGGGCAGTCCTGCATCTCTCCTTCTATTGCCCTTTCACCCTCCAAGTCCAAACCCATATTAGCCCTCACTGCTCTGAGACGTCTCCTCTCAATTATCATACTACTTCCCAGTGTACTCCTACTTGCTCTCTCCCTTCCCTGGCCACATCGCCACTGAATTTCTGTCTTCTGAGAGAGTTAGCAGCACTTTTATCTCTCCTTCTTTACCTTTGCTCCCTAGTCTCTCCCTGTCCTGAGCCTGTTGCAGTTTCTCTTCACTCTACTCCACTACCCACCACTCTTGCTCCTTGCAGCCAGTTGCTTCCTCAAACTGATGTCCCAGCTGTTTGACCATTAGTCAGTCCAGGAAAAGTTAAAGTACCAAGTAATCTGTCATTTTCCCATCTCTGGAGTTGTGCCATACAGTCAATCCATCATCTTTGATGTTTTTATGCGTCCATTGTGTAAAAGTTTCATGTGACATTTAGCAGAACCAAATTCAGATATTGTGTTACTCATGTGGCCTAGATAACCTGGTTCTTTTCTAATCCCGTCTTTAGAGCCTGTAGAAAATTGTAGATTTCAGTGTCAATGATATGCAAGGAGAGAAGTCCAGAAAATTCTTTGGTCTTTCTCCCTGCACCTTGTTTCTGTTTCTCTCTCTGTTACCTGTGAAGGAATTTGGAACATAACATTGAGAAATATTGCAGTATATGTCTGATGGTCCTAGTAAAGCTTCTGAATGTAGGAAGGAGAAATTTCAATGGATTAATATTACCTATCTTGACATAAATTTTTCTAAATTGTATATCATTGATGTTTTTAGTACTTAGGCTGATCCAATCATGAAAAGCTAAAATAAAGAGCAAATGACACTAGGTTTTTAAAAAATGCAATGTAGAACCTAACAAATGGTTTACTCTTTTAGACCCCTCTACTTGTATTTCTTCTAATTATTTGATTTCAAAGTACTGGAGCTTACATATTCATCCATAGCATAACATGACATACATGTTGCTTTATCAAGTGCACACCCAGAGTGCTCCACCATATCTCTCTTTCTCTGTGCACACCCACCAATCCAGCTGCCTATTGCCAACTCCTGCTGGGACCTACCTGAAAGCAACATTCTAGCTTCCATCACTTATGTATTATCCTGAACCTCTGACCTGCCCAGGCACCCATCATTTATCCATCCCTCAGGTGCCATCAACATCTCTTAAGCTGCTGTTATTATATGCCCCTCTTCCTCCAGCCCGTTACAGGATGCCTTAGCCTTTTCTTCTCTCTTCTCACCGCAGTGAGAAATTAATAAAATTTCTGATAACGGAATTAATAAAATCCATATGCTGTCCCCATCATATGTAGTTTCCTATTTACTCCAAAGTGCCAAGAGCCCTAAGCATTTGTTCCTCAAAATGTACACGCCAGTAGCTTTGCCTTCAAACCTTTGAATCCTTCCCTTCCACAATGTCAAGCATATACAAACACCATTTCGCCATTCTGTTTTACTCTCTTGAGCATTTTTCGGTTTTGAGGTCTGAGCTAAAATTGGAACAAGTCAGAGAAGTTTGGTGGAAAGTTAGCGGTCATTGTGTCCATAATGAAGGATAAAATATCTCAATAAGAGCATATCACAATCCTTAGAGACTAATAACTCCAACGGGAAGGGTGGAAGTTAGAATCGTAAAGCAGATAATTTAGCATTAGCTGGTGCGGACCTTATGCTGAACCCAACTAGTTTTGGATTAAGGCATAATAGTAGTAGTTGTTATTCTGTTTCTCTATGTCCAAATTGCCTCATTATAGTAAAATCATATTTTTGTATAACATAAATATACATGCAATAATTCATAGTTTGCCACTGAAGATTCTTTTCTTTCCTTAGATTTATTCTCTACTTCTTTTTATCTTTAAATGGACAATCATCTAAACTAAGTACTCCTCATGCTGTATACAGGTGAAGCTGCTCCTGTCAACGAACTAGTGGATGTAATCTTTGCAGCTCGAATCGCTGGGAATTACAAAAAAGATGATGATGATGATGTTTCTGTTGTTGAGATTAAAGAAAGGAACAAGGTTAGTGATTTATGTGAACTCTTTTTTGAGTCTTTGATAGGAAAAAAAAACTATGAAACATATGAAGAGTTAGAAAGCGGACAAGCTACCCTTTCAAGAATATGCAGAAGTTACATTAACTGATAGTTCGGCGTGTATGAAGAGAAAGGAGTTGCATATGTTTCGATGTGATATCAACTCCTCCCCCACACTTAGGGCTACATGTCTTCGTCAATATTTTGCCCTTATATATTGCCTATTAACTTGTTGGATTATGTCAGCTCATTTGCTTTAGCTTAGCCTTTTTTTTGGTATCAAAACTGACTCTTTTCCTCACTTTTGTACTTCTTGCATCTTCTTTTATGCCTATGTAGAACTTCTTACTTCAAAGAAAAAAGAATAGAAAAGAAGGTTACATTGACTGAACAGATCACCCAATTAAGTTGGGTGTCGTCCCTATACCTTGGAGGGATGGACCGGCACCTGGTGCCTTGACTTCGACTGAGCTAACCAACCTTAGCTTGAATTAATAAACATAGCTCATGCATGAATTTAAAAACGTAAAGCTTTTCATAAAACACTTTCTTTTCATAAACTTGTAAAACTATAAATACAAAATAGCTATTCATACATGTCATATAAGACCTCTATAGAATGTCAAAAGACATAACATGACTCGTTGTGCCTATGGAGCCTCTATGAGAATATGAATAGAGAAATGCTGGTGACAAGGCCCTGGATATAGCCAAAAGAATACAAATCTTTATATTATCAAAAGAATGTCCCGAACATAGAATGGGGCTCATCAAAAGACGGGAGGATGATGGAGGTGCCTAGCGAGAGCCCATGTCATTCAAAGTATCAGCACTTGCATCCACGAAAGAGATGCATAATCCCCGTGAAGGGACGTGAGTACACAACAACAAGTGGTTGACTGTATCGTCAACTCCTTCACATAAAATGGGACAAGACAGTTGAGGAAAAACATTAAGAGGTAATATGCAATTCAAACAATATCATTTCATTTCAACATTCGAGTGTTTGAACTTTAAACAGACTTAACTTTTACTGGGAGTTCCATTAGTCACTGACATATTCATTGAACCACTATGTGTACGACATGCAGTCCAATCTCCGTCATTGGCTAAGCCATCTCACCTCAATGCCGTGTGGTTTGACATTTATTTGCTAGCATTTCATTAATCCCAACCAAGGGAGACTATCTAGTTGCCCAAACCAATGGCTACGACCATAGTCCTACATTGGCACCATGTAGCTTCGGGTATTTGACCCTTTGCAAATACCTTCTCAATTATTCCAAGGAGACTCCAGAAACATTTCATTTTATTTGGAGCCTTTGGCCCTTTTGCCTTAAACAATAAGCTTAGGCTCATTATCCATACATCTTTCTTGTACCATCTCATAATTGTTTACCTTTAACATTTGAAAAACCTTAAGGTCATTTGCAAAAACTTGAATATCATAATCATTCTCATTTAAACCTTGACGCAGTCATGGTCATGTGAAGCATAGCATTTGAAACCTTAACATATGAGGTAAACATGGATAGTACATAATAACTTGTCAACTACAATCATACACTTCATAATTTAGAAGCCAATAGCTATATCATATAGCTACAGTTAGAAGACATGTAGTTTTGTAGAACGATTCTATGGAAGGGTTCATCGCAACATACCGCGAGTGTCCTGAAGCCAGCATAGCTCCTTTCACTCCAATTGACTTAAACAAACATTAATCACCTAATTTCATCATTTATCTCTATCCATTCAGATACCATTATCAAAAAAAAAAAATTATCTCTACCCATTACTATCTACCACAAATCCTAGTTCATAAGACCCATTCAACTTGGGATGTCTTATCTAAATGGTGATCCTCAACCAATTACACCTTGCAAATATCTATCTCATACTTAAATTTGAACATGGGGTAAAGATTTTACCTTTTGGGTTCAATATTCTAGCTTGGGATCCTTGTAGATATTCTTGAAATCCCCCCCCCCCCCCCACCAAATGCGCGCAGGGGTTCTCAGCTAGCATGTGTGTTAACCCCACGCGTCACACACCCTGCTGCGTGCTTCCCTCGCTTGTGTGTGGCGTGGCGCTACCTGGGATGCTTCAAGCTGGAACTTGGGTCCTCTTCTTTCCTTCGTGTTTGGCTTTTCGCACTTGTGCACCAACACTTCAACACGCATCTTGGTTTGTTCAATCACTCTCATGACCTTGTTACCCTCGTGTGGGTCCCATTTTTTCCAGACTTGCTCTGCAATAAAATTTTAAGCCTGAATTAGCTTAAATTAAAAGTAAAAATTTACGGGGCTTAGACTGTAGATCTATAAATGTATTGAATTAATCATGTAGCTCACAATATGGAAAAAAAGGTTCTTTGAATCAACTGTCTTTAGAATTCATTATAGAAGACTTTTTTCATGTACCTGGAGTGAATATCACGCTTGCAAAGATTAAACAGCTTCATGTAACTGTTTCGTTGTCCTTCCTGACTTGAGTGTAATTTAAGAGTGGATTTTTTCTATAACTAACCTGCTTCATATTATATGAGCCCAAATATCTTAGTTCCTGGTTAGAATACCATTAATTAAGAGTTTATGTGCTTTGATTAATACCAACTTTGTTGTCCAGGAATGCACAACTGAGTCTCTGTTTGGAACCATGGAGAAGACATTGAAATTGCTTGAAATGGGTTTCTCTGAGAATGAAGTTTCCACAGTTATTGAGAAGTTTGGTGAGCAAATTATGTTCTTTGCTAGTGTCTATTCCTCCAGTAACTGTTTGCATATTGAAATCACAATATTGTTACTGCAGCCTTTCTGATTTGGTAAAATATGCCATTAGCGTCTTCAAGTTCTCTTTTTCAGTCAAGTTTTTTTTTTAATCGGATACTTCATTTAGCTTTTATCTTCTGCCTTTTAGGTTCTGAAGTTCCTCTCGAAGAGCTTGCAAATTTGATTATAGATCCTAGTAGTAGTAGAAGAATGGACAAGGTAATTAATTATATGTCTCCTTTTTTTGTTTTCGTTATGTCATAAAACTCACAATTTTAGTAAATCCTTATTTGTTGATTAGATAGCTTGCTTCAATTAGTTGCTACCAAAAATAAGACAATAACATATCAAAGAGGTTTCGAGCAGTTGCGACAACCACTCACAGCTTTGCCTGAGTGAAACTCTATGGTGGTGTGTTTGCTAGTTCAAAATCAACTATTAGGAAGAGAGAATTTTGGGGATGATTCTTCTTTGATTATTTGCATGAAGCATTGTTTTAGAATTCATACATGGACTACAGTTTTGCTCATCATCTATTGACATGCTCTGCTCTATGCAACTCTGATGCTTAAAGTTGTGTAGAAACTAGAGTATGACTAGATTAATTTAGATAAACTATTGTATTTTTTTCAAATGACTTGCAGATGTTTTGATACTTTTTGTTTATCTGAGATCTCATTTTCCTTATGGTATGCTGTTTGAGAATCCCGTTTTTAATTTATTTTGTTTTATTCATCTGCTTGCATTGCAGCATCTCTTAAACTCTCTTGGCAGGAATGGTTCACTTGTTTTTCATCCGGTAGCTGTTAAGAAAGAGGAATATAGTCTGGATACCTCTGAATCTAGAGAACTTGACCTACTGGAAAAGATTAAAGGGAAACGGCCAAAGGAGAACTACATTGATGAGATAGACACTAAGAGACCGAAATCAGAGTATGATGAAGCCTTTAACAATTCCCTTGGCCCTGCATGGCAAGAAATATTAGGCCTCAATACCACCAGGCCTTATAAAGTCCATCGAAGAGCAATTCACCAAAGACCAAGAGTTCTGGATTGCCAAGACACACAGAAATTATCTATGCCGAATTCATGCAGGAGCCTTGATAAGATGGTGGCTAAAGCTCCCTATTTCTTTTATGGGAATGTAATGAACTTATCTCACGACTCTTGGGTAAGAATATCACAGTTTTTGTATGCCATTGAGCCAGAATTTGTTCATACTCAACTTTTCTCAGCTCTGAGTCGTAAAGAAGGTTATGTACATAATCTTCCTACTGAAAATCGATTTCACATTGTTCCGAAACCACCAATGACGATTCAGGAAGCAGTTCCCAGTAGTAAAAAATGGTGGCCATCATGGGATACAAGGAAACATTTGAACGGCATCAATTCTGAGACATCTGTTATATCTCAGCTATGTGATAGGCTTGAAAAAACAGTTAGTGATTCCCAGGGGTTTCCTTCAGTTGACAGACAGAAAGATATCCTCTACCAGTCCCAGATATTTAATCTAGTCTGGGTAGGCCGCTACAAATTGGCAGCTGTAGGGCCAGAACAAATAGAACGTATTCTTGGCTACCCAGAAAATCACACTCGAATTGCTGCATTTAGCTTGATGGAAAGACTTCTATCACTGAAACATTGCTTCCAGATAGATACATTGGCTTATTGTCTCTCTGGATTGAAGCATCTGTACCCTGGAGGGTTGACTGTGTTGTCAATATATAGCGGAATTGGTGGAGCAGAAGTTGCGTTGCATCGCCTTGGTATTCGCTTAAAAGCTGTTGTCTCAATAGAGGCTTCTGAGAAAAACCGGAGAATTCTCAAGCAATGGTGGAGTAGTTCAGGACAAACAGGAGAACTTGTGCAGATGGAAGACATCCACAAGTTGGCCAGTAACAAGGTAGAGGTCTTGATTAAGAACTTTGGTTGTTTTGATTTCATCATATGCCAGAACCCATGTACATACTCTTCTAAAGGTAATTTAGCTGCAGATATCGATAGTCATGCAAGTTTAGATTTCATGTTGTTTCACGAGTTTGTTCGTGTCCTGCAACGTGTAAGAAGTACAATGGGGCGGAATTAGCGAGTTCCTTAGCTTTAATGCGTAGACACTTAGTGAACTGAGCTTAATGTTATGTTGTCCTGGATTATGACTTCTACAGTTCTACTTTGTAATATATGAAGCTTAAATTGTGAATGGTGCCCATTACATTATTTTGAGCGGAGGGTCTTTCGGAAACAACCTCTCTACCCCACATAAGTAGGGGATAAGGTTTGCGTACATCTATCCTCAGACTCCACTTGTGGGACTACATTGGTATGCTGTTGTTGACTTAGATCAAAGGTAATTCCTCAGAAGAGTCATTAATATTCTGGTTTTGAGGGGATATCTTTTATAGTTATTACTTCATTGATGTACAAAAAGCAGTTTGAGTTTGTTTCAGTTTATTGCTTATTTTTGAAAGTAATGCAGACTTGGTTAAAAAGAATTGTTTGTCTGTGAACACTTCAGTGGTGAAAAACATCCTTTTGTATTCTCAGATAAAACCTTTTCTCTTTTTTTTTTCTTTTCTTTTTAAACTCTATGCAAAAACTATTAAGTTTTACCACCTTTTGGATTTTGAAGGAAAGAAGTGAGATATATTGATGTAGAAGAAATGCAAAATGGGGTCTTTGATTATGTATTGTGTAGTTTTTTTCTCCCATATATAAAGAGGAGTTTGAAGCTAGAAGGGCAACAAAATTGAGTTAAAATTTCATAAAGGCAACGAAAAATAAGGTTGAAATCAAAAGGGCAACATTTACACGGGAGGGCGACGCCAGTTTCCATGTGCTGGGACATAGTATTTGTAAGACGCAGGTCTGCCTGCGCCTTTCTCATAATGCAATATATTTTACGAAATCGAATTAGATTAGGTGTTTACTTGACAATTGACATGACTTGATTACCTTAAAAATGATGATATAAAAAAACTTCTAGAACCAACAAAAAGATAAAAGAATATTAATCTCTTTCGGGAACTTTATATCCATGTACCACTCACACTATTGACTTTATGTGTTCATTTTATTAAAAATAATGTTTTATTTTCACTCATTCATTTTAACATTTGAAAAGAAAATTATTTTTTCATGGTTACTCTTAACATTAGTTGTTAATTTTTTTAAAATATTAATAATAGTTAGTATAATAATAATAAAATATACAATTCATTTTTTTAAAGTTAATTATGAATACGTAAAAGTAGGAGTGTGCACTCTTTGGATTAAATTGAAAAACCAAATTAAATTGGACCGAATACTAATTTGGATTTATTTTTTGATTTTGGATTAGTAATTTACTTTGTTTGATTTATTTGGTTCGATTTCGGATTTAGAAAAATAAAAACCCAAAACCCAAAAAAACCAAATATATATATATATATATATATATATCGAGAGTACTCATCATGATGCAAGAAAATATATCAAAAGTATTTGAAAATTCAAATTACTTGGACTTGTAAAAACCAAACTAACAAAATTATAGGCTGTGTAGTTTCCCATTATTACTATATTTTTACAAATAATAGAAAGGTCCCAAAATAAGTTAATGGTCTTGTTCATTTATCCTTTCAATGTGCAGGCATACCTGCGTCTTACAAATACTGTATCGTCATGGGAGTCTGCGCCATCCTCCACAAACTTTATTTTAAGACTAATTGAATTGTTGAGACATTTTTCATTTTTTAAATTAATTTAATTATTTAATTTTCAAGACTAATTTTAGAATTTTTTTCAATTTTACCCTTTATTAGTTAGTATTGGAATTAGTTATTAATTAATGTTTAGTTATTTTAATCATAATTTTGACAATTAATTAATAAGGGTAAAAATGAAAAGTTATGCTTAATTTATGTCTTAATCTTCTTGTCTTAAAAGGGTGTGAAACACTTTAACAATTTAATAATTTGAAATAGAGGAAGTAATTACCTCCATTAAAAGGGGAGGTAATTTTATTTTTAAGAAATAAATAAATAGAAAAAAAATATAAATTATTTGATTATAACAGAAATATAATAAGTTTTTTACATGATTATTGTTTCTCACTCTCTCAAAGTCTCTGTGCCAACTTAGCCCTTGAGGGGTTATTTATTCCACTATGAACTAATCAAGGGGTGTAATAGGACCCCTCTAATATATAAATGTGTAATTGAAAATTTGTTAATAGGTTGGGGTTCATTTGGCTATTCTAATTATACACATTATCTTCAATTAGAACACATGTCTAAAGTTTTACGAGGTATTAAGGCTTATCCATATAATTAAAAGAGGTGACATATTTTAAGTTGTTAAAATTATCTACGTAATAAATACTTGAAAACATAGACAGAAGCTTTTTCAAAATTCCAATCGAAAATATCTAATAAAGAATTTCATTATGTAGTTAGGTAATTCGATCGAAATAGATCGTAATCTGCAAATCTTAATTGAATTTACTGAGATGCTTAAGAGACTGACGATATGTATATGTCATATAGAAATCATTGGATCCATAATGGCTAGCTGAAACTATTTATGTTAAGGGGTGTTTCTTTGTCGAAAAATTATATTATTTAGTTAGGTAAGAAATTTAATTTCATGTATAGATACTATATATTGACTTTTTTAATTATTATTTTTTACGTGTGTCTATTTATTTATATTTTAAAATTTCTCAGTAAAATATCCAACTCCGCTACTACAGGTACTATATAAAGGCAATGAAACTTGGTTTCAACAAGTATTGCTATTGCTATTTGCTAAGAGAGGATGGGTTTGAGGGGTAAATTAGTTGCTCAGGTAGAGGTCAAGTGTGCTGGAGAACTATTTCATGATCATTTCAACTCCAAACCCCACCATAGCCCTAATATAAGTGATAAAATAAATCATTTTGAGGTTAATGAAGGTGAATTAGGAAATGTTGGTACTCTTGTTGAATGGAGATTTAACTATGGTAAGTCACTTTTATTTTCTGGTGAAATAGAAATTATTTAATTCAAATTTTTATGAATTATTTAGATTTTTCGTGTTATTAATGTTCAGATAAAAAATTGTTTATGTAGATGAAAATGAAGTTTATTATTTATTTTGTTATTTTCGTTCACTCGAATTTCTTTGATTTCAAAATTTTTATTTGAATCTTACCTTACAACACAATCCAAATTGAGTCTCTATTTACTTTTACTTATTTATTGTGTTACGAATTTTTTTTTTTGTCCTATTACTATAGCATATTAAGAGAAAAATAATTTCTTTTTCATTATTTTACCCTTAGTATCTTACTTCAAATCATTTTCAAATTCATTAAGAATATAGACTAATAAATATAGTATCATGATAAAATGTGCTCATTTTTTAAAGAAGTGTACAAAGAATAAAAGTGAACGAAGGGAGTATTGCTTATATAAAAATAATAATCCATTTAACAAATTAAAAGAGATTTATTTTTTCTTCTAATATAAAAGTACTTATCATTAAGTAACTACATGGAGTATTATTAATTAAATGTATATTTTCAAAGCACAATTAATATGAATAATTTAGTAAATTAAATAAAAGTAATAAATTATTTCTCAAGAGGAGTGTTACATTAGTAGAGGATTAACAAAAAGTAATGGAGGGAATACATGGTTATAGTGTTAAATTTTTTTACATGAGATCATCGCCTTTTTCCTGTTGTTGCCAATAACCTGTCTCATATTTAGATAACAAATTTTATATTCTTAAAAAAATTACTTACTCATATCATTTGAATAACTCCTGACAAAATTATTAATTTAAAGTTCAAGGTAACAACCATGATATAATATACATTAATAGTATAATAATATTTTTTTTGCGAATCAACTACAAATTTTACAAGTTTATTAATTAAAAATAATTATCTTATAATTAATCTGATTGTATAAGTATTTTGAAGATGGAGCAGAGAGAGTGGCAAAGCAAGTTATTGATCACATAGATGAAGAAAAGAAAAGAATCACCTTCAAGTTTATTGATGGGTTTTTTATGGAATTGTATAAGACATTTAGTACTACTTTGGATGCTGAAGAGAATTGGATAACTTGGACTTTTGAGTATGAGAAGCAAAATGAAGATATCCCAGAGCCCCTCATACTCTTGGGAATTGGCATTCATCTCATCAAAGACATTGATTCACACCATCACAACAAATGAATGATGCATTCTCTATTTCCATGATTTATGTAGTGTTTTTTTATATTAAGCTAAGAATTTATCGCAAATAGTCTCTCTATCATTATGAGGTAAGGATAAGATATATGTCAATGCATCTTTTACCTTCTTCAAATTCTACTTGTGAGATCGGGATATGTTGTTGTTGTTGTTGTAGTAATTTAGTGTTTCAACGTGTAATCTACTTTTTATTTATTGTATGTAATTCCTGTTGTGCTTGCTATTGAAAATAAATTTTCTATCTTATAAAGGAAGGATTTTATAAGGATAAAGTGTGTGTATTTATCATTCTTCTCTAGATTTCATTTGTGGAATTAGAGGGGTCAACTGAGCGAATTGAGTTGAAATTGGAGTTAAGTACTAGTAATAACTACTCTTAAATACGTTATTTATTAAATTTACTTTAAAAGAAAATGGATTGAAATGGAAATCGGGTTGGGTTCCGACCCGCCCAAGTTTACTTTGGGTTCAAATGAGGTGGACTTAAATGAGCTAAAAACGGGTTGGGTCATAATCCGCCAATCCGATCCGCTTAATCTCAATATTTTACATATTGTTATTTAATTTTTATAACCACAATTTGAATTTCAACTCAAGAAAAAAAAAGTTACAAATGGATAGATAAATCCTAGAAGATATAAAATAGATAGTAATTCATATTTTTTTATATATAAGAACATACATTGCATCAACGCAAATAAAGAGTCTTAAAACGGGTTGAAATGAGAGATTAAATTGATCTCAATTGAGGATTCATTTAAAATGGATTAATGCTTAAATGAGTTGAGATTGAACCCAATCCAAATTATCTTGAGCCCAACCCATAAAATTTTGGACGAATTGGGCGGGTTACATATATCTGGGTTCATTTTAACACCCCTTATATGGAATTATACTTGGATATGTTGTTATTGTTGTTGTGATTTCATATGCTTTCTATCAGAAACAATTTTTCTATATTTTAAGATGGAAATAAGATCCACTTAATATATTAGGTATGTTGTATTTTGTTATTGCGTGTGCTTTTTATCGAGAAAAACCTCCCTACCTTCCAAGGATATTGGGCAACATATTATCAACCCCTTTCATTTCAACCAAATAAATAAATAAATAATTAAGGATAAGCCCTAAAATAAAATTGGACATGCATACATAGGGATCACCTTGCAATGTTAAGTTAAGAAACCTTATTATCCACCATGTCTCAATAGTTAATTAAGCTTTATTTATTTATCGAAAAATTATATTATATACATTCAATTTTTAAGATAATAAATATGATGTGTTGAGTTCAACTATTATAACAAATATACTTTTAATTTTTGGACCGTAGCAATTAATAATAGTTGAATCTTGATATTATATATTTTAAAAAGCGAGTTCGTATAATATTTTTCTTTTTTCTATTATTAAATTAATTTAAATAATATTTAATAAAAAAAATTGATGGATAAATTTAGATCAGTAAAACCAAAATTGGATAGACTAACAGCTTAATATGAGGAAAATTTAAATAATTTCAAATAATACATTTATCCCTTTCCCCTTCATGCTATAAGGATAATTAACTAAAGATTTGATACCAAATCTTCCCTTAAATTTGAAAGGATATTTCCGTTTAAATTAAATTTTATTTTAATTAAACACTTAACTTTTAATAAAATGTTTCTTTTAGACATTGCCGATTCAAAATTTTCAATTCATCTATTATATAATTAAGTTAACCATATAAAATATATTATTTTTTTTTAGTTATACGCAAAAATATAGTGCTGACTCTTTGAAGTTCGTATGCGTCGTCGCTTTTGTTTCAACAGAAGGCTTTCTACTGAATTCTTGTTCATAGCTCTGAGCTAAGCTGAATGAAGAAGAAGAAGAAGTAATGTTGTAGACAAGTAAACTGTCAAATACCAACTTCCCAAATTCAAATTCAGCTCATTTTGCAGTGGAAATCAAGAAAGTCTTGTTTTTTTCCCTGTGTAGATCCAGAGGTTTGGTTAATTTTAGTGCTTATTGTTTTGTTTCTTGATCTTTTACTAGTTTTTGTTTTCCCCCATTTTCTTGAAAAAAAAAGTTCACTTTTTTACTTTGTGAAGTTCATTTTACTGTAAAAGAAAGAAGTATAGAAGAAAGAGAGGCAGAAAGTTGATTTTTTTTTTTTTTTTTAATTTTCAAGAATGTTGAAATCTGCATATATTAGCTGAGGTGTGTGAAGATTTTAGTGATGGGGTTAGGTGCAAAACTGCAAATTCAAGTTTTTCAGTTCTTGGGTGTTAAAAACTAAGGATTTGATTCACTGTGGTGGAACACTAGTTTTTGTTTTTTGGGTTTCCACCTGGTGTATGGTACTCATATTGGAGCTTTGATTAAATCTTGATTCACGTCGAGAAGTCTCACATTAGGGGGTAAAGTGTTTCCTAATAAAGGGGACTTCATACTGAGGGCTTGAATACGAGACCTTGAGTGGAGCATTAAGTACAAGCTGAAGTATAGTGGGAATGAAGAAGTATTTATTAATTAGAAAAGTGGGAAGGAAGAGATGGGCTGGATGTCTGCTTATTATTGGTCTTGCAATGGTATTGTTGATTCGATATAGTAGTGTAGAAAAATCATACAGCATTGTAGAAAAATCAGACAGCAGTGTGGAAGAATCTCCGAAAAAGCAATCAGTGTATGGGTTTTTCAATGACCATCCGGACATTAATGAAGGTTCGAAAGATGAAAATGCCAAGTTGTCTGATCTGAAACCAGTAGAGCTAGTAACTTTTAAGGAAAACCCACATCTTATTGATGTCGAAGGGCTTAATGATCTATACAGCTTGAATAATTTTTCGACAGAAGAGTCTAAGGCATTGCTAGCATGGGGCAAGATGAGATTGTTGTTGTCTAGATCAGATGGTTTGAATGGAACTGCTCAAGGAGTTAAGGAGGCTGCTATATCATGGAAAGATTTGGTGTCATTCATTGAGAAAAGTAAGGCTCAAGATGAGAAGGAAAATGAGGATTGTACTTATTCTGTGACTGCATTCAATACCACGGCGTTGAAGGACGGGAGCAGTATTAGGATCCCTTGTGGCTTAGTTGAGGATTCATCTATTACTGTGATAGGCATACCTGATGCAAAACAAGAAGGTTTTCAAATTGAGCTGGTAGGTTCGAAACTTCCAGAGGAAACAAATCCTCCTATAGTTTTGAATTATAATGTAATTTTGCCCGGGGAGAACTTGACAAAGGATCCCCTTATCACTCAAAATACATGGACTAGTGAATCCGGGTGGGGTAAGGTGGAAAAGTGCCCTGATCATGGCTCTACCGACGTGACAAAAGGTAAATCATACAAAAAACTTACTTAGAGCATCTTTTCATCTTCTAATTTGTGTTCATTCAGGGAAAACGGTTATATGCAATCTTGTATATCTTTGTTAGAGATAGTTTTCTACCTTAAATGTCATCTTACTTGCTTGTTGCTACAAGAGTGCTTTTTAGAGAAGGATTCATTCTATTTGGGTGGGTTTTTGTAAGCTGCATTGATTGGATTCTGCAACCCTTTTCTAAAAATCTACGTTACTCAGACTCTTCAAAAAAGTCAACGGGTGCGCGTCGGATTCATCAAAAGTAGTGTATTTTGGAGAATCCGACACGGGTACGGCATCGGAAGTGAAGAGTCCACGCAACTTAGCTGAAAATTATCTGATGTTGCAAGCTTTCAAACAGATAGTAATAGAACTTTATGTAATGATTTGTGACCAGCTTCAGGTCAAAGCAAGAGAGGTATAGATGTGTTGCTCTTATATCATCACAAAGTAGTGGGTTCGACCGTGTGACATGATGAAGAAAGTTGTCATTTAGTGAATTAAGTTACAAATTTTAAGTCTTTGATAAGCTTGTTATTATGAACTCAACCATTCAATGAGTCACCAAATCAGAATTTGCTTGAAAAAGAATTGTTCCTATCATGCTCTTTGATAAGTCATATCACCATTTGCATATTGAAGAAAGCCATATGGACTTGTAGTTCGATTTTCCAGTAAACGAATTGCCAATTTTTTAAAAATTTATTTGATGATACCAAGCTTATTGGATAGAATGTACTTTGGCCTAGATTATTATGACGTATGGCGCTGTATTCTGTCAAATCTCTAAGTTCTGTGTTCTTACCAGTGCAAATAGGACGGTAGCCCTATAGACAAGTATTTCAATTGTTGACTGTAGTGAAGTGGTGATCCTTCTTCAGTGACCAATATATTTAATAAACATCCAGGAGTAGTTAGCACCTTATTGTTTCCATTGCTCCTAATAGTCTTGTAATCTGACATATTCTTCCTACATATATCAGTTGATGGATTAGTCAAATGCAATGCCAAAATTTTCCGAAATAATGTTGAAGAAACTACAAATATGACCAATACCAGCAATCCAAAGTCTTCAGATGTATCAAATTCTAGTGCCTACGGTACTGCCAACTACGCTTTTCTTGAAGGTAATCCATTTACTGCAACACTATGGGCTGGTATAGAGGGGTTCCATATGACAGTCAACGGAAGACACGAGACGTCTTTTGCATATAGAGAGGTTAGTGTTTGTAGTTTCAGCCAGATCACTGAGCTTTATTATCTTTTGGAACTGTTGCATGAATTTTATGGATAACTCCTTTTATAGTGCTGTGTTTCTATAAATGCAGAAACTCGAACCTTGGTTGGTTAGTGGAGTCAATGTGATAGGTGGTGTGGACACCATATCAATCTTAGCGAAAGGATTACCTGTGTCCAATGATTTTAACTTGGGTGATGATGTTGAGCACCTCAAAGCTCCATTAACTCCTAAAAAGAGACTTGTCATGTTAATTGGGGTTTTCTCTACTGGAAACAATTTTGAGAGACGTATGGCACTAAGGAAATCATGGATGCAATATGAAGCTGTGCGGTCAGGAGAAGTAGCTGTCCGATTTTTTATTGGTCTTGTAAGTGAGACCTTCAACTGGAAGTAGTTATTATAGACACTAATTTTCGTATTTTCCATCTATTTCAAAGACACCCTCCATTTCAATTTGTTTGTCTTACTTTCCTTTTTAGTTTGTTTAAAAAAGAAAGGCTCTTTAATTCTAACTTTCCACCTAACATGTTTCAAATCACAAGATTAATGGGTATTTTGGTACATTCTACATATCTTTAGCTTAAGACCACAACATTCAAAAGTCTTATTTACTTTCTTAAACTTCGTGCGAACTAGACAAACAAATTGAAATAGAGGGAGTACTAAATATAGTAAGGTTGCTACAGTCCTCCTTTGATTGTTTTTTGGTGGCTTGGTAGTTCGTCCTTCTGATGGTCTAGATTTTTGGCATTCTGAATCAACTCACTGCTTCTATTGTGATTGTGCTTTGTCTCTTCTATGTTGGCCTTTGCTATTGAGACTTTCCCAGCTCATTTTCATGTTACACTTCTATAGGAGTACTTTTATTTGTACTTCGCGAGTTTACCTCTTAAGATATTGTTGTTTAGCCTTTGTTGCTCAATTACTTTGTCTAATATTTTTTCGTTGCTGATATTAGGTATTGATCATTACGTATATGTCCTTTTGAAAACAAATGCAGGACAAAAATAGGCAGGTCAATTTTGAGCTATGGAAGGAAGCACAAGCCTATGGAGATATCCAATTATTGCCTTTTGTTGATTACTACAGCCTGCTCACTTTGAAGACCATAGCAATTTGCATTATGGGTGTAAGGACTTTCAAGTATTTATGAGTAAAAGTTACAAATTTGAGTCTTCTTTTATTTATAATTGCTGAAGGATAGTATTACATAAACTCCAAGAAAAGCTTTATAAAGTCTTCCTACACAATTGACAAGTGAGGCTAGCTCTAGTAGTTGATATCTCCACCATCAACTGGTTGGTTGAAGGTTCGAGTCACACTGGAGAATAATTGGGAACACTATTGATCCTCCAGATGGGGTGAAGTGGGAAAAAGTCTTACTACAGAATTCATTTTGGAGAATATGTAGTGTATGAAGGTTTTTTGATTGCGTACATAGGTTTCTGGTATGTGTATAACTGTATAAAGTATCCCTTTCTATATCCTTAAACTAAAATGCGATTTACGGATTATTACAACTCGTTAAATATGAAAATGTATCAGGATTATTTCCACAATCTCAGTGCTATGCACACTCTCTATATATTGAATTTCTCATCTGACAAGAAGAAACATATCCAATAGGAATGTTATTTGACTGCATTTACATGCTCATTTGAAAGTTCGATAGAATATTTGGCTAAAGCGTTGGTGTGCTTAAATTGCAGGTTAAAATCCTACCTGCCAAATATGTTATGAAGACTGATGATGATGCTTTTGTAAGGATTGATGAAGTTCTATCTAGCCTCAAGGGAAAGGATCCTAATGGTCTATTATATGGTGGAATATCTTTTGAGTCAGCACCCCACAGGGATAAAGAAAACAAGTGGTATATCAGTCCTGAGGTATTTATTTCTAAACTCGTGTCTTCGTATAGCAATATTACAACCTCCTTAATCACAGTTCCCTTCTGCAGGAATATCCGCCTGCTTCCTATCCCCCATGGGCACATGGACCAGGTTATATTATTTCTCGAGATATAGCTAAGTTCATTGTTCAGGGCCATCAAGAAATGGAACTGATGGTAACACTCATTCTTATTGTCCTGATTTTTCATTTTTTTTCACTTTTCGTTTTGACCTGATCTCTCTGCCTTCTTATCAACCATGAATTACTAGTACAAAGATAGTTACAAGGAGAAAGATGAATAATTGCACCATTTATTTTGATCTTATATGACTTGAAAGAAAATGGTACCAGACCAATAATCAACTTACTGAAAGAATCCTATCCGTGCCATTAATAGAAAGAAGCAAAATACAATTAAGTACGCTTCAGTCTCAAATAAGTTGGGGTTGGCTTTACGAATCTGACCTTTCATTTAAGCTCATTTCATATCATCATCATCAGAGTAAAAAGGAAGAAGCAGTTCCTCCTCTAATTGTGTTAGATGTTATGGAAGCATAACAACTAGGAATTATCTAGTATAGAAAAACTACAAATGTTAACATTATTCTCTGTTATATACAATCGTCTTATCGTTTGAACCAAAAAAAAGAAAAGAAAAGAGAAGAAGCACGTGAGACGAATTTCCCAAGTCAAAATTCTACTCAAAATGCTAAGTTTGTTTTGTTTGTGTATCTTTTGCCAGCTTTTTAAACTTGAGGATGTTGCTGTGGGCATTTGGGTTGAGGAATTCAGGAGGAAGGGTCACAAAGTACAGTATGTTAACGATGAAAGATTTTACAATGCCGGTTGTGAATCAGGCTATATTCTTGCACATTATCAGAATCCAAGGATGGTACTATGTCTGTGGGAGAAACTGCAGAAAGAGCACGAACCAAACTGCTGCGAGTGATCGTGCTGCAATCCTGAATGTTGCAAATCGACTAGTGAGTACAGTCTTTTTGCAGATATAATGGTTTCAAATATGATTCTATTTGTTTGTTCTTTGACAAAGGTCATCAAACTGCAATTGTATATTGTTTCATTGGCACTATATTGTTGTTATTCCTATGTGCCATCTTATGTTGTGTTGGGAAGCTGATGTTGAATGTTGAAAAAGGAGTAATAGATGCTAAAGATATTTATACATATACTCTGACAACATACCCAGTATGATCCCACAAGTGGGGTTCGGTAGAGTGATGTGTACGCAGATCTTACCCCTTTATTTTTTGTGGGGTAGAGTGGTTGTTTCCTATTGACACTAAGCTCAAGAAAAGCATTTTTCAAAATAGGTTTGAAATGAAAATATCGAAAAAAGGAAAGTACTGACGTAAAAAATAATAAAGATAATTAAAGTAAATGAAACAATAGTAATAATAAAATTGAAGAATAAGATAATGATGAGATAATAATAATACTAATAACGAGAAGAGGGAGCAAATAAGAGGTGCTCCGAACTAGAACCTCCTCTCCCATCAAAAAGAGACAATAATGTTTGACTATCTACTAACATTCTACTCTAATCCTCGACCTCCATGTTATTCTATTAGGAATTATGTACTCGATAAGTTAAAAATGTGTCATATTTCGTTCCCAATTCTTCCTCAGTCTACCTCTCTGGCTCTTCAAGAATTACTATACAATATTAGTGTACAAAAGTTGAAGTCCAATACTATACTAATATCCCATTTACTGTTGAACTAATGGCGTCTTTTTGAGTGCTTGGTCCTACTAGAGTTAGTGTTTTGACTTTTTATGTCTTTGTTTTCGTGTCACTTTACCTACCAATCTTAATGTAGTTGTGCTCGTTTTGGACTTAGTCGCGTTCTTATTGAGCTGAAGATTTATTTAAAATAATAAGGTTTTTATATATTTCGTTCTTTCTTGAGTCTTCCATTCCACTTATGAAATTACATCAGGAATTTTATCAAGAGGATTAAAAATAGGTTACGTGTCACTCAAATTAATATATACAAAAAGGTTATTGTAATCCTATATGCATAATATAATCTTCTTACAATTGAATGGACCTTGGTAGTTGCTTGTTCTAGTTTTCCTTTACCCCTTTCTTTGTTACAATTTCAATTTATTAAAAACTAATGTATTATACCTTTAAATCTAATGGAAAATACAGAGTATTATTTATTAAAGTCAACGTGGACTTAACTTGGAAATAATAAATATTTCTCCATTTGTTATACTTAACGAATAAATATATTATTAACGTGATTAGTGACGTTTTAATTTGGATTGAAGAATTTTGACATATATATATTTGTAGAACTATCTAGAAAGAAAAGGATACTTCTTGACCCTAGCCATTGTTTCAACAAAAGAAAATGACTTGTTTGTTTGGATAAACACGTAATGAGAGTTTTGACCGAGTTGTAAAATAATCTCTTGTAAAAATATAGAGTAAGATTGTGTATAATAAATCCTTTTTCATTCGATTCTTTTCTGAACGTCATGCCTAATGAGAGTTTGATATATCGAGCTATCTGAATAGACAAAATTTTGAAATAACCTACCTTTAGTTATGATTAAAAACAATACTTAATTTAGGTTATCGTATGAAGTGGAAAGCATGCCGTGTGACTTATTTGTGTTAAATATGGAAGTATCGGATATTTTATCTATTTTTGTTAAACTCATTTTCGTAATGTCTATATTTGAATCAATTTGTCAGTTTGTCATTTCTATGCGTGAGCGATTATTAATTTGAAAATTGATAGTGTTAGTGTAATCTTAGTGTGTGATAACATGGTTTGACCTTCAAGAATAAGTAGAAAATACGTCAATGATTATACTTTTGCGTAACAGGTGATACCATCATCATATATAACAAAATTTTATTTACACCTTATATTTATATCAAATCAAATAATAATTATTAATTAAATAATTTAATGAAATGATAATAAATTTATATGGACTAATCATGATTAAGTGATAAAATTCTACTAGCAAATAGAGTACATTTTTAATAACATTACCATAATTGTAATTATTCTCTCCTAAAGGATTAGGTATCTAAATAAATAATAAAATAAATTAAAATGCCTTCTAGAGGCTCCAATATGAACATATTAATTAACAAGAATAACCCCATTATCTAAATTAAGATTATTGCTTCCTTTCTTCCTCTTAATTAGATTTTAAAAAAGTAAGGTCTCTCATAATAGCATTTAATTTAATTTTCAAAATTTTCCTCCTTAAAAAGTCAATCAACCTTTCGTGTATAATAGGAAACCAAGTAAATGGCACATTATGTAGTTGATTAGTTATTCTTCTCGTATCAATATTCTTATCGTCCTTATTAAAAATATCTATCATTTTAAGAATTCAATTCAAGTCTATCGATATATTAGGATATTTCATTATATACATAGACATTATAAACTTGTCATCAATTCTAACACAAATAAATATTATACTTTATATTTATAGACATATATAAAAATAAAATAGTTTTAATTTTATACTCGACGCCGAACGATTAAATAAAATATCATGTAATCCGAGTAAGAATCGATTTTGCTTTTTTTTTTTTTGTGCGTCACGCGTTACTTCCACACGTCCTATTTAATCCGAGTAAATACTAAGCCGCCTATTATTATTAATCTATAAATTTCTTCAAGAACCCAACTTGCTTGTACTTCTATTTCAACGATTAATTAAACCCTAATCTGTTTTAACAATCAAATTTTATCCATAAAATCTCTCATAATCCAAACAAAAACTTCAAATTATTGTTCAATTTTGGATTAACTCATTTGATGATTGTGAAGAATTCAACGACGGCGGCGAAGATGGTGATAGTAGATGCGGAGATTTTGTGTCAGCCGAATGTTTCCGTTGAGTACATCGGAGTTTCAACGGCGGCGCCGGTGGTCGGCGATGAGGATTTGGACTTCTTTGATGTTTCGGCTACTGCTACGTCTTCTTCTCGTCCAAAATCTCGTGAATTTCGCTCGGCTGATTTGGTTTCTGTTGATATTTCTCGTTCTGACTCGGTAAAGTTGCAGATTTGATTTCCCGTTTTGTCTTCTGCTATTTTTGGTAACTGTTTGAGTTAGTTTGTGTGCAATTTTGCGTATTTTGAAGAATTTACCTAATTTTATGCTTTGTGATTCGAATCGGGGATCTCAAAGTTGTTAGTCCAGCTGACCCTAGGTTATCTCCTTTTCAGGGAAATTATTTTCTGTAGCACCTTGTTTTTCTTTGTGTATTTGTTTGCTGTGAAGAATTGGATCTGCCTAGAGGTTCTAATACAGTATTATTTAGGGTTTGGAGTTAAAAAAAGTTCATCTGATAGATATTATTGCTATGAATAAGGGTATAAAAAACTCAATTCTGCTATTTTGAGTTGTTTTCGATTCTGGAATTGGGTGAGGGGCTTTCGAAAACCTCAATGTAGTGGTAAGGTCTGCATACACTCTATCCTTCCTCATCAGACTCTACTTGTGGGATTAATTATATTGCGTATGTTGTTGTTGTTCGATTCTGGGGTTGTACGTATGTAAACTTTGCACAAGTATAACAGGTCCAAGTTGAAAGAATGAGGGTTCTGCTAAGTTTAGGGTCTCTGTCAAAATTGTGTAACTAAGATGAATTCTCTGAGGACTTGTATATCTGACTGAACTTAAGCGGGGGTTGAGTTGTAGTTGAATGATTTTTCTATTTGCTAAAGAAATGGATTTTAACTTTCAAACTCTTATTTGGGTTTCTTCATATGATTAACTGATGGTTTTTGTTGTTGCTTGTTGATTTATTGAGTTATTTGACTATACTATCTCATTTCTTATGTGGACTGTGGTTATGATTGAATAAGTTTTGTTTTCTTAATGCTTGTTGATACTTGTGTGGTTGAAATGCAATGTACCTGTGGTTTGATCTGACCTTATAAATTTTGCAATTAGCAGGGTGTGAGATGCCCAACTAATACTCAGACGACTATAATTGATTCAGCTAGAAGCAGTAATGTTATCCCAGCTATTCGTTCGGGTAGCTATACTGATATTGGACCTCGTAGATCCAATGAAGATGAGCATATTCGTGTTGATGATCTTTCAGCTCAGTTAGGTTCTCTATACAATTGGCCTCTTCCAGGTGCCTTCTATGCTGTGTTTGATGGTCATGGAGGTTCTGATGCAGCTGCTTATGTCAGGACTAATGCAATGAGATTTTTCTTCGAAGATGCTAATTTGCCGCAAACATCTGCTGTTGATCAAGCATTCTTGGAAGAATTGGAGAGTTCTCATTTTAGAGCATTTTTAATTGCTGACCAGGCCTTAGCTGATGAATGTAGTGTTGATGCCTATTGTGGGACAACAGCAATAACTGCGCTGGTTTTAGGAAGACATCTAGTTGTTGCTAATGCCGGTGACTGTCGTGCTGTTCTTTGTAGGAAAGGTGTTGCAGTTCAGTTGTCTCAAGATCACAGGCCAACTTGTTTGGCGGAACGACAAAGAGTTGAGAAATTAGGCGGTATTATTGAATATGGTTGCTTAAATGGAGATCTTGCAATTACTCGAGCCCTTGGAGATTGGTATATGAAGCTTCCATTTGGGTCTGCATCTCCTCTTACAGCAGAACCAGAAGTTAAGCAAATGTTGTTGACTGAGGATGATGAGTTCATGATACTTGGTTGCGATGGCATCTGGGATGTGATGTCTAACCAAGATGCAGTTAATGTTGTTCGCCGTGAGCTGAGGCTGCACAATGACCCACAGCAGTCTGCCAGAGAACTTGTGAATCAAGCTTTATGTAGAGACACAGATGACAATCTCACTGCAATTATTGTATGCTTTACTTCTCCTGATCACCGAACTTCAGTTCCATCACAGAGACCAAGATTCAGGTGTTGCAACTTGTCCGAGGACGCAAGGAAGAAGCTGCAAAGTTTGTTAGGAAGCAATTGAGTGTAAACTAGCATTATTTCATGATCATACTAATATATTTTTCCTACAATGTTGTATAAAAGAATTGTTTTATTTCTGGTTTCATGTCTGTTTGCGGCTGCTTCAGGGTAGTGAGAAAAAGCAGCCAGCAGTTTTGTAAGGCTATTGCATTGTAGGTGGTGTCATTTTTTTTAATGGAAAGATAGAACTTGTGTAGTTATTTCTGAAATTAATTGCCATAATGCATTTTACCATTACAGCCATCTACCTTTAATAGTTATTAAAATCTATGTTGCTAGGACATTTTTAGAGTTGTACGTTTGTGAATCATTAAACAATCTACTACTATCGTAGGCATAAAGTGTTCAAATTGAATTTTTAGAAACCATCACAATTCACAAGTATGATTCGTCTATATTTATTTGAATGAATATGTTGTGTTGTCCAATGGAACTGGTAGGTCAATCTCAGAGATCTTAGAGATCTTATTGACCGGCAAATTGGAGATGGATGACCATGGATCGTTACCTTACTAGCGCAGGAGTCAATAATACATCATTTTTGAAGGATTTAACAAGCACATGACAGTAATTTTAAATAGTCTAAGCGACATCGGTTTAACTATTGACTTAATTGTCAAATTTATGTGGCTTAATGTTTAGCTGCTTGTTTTTTTAAACACACTTAATGAGTGGCTTTCAATTGTGAAGAAGAGTGGGCTACCTCATCTAGATTGGGGAGGTTGTAATCTATTTTGGGCCAAGAATGAAGGTTAAATAGGAGGTAGGGTTTGTGAGGACATTATTTTTCTTGTGGGGATATTTATTATTACTATATGATGGAAAATATTTTCTAACTGATGCTAAATATCTCAATCTTTTCTTATCTGTTTATCTTTTGGAGTTTTCCTTCAAAAAATAATTTCATTTTTTTCCCAAAAATTAGCTTAGATAAACAATGAAATGGATATAACTCCTTTACATTATTGTTCAAAATTTGAACCAAGACAAACAAAAAACTAGCTCATTTTTTATTCTATGTCTAAATTTTGATTAGTGAAACTGCGAAAGTAATATTTGTATTGGTAACAAGTAGTGTATATTTAATGAAATAATTGAAGTGTATGTAAATTAACACAATGTCAATTTTATAAGATAAAATAAGTTATTCGAATTATAATTTTATAGCCGTGAAAGTTTAGTGGTATTTCTCCTTTTCTTTCTCTTTTCTCTCTCCTTTTTTTTTTGTTTTTGTTTTTGTATGTTTGTTCCAAATCAAGTGTCTTCAAAGGACAATTCTTGTTATCTTGCCTTGCAAAGATGGTCGAGTTGGTTAAACAGATAATTTTTCAAAATAGAATTTCAGATTGAAGATTTTTTTCATATTTTTTTGATCGAGCTTATCACACATGGCTTGTTAAATGCAATTTACTTATCCTATGAAGTTTACAAACTATTATACGTTTGTAATTTTCTTTGTCGATAAAAAAACTCTTATTATATTTCTCTCTTACTATTTCTTGACCCTTTATATTAGTAATAGGTAATTAACAAGGGTTTGGTGACAAAAAAAAAAAAAATTAAAAATATTACTATATGCTTCCTTCTTTGACTAGCATAGTGTTAAAGAATAAAATTTAGAAAATTATTGTTATTTGTTACTAATATTCACCTTATTAAAGATGATTCCAAATTTAATTTATTGACATTCTTTTTAGAATCGAATAAGATAAAAGCATATGCAAATCAACACTAAATTATAAGAATAATAAGTAAGTTTATTTTTAGTATTGTTATTATTACTCTAATATTATTTTATATTTAATGTATTATTACCAATTATTTAGTTTACTTTGGTCCTTATGTTCTTCGTTAAGCTTTTCTTTTCGGTCGTAATAAAAATAAGACTGCATAAAGTCCACCCAATCCATTATATTGGCATGTTGTAATAAAAATAAATGAATGCCACCACATAATAAATAATAAATAATAAATAATAAATGAAATAATAAATCAGCGCACACCTCCACCACTGTACATATATTTTTCTACAAATATATAATAAGAAAACTCGACGAAAAATTGTTCATTTTTTCAGAGCAAAAAATTCAAGCCGGAAAAAATGGCGATTGGGAGCTTAGCTAGACGAAAGGCTTCAACAATTTTATCTTCTAGATATCTCAAGTATTCATTTTCTCTTAGCAGAGGTTACGCTTCGGGATCCGATGAGAACGACGTCGTTGTTATTGGTGGTGGACCCGGCGGATATGTGGCGGCGATCAAAGCGGCGCAGCTAGGTCTCAAAACTACCTGTATTGAGAAACGTGGTACTCTTGGTGGTACCTGTCTCAATGTTGGCTGTATTCCTTCTAAGGTAATTTTTTTAGATTTAACTAAGTTTCGAATCTTCATAGATCTATTGATTTTTGCTATTGTAATACTGTTTATTATGCGATTGTATGTGACGATGATGTTGATTAAGAGTATTCTGCTATTGAATATTGAGCTAAAAATTTGCGTTATCTGTGGTATTCATTTGGTTTAACTTTGTGATGATTTTGATTTGAGAGACTGTTGTCAGATATCAGTTTGATATTTTATGGTTTAAATATATCCATAGCAGGTGTTTCTGTAATGTGAGCTATGTGAGAAAATTGAAAAAATTGTGTTTGGTGTGATGGAAAATGATGTTCCATAGAAAATGTTTTTTTCCAGCATTTCAGTTAATGAGTGAAATATTTTCTGAAAAAAATGTGCTAAAGATTAGTAATAGTGTTCGCAAATTGGAGAGTGTTATGATGATTTTTTTTTTGTATTGAAGATTAATAGTAATAATGTTCGCAAATTGGAGAGTGTTATGATGAATTTTTTTTGTATTGAAGATTAATAGTAATAAGGTCTTTAAGTATTAGTTGGTGCAAGTAGGATGAAGTTAAAAAATTAAGATAGTGACAAGGAACTTCCACCTATAAATGAGCCATGAAGTTCATTTTCTATCCTTTGACGGAAATGTATTCCTTTATTTTTTGGTAACCAAATACCAGGAGACATAATTCTTGACAAGTGACCTTCGTCATACCAAACACACTAGGTAATTCAGGAATTCACTTCTTTAAAAGATTCTGAAGTTGCTTTGAAATTCCAAAGAGGGATGTAGTTAACATAAGAATACACTTTTAGGCAATTCTTAAATATGTAGTATTAGTTTGTGACCTGTATTATTTAAAGGAATAATGTGTGTTAAATTTTGCATTAGTAATAAAAATCTTTGGTTGTTATGTTTAATCCATGTATTGAAAATTTTTGCATTAAGAGAAGTTATATGTCATCGACATTTTCTTTTTTCCAACCAGATTGCATGCTAAAATCTTGTTAGTTATTCATCTCTTATTATCTCTCATTTGCTTCTAATAATTTTTATAGGATTAGCTTTAGGATTATCGGAAGTATTACACATACAACTTTCATTTGCTATGTTGACACTTCAAATCAAGTATCAAAGCCACCCCTGCAGAAAAAGGAAAAATAAGAAAGACCAAAAAACAGTACTCCCTACGTCCCATTTTATGTGGTACCATTTTACTTGGCACGGTATTTAAGAAATAAAGGAAGACTTTTGAAATTTCATTTCATTGAGGGAAAAAGGGGGATTTTAAAGTTGTATTGTTTCTAATTATATAGTAAGGTGACATTCTTTTTGGGACGGATTAAAAAGGGAAAGAGCGTCACATAAAATAGGATGGAGGGAGTATGTAATTTCTGACTATCCAGCTGTGACTTGTGAAGTGTTGATTATATATTTTCTGGTTGATAAAAGATGAAGGAAATGGCAATCGTCTCCTCTGATTTCGATAGCAGATATATGCTGCATAATGAATGATATGTTCTTTTCAGTACTAAATATAATTTGTTTCTATTTGAATTAGAATTGAGTAATTATATCCAAAGTGACATAAAATAAAATAGAAGGTGCTTTCTCTAAGATGTAAAATAAAATATAGACCTAATTTTTGAGTTATATGAAACTATTGGAAGGGGATTGTAGACATTCTAATTTCCAATTGATGAGTTAATCTGTGACTTACATATATAAGTAAAGACAACTGGCATAATCAACAGTCACATTCTTTTAGTTGCTGAGTGATGTGGTCAGTTGTGGTTCCAATTGACGAGTTGACTTGTAGCTTTCATATACAATTAGGAACCTGTTTTTTTTTTTTTTTTTTTTTGTGCTTCAGCTTCTTCCTTTTTTCCTGAATTTGAACTTCAACATGTATCGGTTCTCCTTTCAACAGTTTTACCTAAGCTAGTTAAAGACCAAAAGTTCTGGATGGTCCAATCTGCCACCCTTAAATGAGGCATACTATCTTGATATAGATTTTAATCTTGATGAAAGTTTTCTCGCGAATATTTAGTGGGCTTTCCTTTGTTCTATTTTTTCATCAAATGTTCTGAAGTTTAAATACTTTTCTTATGGTTGTGCATTTTTTACTTGGTTTGGCTTCTTAGCAAGGTATATATTTATTCTTACGTGATAATTTGCATTGAAGTATATATTCCCAATTTTCCCTATTCTATGTTAAGATAGAGGTGGTTTCAAAAATAAATTTTATATTGATATAGGATACTCATATTGATAAAATAATTTTAACCGCTTATTGTAAATTGTAAAAACGGGGATTTTACCCCCTTTATCTAATGCTGAATCGACGACATATTCTAAGTAAGAAGAGCTGTTTGGATTTGAAAAAGAAAACAACTTTACTGACAATTGCATGTTTTTTATTTTGTCTGAAGAGTCCTCTAAATATTTTGGTCTTAGTTAGTTTCGATATATTTGTGGAATATGAACAAAGAAGAGAAGATAAGCTGAATGTATATGGCTAACTCAGTTTCTTTGATGCCATTAAAATGTGACATGCCCGAGGGTTCTCTTGTTGTGAATAAAGACGTAACTTCACTGAGAGGCCATTTTCATTGGTATCTAACCTAGTGCCTAGCTTACCCAATGCTGTCCATAGGGTGCATATATTCTTATGACCTCCACTTATCTTGTAATAACCCTCAACTATAGAGTTCTGGTCTAGTAATTTGCTAACTGTCATTCTGTTTATGTGACATCATGAACTTAAGTTCATTCTTCGGCATAGTAAAATTAACAATGGTACTCTTAAAATATACTTGGCAGAGTAGTGCACAGGTTTATGCCCATCTTTCTTGTCGATGATTGTGCTTGGAGCTCTGTAGTCAGCTTTTGAGGTCTAATTCTTCATGTGTACTGTTTCTGCTTTTCATGTGTAGGCACTTCTTCATTCCTCTCACATGTATCATGAAGCTCAACATTCTTTTGCTAGTCATGGTGTGAAGTTCTCTTCTGTTGAGGTAGATCTTCCTGCCATGATGGCCCAGAAAGATAAGGCTGTGGCTGGCCTAACACGGGGTATTGAGGGTCTATTTAAGAAGAACAAAGTGAACTATGTCAAGGGCTATGGTAAATTCCTTTCCCCTTCCGAAGTTTCTGTTGACACCGTGGAAGGTGGTAATACTATTGTTAAGGGGAAGAATATTATAATTGCGACTGGTTCTGATGTCAAAAGTCTACCTGGGTTAACCATTGATGAAAAGAGAATTGTATCATCTACTGGAGCTTTAGCTTTGACTGAAATTCCAAAAAAACTGGTTGTTATTGGTGCTGGCTACATAGGCCTCGAAATGGGATCTGTCTGGGGACGCCTTGGCTCAGAGGTGACTGTTGTTGAATTTGCATCTGATATTGTTCCAACCATGGATGGTGAAGTTCGCAAGCAATTCCAACGTTCTCTTGAGAAGCAAAAGATGAAGTTCATGCTTAAAACTAAGGTGGTGTCAGTTGACACTATTGGCGATAGTGTGAAGTTGACCCTCGAACCTGCAGCTGGTGGTGAGCAGACTACTCTTGAGGCTGATGTTGTTCTTGTTTCTGCTGGTAGGGTTCCATTCACTTCAGGTCTTGGATTGGACAAGATAGGTGTTGAAACTGACAAGGCTGGTAGGATCTTGGTTAATGAACGTTTTGCCAGTAATGTTCCAGGGGTATATGCAATTGGTGATGTCATTCCTGGGCCAATGCTTGCTCACAAGGCAGAGGAGGATGGCGTTGCTTGTGTGGAATTCATTGCAGGCAAGGAGGGTCATGTGGACTACGATTTGGTTCCTGGTGTTTGTTACACTCACCCAGAGGTGGCTTCTGTTGGGAAAACTGAAGAACAGGTTAAGGCACTTGGAGTTGATTATCGCGTAGGCAAATTTCCTTTCCTTGCAAACAGTAGGGCCAAGGCAATTGACGATGCTGAAGGAATTGTAAAGGTAATTGCTGAGAAGGGAACCGACAAAATCTTGGGCGTCCATATTATGTCATCAAATGCAGGGGAGCTTATTCACGAAGCAGTCCTGGCTTTGAATTATGGAGCATCGAGTGAAGACATTGCTCGTACATGCCATGCACATCCAACAATGAGCGAGGCTCTGAAAGAAGCAGCCATGGCCACTTATGACAAGCCCATTCACATGTAGAGATAGTGTCATATCATTGTTATTTATTTTCCTTCGAGTATCTCAAATACTTGGAGCAGATTTTCTAATTGTCATATCATTCCTCAAGTATATCTGGAACAGAAGTTTCCTCCCCCCTCTCCCCTCTTAATTGGGTACTCAAACCACCTCAAAGTTAATGTTTTTCTCTTCTGCATATTCATTACTGTAATAAAGATACAAGCTGCATGTCGAGTTTAAATGCCATCAATGGTGAGTTTCATTGAGTTTTCTTTTAGCCCCGCCCCATCTTTGATCAGCATTATAGATTTTGCTTGATTGAAATTTACGAGTCTTTTTTATCCACTTTACCTCCACGAGCTAATGGTATGGTCTCTGTCCTCTACCATTTTTGAACCTCACTTGTGGGATTTCATTTGGTATGTTATTGTACTTTTCACTTTAAATGGTGTTCACCCACAAGCGGTGTATGGCTGTGATACCGGCAAAGGTTGTGCAAGTCATCCATAATATCAAATAAATTGTTGGTCTTTGGTAAAGGTACCAGGGGCTATAGTTAATAGGGATCTTCCTATTCAACTACTTTGATCATTTCCAAGCATCTGAAGATTCAATCATTTTTGTATGATTCTTTGCTAATATTCTTGTTGAACCTCCTTGTTTTGAACTCATCTTGGATCATTTCCAAGCATCTGTAGATTCAATCATTTTTGTATGATTCTTTGCTAATATTCTTGTTGAACCTCCTTGTTATGAACTCTGCAGTGCGGCAATCTCATTGACATCAAAGCTACAGAAATGTGAGTTTAATACTTTATTAGCCATTTTGTTTCCTTGTTTCTTTTGTCCTTCAATTGTTAATATGCATTGTCGCAATGAAAATATATTGTGTCACGTAGCTATTTATCTCCTTTAGTAGACCTATCCTGCGTAAATCCAAATGCCTGGCCGGGACTGGGTAGAGTCATTGAAGAGTTTGAGAGCTACCAACAATCGACGAATTTGCTCAGTAAAATGTAAAAAAAAAAAAAGGAGGTAATGGAAACATTAATCTGAGTTTATTGATGCACTTATATGTAGTTAGTTCATCATTCATTCTCCCTGGGAAGAGAAGAACGAAGAACGTTCTTCCTCGAGTTTAAACAGCCCAAGCTGACCATAGGTTACTCGCATTAGCGTCTATGAAGTGAATACAATAATTGCAAACAAGCAAGACACACACCCTTTAGAAAAGTTTGTGTTCTTATTGAATCAATTTGTGAATCCAGTTTAGGGACTGAGTTACTGTGGTTTGTAGTCAATGATAAGGACTTTCTCCAGCTGAGGAAGCATTGTATTTGCATATTCAACATGAACAGGATGAGCTATATACTCTGCAACGCCTTCTAAACTGTCGAACGTCGACTCAAAAACATGAGTGAAACCTTGGTGAAGGTTTTCTATGCTTACATCCTTACCCCTGCAATAATGACATACAAATTACATTTCAATACTTGTATGAACTTACAAGAAAAAAAAACTAATGCCTCACTAGTGTTGTCAAAGGCGTGATTAAGCCCTAAAGCGAGGCTCAAAACTTGTTGAGCACTTTGACTCACTTAATGTGCGCTTCAATGTCGTCATCAAGGTTCTAAGACGTACTTTTCAAGACGCAACACTAAACAATTGATATTTTAGTTTTATAGTATTGTTTTTCTAATCTCTTTGTTCATATATTTGTCAATAATGCTTATAATTATTAGTTTTGGACTAAACAAATACATTTGTATTTTTTCTCCCTTTGCGCCTTTTTTCATTAAAGCCTACACTTTATTTGCGCTTTGCTCTTAAAGCCTCAATAGACCTTAGAGTTTTTTTTTGCGCTCTTTGCTTTTGATAACACCGTGCCTCACAATGTTCTTTTTACCCCAAGTTCCCTAGACATAAAGCCTTAGGGCATTGCTACCAGAAGCAAGACAAAATATTACTTCTACATCACTTTCCATCAAGCAGATATATAAATCAAAATTGAGTTTAATTCAACTGGACAATCTCTTCAAGTTCAGTTTATAAGTGCAATTCTTTTTGGATAACCGATAAATCCTCGAAGTCCAATGGTGTACAGTTTGAAACTCGATAGATAATAGACCCACTCGTCCTCCCTTCTCTACTTAAATCTAGGCTATTGTCTGCTTAGGATTCAAACCCATCACCTAACTGACATAGCACAGGCTATGCTCTAACAACTAGAAGGGGGAATTACCAAAATCAAAACATTTATAGTTCCAATTCTAGGAATGCATATGTTTATTTTATTTCAACACTGTGCACATAGAGTAAATGATCATTTGTGAACTTTGTATGTCAAGCTTAAACTATCCCTTCCGCCCCATAGTGGAAACTCGAGTGCTCTTTCAGATCTCAGAGGTTACTACTTCCGGAGTATCTTAGTCAAAGCGTGATATAATCTTTAGATGTTGGCAATGCGAAAAACAAACCAACTACTGGATATTCTCTTTTTCCTAGATGATGTTTAGGCGACTGGGGAAGGGGTCGGAAATGTTCTCAAGATTTCACGCTACTAGTAACTTAGAACTCGTCATAAGGACAATGGCATCTTCAATTTCAAAATGCTGGAAGAAATAACAAATCCTTAACATGTTACAGGTAGGCATAGGCACAAAAGAAAGAAAGTCATTTTGTGCTTCAAATATCTATTTTTATAGAACTTATCTCAATATATCAACTACTTACTTACCGAACCATACACCTTAAAAGGATCAGAGAAATGATCTTCCATCATAAAACATTTTCCATGAGACACATTTTCCTCCATACCAAACACAGCTTATCCCCCTCTCCCGCTTCTGGCTGAGGCAAGGATGCATTAGTTTGCACACGAGAAGCGGGTGAGGTATAGTAGACCTAAATGAGAAGTAACATAAAAGACATATACTGGAAACAAGCTAAGAGCGCAAGGAGGGGCACCTAGTAACGCTGACCACCACATAACCCACTAGTGTCTGAGAGAAAGCGGACAGCACATTATACAAGTTGGTGTGATTCGTGAGGACTTTGTTTATCAGTAATCACCTTTTGTTGTCTTTTAAGTTTAAGTATGTCTGTTGCAGGTGATGCAACCTCTAGTAAATGTAACCACTCCAGAAACACCCAAGGAAGTTATGGGTGATGTTAGATCCATAATGAAGCAATTATACGATATGAATGGTATGTAACCTTAATGATCATTTTAGAAGTAGCCCTTTACAAGCCTAACGTCTCCGGTCAATGCTCCATTCTAAGAAGTGTCAATAGCCTAATAACTGGCAATAATTGTGTTCTGACTTGCAGCAAATGTGCTCATCAACACTAATCTATACATTTTAAGTACTTTTCCTCATCTAGATCCCAATCAGCTAAAAAGTTCAACAGATCCTGAAAATTCTTTCATTTTATCACATTGACCTTTTAACTTACCAAATGATACGCATAGTCAATGTAATCCCACAAAGTGAGATCTGAGGAGAGAAACTATACGCAGACCTTACCCCGGAGGTAGAAAGATTGTTTTTGAAAGACCCTCAATTCAACTTACCAAACTAACACACTAATGAAAATCAAGAATGTAAAAGTTTTTATTTTTATGTTTCCAATCATAAAAACCAAGAAAGTCAACACTGAACCTCAAATCAAGCACACACATAAATGAAAATCAAGAATCCTAAAGTTTTGCTTTTTATGTTTTCCCAATCATAAGAATGTCAACATTGAACCTCAAAATCAAGCACACACATAAAAAGGGGTTGCTTTAATACTCAACTGAAAGAGAAATCAACCACAGATAAGGTAAAAAACGGGAGAAAAAGGGTTGATCAGAAGAGCAAAATTGAAGATTTATGGAAGAGAAAAGAAAGTGGGTACCATTGAAAAGCCTTCATGGGTTCAATAAGATTGACAAGATTAGCATACTGCTTAATAAGTTGATCAATTTGTTCGGGTGGGATCCCATCTTTGAACTTTGCTAGCAAAATGTGCTTCACCACTCCTCCTTTACCACCCTCCATTTCTATTTTCTCACTCTTCTTCCTTGACTTGACAAGCAAAAATTGTGGAGAGAAAAGGGTCCTTTATTTGGTTGATTGTATGAGTAATCAATCCACTTATCCCAATTTATCCCAATTTATCCCAATCTCTCTCTCTTCTAAAAAATTGACTTAACTTGAATGATTGAACAAGTGGAAGCAATTTACTTACCTATTATTGACATTTATTTTTTTTAAAAAAAATAGAAAGACGGATAATTGCTCACTCATTACAAATTTCGTGTAGTTTGATATATACTAAGAGTGCGCAACGGATCGGAACGGAACCACCGGACCGGAACGAACCGTACCGGACCGAAACGGGACGGTTTGATCGGTTTGTTGACCGGTACCGGGATGAACCGGACCGGAATTACCGGGACTAATACTCGGTTCCGTCCCGTCCCACTATATACCGGAATGGAACCAGAACGGACCGGAATGGAACGGGATGGGATAAACGGAACGACACATCTAGCTATTTCAAAAAATGATAAAAAAAAAATTTAGTTATTTTGATTTTTTGAATTACGAAAATATGATTTTTTTTTAAAAATTTTTCTAAGTTTAAACTTTAAATTAATAGTTTTGAAATTTATAATGTAATTTTAATTTTTACTTAAGTTTATTTTAAAGATATATATTTTTTTTTTAATTTTTACCTATTAAGTTTAATAAAGTTTTTTAAAAAAGTTTTTTAGCTTAGTTTTCAAATTTCAAGATTTGAATCTTTTGAAGTTTATAAGTTCTTACTTGTTAAGTTGTTAATATGTTATAACTTATAAGTTATATTTATAACTTGTAATTTAAATAACTTAAGTTTGTAACTTAAAAAAAATAAATAAAAATAAGGATAAAACAATGACACAAATGCAAATTTAAAAAATATCAATCCAATTTATTTAAATTTGTATTACAAATTACAATTACAATTACAATTTACAACTATTAGTAGAGTGCATACTTTACGCAGCCACCTTCAAAGGAGGGTTCTATTTCAACTAAGCCTCAAATATAATACTAATAGTTGTATAGTCCCGTAAAGCCTTTCTCTAACTCAGCTATAGATTGACCGTAGTCAACTACTGGTCTTGGTAAAGCTCGTTGACGATCTTGAAGTTCCATGCCATCGTCACTACCACATCCAATGGCTGAATCTATGAAAAGTTCATATTGACTATCTACCTTTGGAAGTCCTTGATTTCTACGCTCAGCATTTATCCAATCTCTAAAAAGCACCGATATCTCCAAACCGCTTACGCTAACGAATATCCGTGGTCTCCAATTTGAAATCTTGCCACCGAAAAGTCGCTCAAGTTACCGATGATCCTTGAATTGCAAGCACATCCTTCACCATCCTACTAAGTTTTGGAAATTGAGTTCCACGAGCCTCCACCATTAAGAGTTGTGGTATACCTTCCTCGTTTGTAATATTATCTTAACCCTGTTCAAGATATTTAACAAATTCACATTTATTAGAAGAGTCAAGACCAAGTTTATGTTTCACTCTACCATGGGCACCTACTCGAGGCATAGACATTTGAGGATTTTCAACATTATCTAAGGAACAATATTTATCATACATTTCTTTAGCAAGTAATTTTATACTATTTTGACATGTTACCAAATCAGGTTGTTCTTCTGGTTTAATATCTAAATTTTGATAAATGCATTCAACTAAAGTTTTTGCACCATATTCTTTATATTCAGGGTTGAAAAGAATTGTAGTTAAATAAATTTGAGGGATAGGAAAAAAATATTTCTTAAATTTTGTAATCATAACTTCAATAGCACTAGCAAATAATTCATTTGTTTTATATTCAGAAAAGAGAGATGAAATCTCACATATATGTATTAAAATTTCGGAAATAGTAGGCTAATACATTTCAGAAAAAATTTTAGTAGCATCATAAAATGATTTCAAAAATATTCTAAGTTCATTTACTTCATCCCAATCACTATCATTAAGTTTTAATTCAGGATAAACATTATGACTATTAAATTGCATAGTAATAGGTTCTCTATATGTATAAGCAACTTCAAGCATATCATAAAAGGAATTCCATCTAGTTTTTACATGTTTAGGAACTTTTCTAAACGGAAGTTTACATGCATTACAAAGCTCTTTAAATTGGTTAATTCTACTACTACTATGCATATGAAAAATATAAAAACAAGCATTATCAACTTTATCACAACTATTTTCAAATAATTTCACACCGTCACTAACAACCAAATTTAATACATGTGCAGCACATCTAACATGAAAAACATATTTACTAATAGGACAAATTCTAGGTTCTAGCATATTAATAGCATTTAAATTAGCAGAAGCATTATCTAAAGTAATACTAATGACTTTATCACAAAGACCGAAAAAATCTAAAATTTCCAACACAGTAGTAGCAATATACATTTCAGTTTTTTTCTATTGACAAATTTTATAACCGATAATTTTTTTTTGTAAATTCCAATTATAATCAATCCAATGCGCAGTAACAGTTAAATAATCAAAACCATTAGGACTACGACCCATATTAGTGGTAATAGCAACTCTACAATCCATTATTTCAAAATAGGCACGCAAAAATTGACAATATTTTTCTTGAAATTCAAAAATATCTCTTTTTACCATGCTTCTTGATAAACCTTCAAAACTAGGATTATATGTATCACGAATATATGTAATAAAACCCGGATGTTCTCCAAAACCAAAAGGTAAACCACAAACAACAACCATTTTTGCAAAATTTTCACGATCACGATCCTTATTATATGTTCGATGTGTAAAAGCACCACTTGAGTTCGAAGTATTTAATTCACCTTGAACCATATTTGACCCTCTAGCCGATGCTCCAATGCTAGAATTTTCACAAACATTAATAGAAGATAAATATGCAAACCACTCTTTACTATGTTTTTGCATCAAATGCTTTTTTAATTCCCCCGTTGAACCTCCACTCCCACCAGATGTATATTTAAAATGTTGTTTACAAAGATTACATATACTATAAGTTTTTTCTTCATTCAAATAACAAAATTTCCACACATTTGATTTTAAAGTACGTTGTACCTTGGTTTTACCTCTAGTTGGAACAATAGGGGGACGACTAGTTTCAACCAGAGGATTGTCCTTCTGAGGTGGAACTTCAATACTATTGAGGTCGGGACTAGTCGGTGTATCATCTAAATTTTCTTCATCAATTTCTACTTCTTCATTTTCTTGATAATTACTATAATGTCTTTCATAAACCTCTTCGGGAATTACAGGAGTATCCGAATTAATTTCTATAGGACCGGGACGAGAAAAACTAGTTTCATTCACATGAGTAAATTCATCAGTATTCATTCTAACAAGAGGAAATTTAGATTTAGAAGAACTAGAACCATTCTTATTTTTTGTAAACATATTTTTTACTCCGTGTACAATACCTTTTTTACCTCCACTTTTTTTAGAAGACTCCATGATATAAAATTATAAATTATAAAATACGAAATTTAACAAGAACAAATAAAATATAACAAGAGCAACTTACAAATAATAAATACAAAAAATAAATATAAGATTAGAGAGTGGAACGAAGTTACCAAATGTTTGTGTAAATAACAAATGTTTATAAAATTGATGTCGAAACTTCAAGTTTGAAGAAGTCTCCTACTCCAAAATTCACCAAATGATTATTGAAATCTTCACAATTACAAAATAATATGATTGAAATTTGAAACTTGAATATTGAAAGTCTGAAACTTTGAGAAAGATTGAGAATTGAGAGAAATTGATGATTGCTAATTATTAAATATTGTAAATATGTAAATTGTAATTAAAAATATAAAGAGAGGGAGTATATATAGTTTTTAGAAATTGTGATTTGTGAATTTGTGAATTGTGATTTTATGTTAGAAATTGAAAAATATAGCCGTTTGAATTTTTTTCCGTTGGGGTCTTGGGGATGGGTAGGTCGGCAGGGGCAGGGGGTAGGGGACTAGGGGGCAGCAGCTTTTCAGAAAAGCTGTTGCGTGGGACAGTCAACAGTGGGACTTGGGAGTTGGGAAATTAGCTGTTGCACACGGCCTTCACCTAACATATATATAAAAATTAATTAATCGGAACTTATATATATATTTTCAATATATAAATTATAATATAAAATATAAATTAATTAATAAAAATTAATTAATCAGAATTGGACCGGAATCAGACCGGAACCGGAATAAACCGGTACCGGGACACCGGTATCAAATCATGATACCGTTCCGTCCCGTGTACCGGTTCACGGTGTCCCATTCCGTCCCGAAGACTACCGGACCGGAACGGTACCGGACCGGTACCGGTCCAACCCGATCCAGTGCCCAGCCTTAATATATACACATGTATATATGTGTCTAGAAATCCTAATCACTACTACCACATACACATAAAATTGGTCCCACATACATCTAACTTGTGCTTCGAATAGACATGTATACACATACAATTGTTCAAACATACACACATATATATATATATATATATATATATATAATTACAGATACAATATCTACCCAATTTTTAGTTTAGATATAGAGTATGTATTTTGCTATATTATAAAATTAAAGCACTATCACATTTTGACACGCAGCAAAACCTCGTTTTGTTTTGGAAAAAAATGTGATAATAGCATTATTTATGAAATTTTCACTTTTAAAAAAGAATTATCATGGTTTTTATTTATTTTAAATATATATATATATATATATATATATATATATATATATATATTATTGTACGTCCTTAGTACAGCTGTCAAAAAGGGTCGGCCCAACCCCACCACGCCCAAGTCTCGCGGGCCAATGAATTTGAAGGGCTAGGATGGGTCGGCATGTTGACACCCAATTTTGACCCTCCTCGATAATAATTAATTTTCAAGTTCCTTAAATTCTAAACGATTTGAAATAATTGACTTTATAGAAATCAAAATATTTTTCAAATTATTATAAATAGTTTTGTCACTTTTTACAATTTTTAAATAATATATATGTTTTAGATAATTATATATATATAATTAGTATATTTTATAAATATTTGAAAATCGTCTCAAAAAGATTTTAATTTTACTTAATTAGTTGGTTAAGTGGTGTAGTAATTAATACTTATATTTTTGAGTTATTAGTTTATAATTAAGTTAATTATTTTTATTTTGTTAAAATTAAGAAGCTCGTTAATTAATTAATATTAATTCATCTTATTTAGGATTTAGCCAAATTTAACCCAAAATTTGGCTAATTCTTAAACTCCAAGATATAACGCATCTTTGACCTCACCTTCTTGGACCCTTTTTAGACCAACTTTGGGCCAATTCCTTACCAGCAGCCCATTGATACCTCAATTCCCAGCCAGCCCACTTTCAATTGTTTACAAAAGAAGCCCTCACCCTCTTAATTCTAAGTGGTCGTTTGGTGTGAAGGATTGGTACAAATAGTCCTGAGATAAATATTTAGTGGCACTTAATTTAGTGTTTGGTTGGAAAGTTTGGGATAACTTATCCTGGGATTAATAAATAGTGTCAGGATAAGTTATCCCTCCAAAAGGCTGGTATAGTAATCCCATCACAATTTGTGATGGGATAAATTTATTAAATGACAAAACTAACTTTCAAACTGTTTAATTGATAAGCTTTCACAAGGTCTTAGCTTCCAGGTTTCTTCTCTTCTTCATTTCTTCTCTTCTTCATTGCAGTAAGAATCACTCTTTCATTTGGGTACACTCAACTTTTCATTTTCGATTGAAGCCATAGATGGGTGATTGAAGAACTTCTTTACCAATAGCCTTCAACTTTCAAGTTTCTAACAAGGTTAATTTTTTTTTTAGAATTTGTTTCTCTTTTCTTTCTTTGTCATCATTAATAATTCTCTGATCTGTTGCATAATAATTTGGATACACTCATCTTTTCTACTTAATGGAAGAAATCAAAAAAAAATTCTAGAATGTTATGTTTTAGGGTTTTTGTAAATTTTGAAAAAAGTTTGTTCTTTTTATGTGCTTGAAATATTTGTAAACAATTTCAAGTTGTCCTCATTATAAAGTTGCCCTCGTTGATTCTTTTTAATTGTTTTTTTTTTTTTTTTGTATTAACTCTTTTCATTTTTTAATGAAAAAATAGGGTTTCTTATGGATCATCAACTACAGTTCGATATTGAATGTTTTATCATACTTGAGGAGATATTGTCCCAACAGTTTCTTGTTATGTTTATTTTTATTTTCATGGTTATTCATGGTATTTCTATAAAAAGAAATAGGCATGTGATTAGGTACCTTATGAGTAGTCGAGTTCCTAAAATTATATCTCATTTAAATTGTATTGTACAAGATAATGACACAACATGTATTGATAAGTTAAGGATGGATAGAAATTCTTTTCACACTTTAGTTCTATTAACTAAGGAAGTTGGAGGTTTGACTGATAGCAAATATATGTCAAGTAGTGAAAAGTTAGCAATGTTTTTAAATATTTTGGCTCATCATGAGAAGAATAGATCCATTAAGGTTGATTATATTAGATCGGGCTGGAGCGTAAGTCAAGCTTTTAGTGAATGCTTGAAAGTTATTCTAAAACTAGCTCCACTGTTACTTGGTAACCCCAAACCGGTGCTTGAAGATGAGCTTGACGATCGATGGAGATGGTTTAAGGTATATGCACTTTCAATTGGGTATCTATTAATTTATGTAAAAGTAAAATAAATATAATTTTACGAAGAAATTTTTGTTGTTTGAGATAATGTTATAATTTTTTTATAGGGATGTCTAGGTGCATTGGATGGTACTTACATTCAGATTAGAGTTCCATCTAAGGACAAACCAAGATACAGGACAAGAAAGGGAGAAATAGCAACTAATGTACTAGGAGTTTGTGATAAAAATCTTAATTTTACTTATGTATTACCTGGTTGGGAAGGATCAGCGGCTGATGGTCGTGTATTACGAAATACTATAACTCGAATGAATGGTTTGAAAATTCCCGAGGGTAATTCTATACATATGCTCACATTAAAATTATATCACAAAAATAATGCTATATAAAAGCAACTAATTTCTTATTTATATTATAGGTAATTATTATTTGTGCGACGGAGGATATACAAATGGAAATGGTTTTCTTTCACCTTACCGAGGATATAGATTGGTTAAGGGATTGGCAAGGTGAAAATCCACCACCCCAATGTCGAGAAGAGCTTTTCAATATGAAGCATGCTAGAGCTCGTAATGTTATTGAAAGGACATTTGGTCTCTTGAAAGGACGTTGGGGAATTCTTAGAAGCCCTTCTTGGTACTCGATTAAGAAACATAATAGGATTATTAGTGCTTGTTGTTTGATACACAACTTTATTCGTAGAGAGATGGAAGTGGATCCCTTAGAGATCGATGTGGAAGAACAAGTAGAATATCAACAAGATAACATTGATGTTGTTGAATCATCTCAGGAGTGGACCACATGGAGGGATGAGTTGGCTCAATCAATATGGAATGCTTACTTAAACAATTGATCTTTCCATTATTTTGTGCTTGTTATATGTTTTATGCTACATTTGAATTCCCTTTAGTTTTTGATATTCTTATAAGATGCATCAACTTTTAGCTTTTTATGATGTAAGAAACAATTACTTACATTAATTTATAATGTGTTTAATTTATTTCTTTTTTGTGATGTGTTTGTATGTTTTTAATTTATTGTTTTTGTACATTGAAGTGTATGAATTTTTTTTTATGATGCTAAGTAATGATTTGGAGATACTTTCGCTTTTTATGATGGTAACTAATACTAACAATGATTGTTTCACAAAATTATTCAGACAAATGGAAATTCAGAAATCTTCAATGCAACCACCAAAAAGATCAAGATGAAGACAATCAACACCGTCAACTCGAAGGACATGGACTCCTATAGAAGAAAGTACTCTTATAAATGGTTTGAAAGAGTTATGTGTTAATGGTTGGAGAGCTGATAATGGAACTTTTAGGCCAGGATATCTGATAGAGTTGGAGCATTATTTGCGTGAACGTCATCCTGAAAGTGGCTTGAAAGGCGAACCACATGTCAATTCTAAATTAAAATTTTGGAAGAGAAGTTATGCAAGCTTAAGTTTACTAAAAGGTAGGAGTGGTTTGGGATTTCAATATAGTGATGGAACTATAATTATTGATGATCCAAAAGAATGGGATAAATTTTTAAAGGTAATAAATATTTTGCTATTAGAATATTATTACTTCATATAGATATTTCTTCAGTCTTCATAATTTATAATTAATACATATAAAATTGTCATCTTTCTTTTATTGTTTGTCTAGGATGAACCTGGTGCAAGCAACATGAATACTAAAAAATGGCCACTGTTTGCGGATTGGGAGGAAATTTTTGGAAAAGATAGGGCAACTGGAGAACATGCAGAAGGGCCACTGGATACTGTTGAGGATATCTTAAAGAGTCAAACATCAGGATTTTCTACTGATATGAGTTTAGGATTTCTTATCAATGTTGATGACGATGAATATGAAGATGAATCTAGTCATGAACCTAATGCACCTACTGAAGAAGCTGAAAATACTGATACAAGACATAATTTTACTCAAACAACTGAAAATGAATATGCTGGAGGATCTCCTCGTGAACATACTGGACCATTTGAAAAGCAAGGTGAATATGCTAAAACATCTTCTTCTAGTGTCAATGAAAAAAAAAAACAAGAAAAGAAAGAGGGTTGTGGAAGATGTTAATGAAACATTTTTCAAGAGTATGGCGGAAGTTATGAAAAACTTTATTGAAAGCCAAGATAAAAGAATTGGTTCCTTGATCGACAAGATTGGAAATCATGACCACTCTGATATGCGTGGTCAAATTTATTCCATAATTGAATCTCCTACATTTGATTTGTACACCATAGAGCAACGTATCAAAGCTAAAAAGGTTATCTGTAAAGATGTCAAAAATATGGAAATCTTTTTACGTATAGGTGAGCTTGAGCGCCAAACAATGATGTTCATGGTCGTCAATGGTAAACTTTGAAGTATGATAAGCTTGTGTATATAAATGGTGGCACTAGTGTGATTGGAGTGCCATTTTTTGATCCTCTAGTTATGTTCACACTCTTTTGTGTATGACTAATGTAGGTCATGAGGATGCTAGAATCTTTTGTATATGTAAAGTTTATTAAATAGATTAACTCTCATGTAAAAGTTAAGTTTGTTGTAAGTTTGTTACTAGTTATTAATTTTTGTGCAGTTGCTTATGTTGTTTCCCTATAGTTTTGGTCTCATTTTTTCTACTATGGTAGACTAGTTTTTGGTCTTGTTTTTTCTGTTGCTTTGATGCAGAGCTTTTTTTTCAGTTTTGATAGGTGTTTTGGTGAATATTTACTGAAATTTTACTCTTGTTTTAGCTGTTGTTTTAGTTGTAGTGTTGGCTGGTTTACTGTATCCTGCTAGTGCCTCTGTTTAATACTGGAAAATGTCACAACTTCATGTTTTCAAACACTGCTATAGTCCAGTGGCTCAGCGCTTATATACAGAGTTGACATTATTGATGCACTTTCGCTAAATAAGTGTTGTCATGATTGTTGTTGTGGATATCTTAATGATGTTGCTCATAACTTAGCTAAGGTAGTCATTTCCTTCTTGTGCAAATCTTCTTGGGTTAGAAGATTTACTTATTTTCTTTATTGATTTAATCGTTAACCCGTTAAGAGTTATCATTTATTTATGAAACAAAAGTTGGTTCCCAAAAATACTGTTGCGGTTGCCAAGAAAAACGAAAAAACATAGTTCTAGTGTTTGCTTTCTTCCAATGCTTCCTGGTTTTGGATATGGAAACTCTGTTTTTGTGTCTCATTTGTTTTTCAAAGCTGAAAGTGAGAATCGGTTCATCGTTGACAAACTGTTTTATGTGGTAGAGAATCGGTTCTTGTAAATTCATGTGGCTTGTTGCTCGGATATACCCCACTATTCTATAAATTATAGATGGAAGACAGAAAACATGGAAATTGTATTTACGGCTATCTTGCTAAGGTCACTTATTGAACAAATATATGTATCAGGGAACATCTACTACTGCAAAAAGCATGGAAGAGAATTTCACTCCGGTAGATGCTAAGGAAACTCTGTTTTTGTGTCTAATGAAATTGTCACTTAATATGAACCATTGCCTTCCATAATGTGTGCAGAAAATATTATTTTAAAAAATTTATGTATGTAGAAACTTATCAAGATTACATTTTTTTGATTTGTGTCATTTATAATATGTGCCACAATTGGTTGTCTTAACATATTTCTGTACGTGCATTTGACAGTGATGCTCCTAGTACTGGCATGATGAAGAAGAGGAAAGTTTTTGAGATGGCTCTAAGATCCTTTCTGCTTCCTAACAAATTCTGATGTGAATTCCTTTGATAGTTCCAGTGTAATTTTTGTTCATTTTTTGGAATGTCTTTCTACTTCTATGAGAAATATAGGTTGGATTTAGTTTTAAAATGGGTAACTGGTGGATTTTCTATGTTGGATGGATTGAGTAGTTAAATTTGGTTTTAACTAAAACTCTACCAAAAAAATATACAAAAAGTTAAATAAGATGGCATTTTTGTAATCAAACCACTTATTTTTAGGAAGTATGTAATGGTTATTATTTTTAGTACAACAAACCAAACAATCAATAAGAAAAAATGCCAGGATAACTAATCCCAGCATAACTAATCCCAGCATAACTTATCCCAGCATAACTTGTATTCAAACCAAACGATTACTAAAGGTTAGAGATAGCTTACATTGAGTAGGGGGAAAAAGTTGGACGAAGGTTGGAAGAACAAAGGAAAAGGTTGGGGGTGATTTCTTTAGTTTTTTGCTTTAAAAAAGAAACAATATATATAAGAAGACAGTGAGGAAAGGAAAAGAAGAAGGGAAACGTTACAAAACATAGATAGGCAAAAGATCTAGGTTGATAATATCCCTGTAGCTAAAGTTTCTGGGTCTGCTAGTTTGGAAATCAATTTTCCGCCGGAATCTCTCATTGTGGTGGTGATAGAGTTTGCTCCAATTTGCTTGTTTCATCCCGAGTTCGCTGCCCATCAAGAGGTAAACAGCTCGTGACTCCTTCTATTCGTTTTGAGTTCAATATGTTGAATCGTGTTTTGTCCTCTGTCGTTTCAAAGAGGATTTAATATGTGTTCAAGCCTAAATCTTTCTCTTCATGTTAATCTTTCTGAAACTGATATACATGTATTTCGTTTTCAAGATGATTTACCGCCTATTTAAGTTTGTTTTCTCTATTTATGGTCTTCTCAAGTTTCATGGCTGATATTTCTTGTTTAAGCTTTGGTTTGTACCCTTATTAATCCATCAATATTGTTCTTTTTCTCGTTTTGATGAAATAATGTCCATGGCTTTGTTATGTGTTCGGAGGGTGTAGTATGCTTTACGCAGTTGTGCACTTGGCTACTTTGAATGTAAATGGTATTTTGGAATTGTGTTCTTCAAATAGCATGCTTGTAACCTGTTTATGTCCATTTTTGAAAAGAAATTTCTTTTTCTCGTCTTCTAATTCATTTGTTGTTCGATGTCTTGGGTTTTAGAATGTGGCTGGGAACATATTTGTCAATTTTTTACGCCTAAGCATAGCCCGGATTGTTTCGGTATTGTTTAATGGTCGAAAAATCTGGAAATTTCAGTCATTAACATAGTCATTTTTCATCTCTGTATCTATTTTGTGAGAAAGCATCTTTGTTATCTGTGATTCTCTATAGCGTCTTGTGAGTTTAACTTCCAATTTTGGTTTGGGTTAGGAATATGTTTGTTATTTCTCGATTTCATTTAGGTGTAGGAGCCTTAAAATCAATCAATATAGTATGTTTGTGTCACATTGTGCGATTGTGTTACTGGTAGTTCATTAAAGTGTCCTTATAATATATCTTTATGTTTATTTCTGTAGCTTGGTGGGTATTGTATATTTGAATCTAATATGTATGAGTTCTAAACTATTTCTTGGTGTTAAGTTCTTGTTCACTTGTATAAAATGTGAGACTCCAAGTTTTGATGTTATCTTTTCTCCTCTAAATTAGTAAATGCTTGTCTTTTATGTTAAGTTGAGCTCCGGGATGCTTTATTAACCATGAAAAGGAATTGACCTTTATCAAATTTTTATTATGGGAAGTGATGTAATAATATTTGTTTTTCTAGTGCAAAGTTTGAATTTTTGTTGGTTGATTAAATTAGTCTATTTTCACTTTATTGTGAGATTAAAATATCCTTTGATATCATCTGAAGAAGGAGGATTACCTGTTAATAGTTTTGTTTATCATTTTGGGGTTAACAGTAGTCTAGTTAAATCATATGTTTGGCATGTCATTATTTCTTTCTTTTATTCATATTGTTCCGAAAGTGTCTTATTACTTCATTTTCTCTTATGAATTACTATGAGTATTACTTATGTATTTTATTTCTTTGCATGTGAAATCTATCCGAGTCTTCATGGATTCTACCTTTGCGTTTCGAGAGGCCACGAAGGCCCAAAATTCTCTTATCGAGTCGGCCAACCTTGAGAAAACGGAGAACAAGTCCATGGATTTGACGTACAAGTGTATAGAGCTGATGTATGGGATTGTATACACTAGTATACACCTAGTGTATACGAAGATGGGGAAATGGGCCTAAAAGCCGCAAATTCAGTTTTGTATTTTGTTATTTTGGGCCTAAGCCCCCTTGCATGTTAATTATTACTATCTTGCTAGTTTAGGACAGGTGGAATATTGGGTCTAAGGCCCAAAGAAAAAATTATTATTCTTATGTTAATTTAGGACAGATACAAGTTATTTAAATGGGTCAAAAGCCCAAAACAGAATTAGGCCAGCCCAAGTACTGGCCCAGACGAACTGGAAACCAGACTTGGGCCCAAATTTCTCTCTTTATTTTATTATTTTATATTTATTTACCTGTTATTATTTGTTGTTAATCTTAAGGTCACTACAATTTAATTTTTCCGATAGATAGCCATCCTAAACCAATTTTCTAAAAGTTAACTAACTAAACACCAACTTCCTACGATATTAAAACATAATTTGTCAATATTTTCCCTATTCCTGCTTTCGAATCCTTCCCAAAATGCTAATATGAATCCTGAACCCCTTTTAACGTTTTCATTAGATTTTATGTTTTTAATCTTTTGAATAAAATAGTTTTCTTAATTTTTACTTTAAAAATTAAGTGATGACTCTTAAAATCAGCTACTAATTATTTTTAAATAAAACATGGCCCTTTATTTGGTAGGGCCTGAAAATGCTCAACCCAAGCCAACCCTAGAAGGACTGAGGGCTAGGGCGGGCTAGCCTTTTTTTTTTCATTTTTTTCTTTTCAAACTTATAATTCTATAACATCAAGAAAATGAGAAGATTTTCAAATCAAATATAGCAAACAATGGTGTTGTTTCAATAACACTAGCAAAAAATCTAACACAATTAGCATGTATCTCACATACCAGATACGCGAGCGAGATAAGAGAGTGACAAACAAGATGGGAGAGAGATTTGTTTATGTATTCCAGATATATGCGAATCTAATTGGATAGAGTGTATTTTGAACAAATTAACATAATTTTGAGTCCATATATTTTGAGATACATGTATCTGGACATATCAAAATCTGGTAAGATTCCTAATATTACAACATAGTGTGCATTTAAGTAATTAGATTATATACTAGTGAAATTATTGTAAGTTACCATTAAATAAAAAAATTTGACCCATGGGACCTTGGCCCGACCCCAATTAAGTCTCAAGGACTAAGAGCTTATATGGATTGGGCTTATAAGCCCTAATTTTAAATGAATTTGAAAAATCTTATCTCAATCCTACACCAATAACAGGTTGAATTGGGCCGGTCCTATGGGCTAAGCCCATTTTGACGGCTCTAGTCCTTAGTGACCATTTTTGCCATCAATTGCGGCGCCGAAAGCCACCAGAAAATACCAAAAGAAATTTTCTACATTCATATTTGAGTTTCCCATTTAGAGAAGAACTCTCAAATTCATGGTGTATTTTGCTGGGTAAATTGAAGTTTAAAATGCCACTGAGATTATTCAACATCGGAAAATTCGATCGGAAAACAAGCTTTACTCTATGGAAAATCAAACTGCACGCCGTCCTTGTTCAAAACAGCTTACTTTACCTTGTTCGTATGAAGATTTTGTTGATGAAATTGTAGATGGTAAAGATACAATTTCATTGGATGAAGTTAAATCTTCATTGTTGAAGATTTCTTCAACTGAAAGTTTATCACAGTTTAGATCTAGATCCAGAAAAGGAGTTGTAGTGTTTTGGAATTGTGGTAAAATTGGTCATGTTCATAGAAATTGTGATGAATAATGGTGATTAGTCAAATTGATGCCCATCAGCTAAACAGAATCGAAAACGGATTCATGATTTGAAGTTTAATGAATTTCTAAAATGTTGAATTAGTACTATATGATAATAATTGAGTTTGTGATTTAAATACTTATATGAATTATCGTGACAAAAGCTATTGAATTTTCATAGTCAATCTAAGGTGAGTCGTTTACACCATATTTTGATGGTTATATGTTGTAACATATGCTTCATGAGACATGCATTATATTGTAATGTGCGTGTTGTTTTGGTGAATATAATATTTAAATAGTTTCAATACTATTTTATTGCTTTGATCAAGTTTCCTAAATAACAAGCCTCAATTTTTATTTTTTGTCAAAACTCTATAATTATGCCTGGTGCCTTTTGCTCTTCTAACATAAAAGGTGGTCAACCATTCTTCAAGTTCTAGAAATTTGTTCGATATTTCAATGACATGATTTGATATTTATTATTCCATTGAAGTTGTATTTTAGTGCTCTTCTAAAATAAAGAAAAGTTCTTTTAAAATAGATCGATTAAGAGAAGACATTTCTTATTACCATAATAGATCATCATGTAATACTTCAGAAAAAACATTTGAAGTTTATGAATTTTGTAATTTCATCGCGTACATCTGAATTATTTCAAAATGAATTAATTTATATTTTACTTTAAAAAAAAAATATGGCTACAGTTGAAATAGTAGTCCCCAAATTAGGTGTTTGTGCACTAGGCCCAAAATAACCCAAGCTAAGCTAACAAAGCCCACATAATCATAAAGCCCAAAATGGATTTCGACCCACATCTAAGAAATGAACATTGACTAGTCCCAGCCCAGTTCAATTCTGAATTCTCTTGAAACGTCAAAATTGCTCTTATAATTCGGGCACTAGATATGAAAGGGATCCGATTAAATTCGGAGCTAGTTTTAGGGATGGAATCGAATTATTATGAGATAAAAAATGAGAAAAATGAGAGAATTGGAGTTGTTATAGAATCAACATCTTATTCTTTAATAGCATGCACTGCAAGATCCATCGTTGGGAGCAACACTTCTAACATGATTTTTACCATTTCAGAACCCAAAACATATGATCAACGATGAAGGTATCTCAACCATCCACCACAAGTCCACAACCCGTGTTAGTTTATGTATTTATACTATGTTTGTTCACTTTTATATGTCAACTATTTCAAAGGTAGATTTTCATTTTTATTTTTCACTTTTAATATATCAAGAAAAGATAAATCAATTAAAAGTGAACGAAGAGAATATATTTATCGCTCCTATGAGAAAGATAAATCAATTCAAAATATAAGAGTGAACAATCAACAACAACAATAACATATTCAGTGAAATCCCACTAAGTGATAAAGCATACGCAAACCTGACCACTACCTCGAGAAGATAGAGAAGAGTGGACAATGAGTTTTAGAAATATATGGTATAGGGAGGTACGTGGGGTGTACACAGATTTTACTTTTACCTCCAAGAAGTAGAGGGATTGTTTCTAATAGACCTTCGATCTTCTGAAGTAAAATAATTTTTCAGGACAAATAAAATGTTATGATGAAATACTGACGGCATACTATGAACTGAATCTTTTATAATGGTTTCTGGTAAAATTTGAAAAGAAAAAAAATAATTCATTGACAATCAAAAGAATTAAAAAATTTAACTAGACTTGACAATCTTTGAAATAATATTAATTCTTCTAACATTAGAAGCATCTGTTATGGAAGTAGATATACCTCCACTCCATTATTAGTTATTTGCTTATAATTTTCACAATTATATAAATTACACTTAATTAGGTCTTTTTACAATTGAAACACTTTGTTTTTTTTTTCTTTTCCTTTGACTCTTTAACATTGAGTTAGATATTTTGCAGATTAACTAGAGTGTATTTCTTGATTTGTTATTGTGTATAGATTTGCTATCTGTTGTTTTATTTTGCTCTATATCTCAATATTTCGTAGCTATTTTTTCTTTTTCTTGCAACTTTTTTCCGGATAGCTTCTCTTTTTGTTGTTGTGTATCTATCAGAAATAACTTCTCTACTCGATAAGAGTAAAACTGTATACATCTTACACTATTCAAATTTCACTTATTACACTGAGTATGTTATTATTGTTTTAAAATCGATCTGATGATTATTAATGTATATACTTGTATTGTATTTTATCAATATAATTCAAATTGTGTTTCTTATAATATAATGTTTTTATAATATAATTTATTTATATCTTCACTTCTTTAAATACATATAATTGATACCATAAAATCCAAATGGTCAACTCTTACTAATTTCATTTTTGTCTTTTGAATAGTGAGCTGTTAATTAGCTTTTGTGCATAGCTAGAGATGACAAACTAAGTTCATGTACCTTGAAAAGACTTTTAAAATTAATAATAGTGATTAATTATTTTGGTTTATTTAAGTCGAGAATTTATCAAAAATAATCATTGATTATTAGTACAAGATAGGGATAAAAATGTATACATGTTAGTACTTGTTATTAGACTTCAAGTATGAAATTATAGGGGATATAAAAATTTTATTGATTAATTAATTTCGAGAAAGCGACATTGATCTCTTTTTAATTAACTAAAACAAATTTAACTCGAAGATTAGAATATAATCCTTTGTTGATAATGTCTTTGACTATGTAGACGACTAGATCATATTTAGGTTTAAACCTAAGATAAGAACAAAGAAAAATTTAGAAATTAAATTAATGTTGTGTTGGTGGGATTAGGTTTAATGCTTCATATATAATTGAATTGAAAATCTCCAACAAGTATAGTGCTTTACTGCTTCTGATTTTTGATTAAATAAACAATTAAGGCTGTATTTTATTGGATTATTATTGGAATTTAAGATATATCAAGCATTAAAAAATATTTACACAAATCAGGTTAATTATTTATAAAGTACACAATCAATGTAATTGTTAGTTGTAATAAGTTGTAACCATGGGCAGATTATAGTTGACTATAGATTCATCTGAATTCATAACTTTTGAGATTATGTATATGTAAAAACCTATTAAAATATTAAGAAATATTATATCTGAATTCATAATTTAATAGTACATAAAGAAAATATTAAAAATCTTAAAAGTTAAACCAATTTAATATATATTTTGGATCCGCGTCTAATTATAATCTAATAAAATGATAAATAACTTACTACCATACACTTCCTCCGTTCACTTTCACTTGTCACATTTCACTTTTCGAGAGAGTCAATTTAACTAATTTCTTAAACTAAATTGAATTAGATTAATTAAATATTTTAAATAAGTTTTCAATTGTTCTCATATTAATATGATGAAAAAAATACATCTTACGATGTTGATCAAAGTCCATGCAACTTAACTCTTGAGAAGCAAAACGTGACAAGTGAAAATGAATAGTAGAATATTAAAATCTACTAACCCTGCGAAATTTCTTAAAAAGTTGTTAGTATATATACACAACTTAAACTCTTATTAATATTAATCTATTAGAAACTATAAAGCTAGACAAGAAGTATTTAGTTAAAGTTAGATAAAAATAATTCATAAAGCACTAATGATTAATTATGTTAATGTTGGGACTTTAGAAACTGAATATTAGTTAAAGTTAGATTAAAAGTATTACTATATTTATATTAAAGTTGAATATTTTGTGTTCTGCTAATGACAGGCATGACGTGTTCATACTTGACAAAATTTTGTGAATTTTTACTGTTTAATTGGACTTTTACCAAGCTTTTAGCTAACAACATAGAGTCACAAACTAATTTATTTTAGGGAAAAAGGACAAATATACCCCCGAATTATCATAAATGGTATGTATATACCCTCCGTTATACTTTCGGGTTGTGTATACCCTTACCGTCAATATTTTGGAACGTATATACCCTTAAAATAAACGGAGGGACACGTGTCATGATCTTAATGGTCTATCCAAATTTAAATAAATTTGGATAGACCATTAAGATCATGACACGTGTCCCTCCATTTATTTTAAGGGTATATACGTTCCAAAATATTGACGGTAAGGGTATACACAACCCGAAAGTATAACGAAGGGTGTTGATGCAATTCGGGGGTATATTTGTCCTTTTTCCCTTTATTTTATTACAATAAATATTTATGCATCATATTTTTAATTGTCTTGAGTGTATTTATTTGACAATTTTTTTAAAAAAAATTAATAAATATTGATAGTGATGTATCGTTGGACTACTCATGAAGAACACGCATCCTAACATGTGATTTACGAATTTTTGAAAGATCTTTTATTAAATCTTTTTAAAAAATTGAGGTTGAAACTGAAAATCGAAATTTGTTTTAAGTTTATACCACGTAAAATCAAGCACATCTTATTATATTATATCGTGTATATTCAAAGGCGAATCTAGAGTGATGGGAGCAAGTTCTCGAGAATTCAGTAACTTTCATACGGATTCTGTATTCATCTTGAAAAAATTATTTAAAACTTAGTAACAAAGTAATTTCTTGATCCAGCTATAGAAATGAAACTTGCTTAAGCTTTGTTACTCATGACTTCACGATTCAATTCCTCTTAAGAAAATATAGCAAAGGAAACTCATAAATTTAAAACTTATAATGCGCCTATATGTATATCTTTCTTTTAGTACAATGAATCAAACGTTTACGATAAAAGTATACCTACTAAATAATTTCATTAGTTTTAGTTTTAATGTTAGTCGATCTCGAGAAGCTGGTTGTCATTTTTGGCACTATGTATACGATAAATGACATTTGAAAGATTGTCTATTGGAGAATGTCACGTTTTTCATATTACTAAAGTATAAAATGTGAATTACTATGCTCATGATTCTCTAGCTCCTTTGAATCTATGATAATTAGAGTTAGGTCTAATGGGAAAGAAACTTTCATTTTTTGGTTTATGTCATATATATATATATATATATATATATATATATATATATATAATCTTTGACTCATATATATCTCAAGTACACTTGATTGTATATATAATTAGTAGAGAAAGAATCAGAATTTGAAATTTATAAGTCTAAATTAATAATTTGGATTAATGTTTAACGATCATTTTAATAATAAATACAAAGTTTCGATCAAAGTTATTAAGTTCAACTGAATCTGTATTAGAAAGCTAGCTCTGTTGCCTCTGAATATCAGTGATGGAGCTAGGATGTTGTAAATGGTTTATTCAAACCTTGTTTATTAAAAAAAAAATTAGTTTTTTGTATTTTGAATTCCTTCATGAAATTGTTGGCACCACCGCGATTGAATATTGATGCTTAACGAAGTAAAATTCTTGAAATAAAAGCAAGTTGACTGTCATCAAAAGTAGGGTTTTAATTTGTCGAAATAGACATATATCTAGATTATACTTTCCCCCAAGAATTATATGGTTGAAAAACGTGTGGCAACTTTAAATTGAATGGAACTTCTTGAGAAATGTCTCATCAACTATTTATCAACAATAACTCATAAGAGTAGCTTGAGTTGGGGAAGCAATATAAGGTATTTCATAAGAGAGGTCAGGAATTGATTATATTAGTTATATCGTCAGTGTTTTAAACCAAACTTGTTTAGTGATGTTTACATTTTTTTGTATGAAGCGAAATATTTTACATAAGTTTGTTTATTTTGTATACACAAAGAAGAGTAACGACTATGAAAAAAAACACTTATTTATCAATATAGGGTGGTGGATCACAATTCACACATAATTTTGCTAGGCAAGTTACTTGTTCTCTCTCACAAACGTAGACATCATATGAGTTATTTTCAAATGTCAATTTTTTTTCTTGTTTTTCACTAGCTTTTATTTCAATACATTGTATTTAATCTCCAAAAAGGAACCAATATATATTGGACCACAAAACTTTTTGTTTAGTTTGGTATCGTGGTATAGAAAAGACATAATGTGTGTGGCATCATACTATATTGTCACAAATGACATCATACTATTGTTGTGGAATGATGTATGATTGTAGCAAAATTTGATAATATCAAAATTTAACGAAGTTCGATCGATCTAACGCGAGTTTTTGGGGATTGGGTTGTAATATGGATCCGTTAGAATGCAAGACACATAGTTAATTTATGATTAATAGTTTAACGCACCCCCAAAACTTATACTAGTAGTTCTCCATTATTTTTTATTTGTGATCATGTTTCGTATTTTAAGAGTCAAATTATATGAATTTAAGAACTTCGATTAATATTTTAAGATGAATTTTTTCATCATATTAATAGGTGAATTAAATATTGAATTAACCTAATCTAACTTAGATATGAAGATTGATCAAATATAACTCCCCTAAAATGAAACATGATAGGTAAAAGTGAATAGAGAGAGTAGTAAATATTATCTTGACCCTTTGCAAGGTTTGTTGACTATTTATAAATTAAAGAGTAAATGGTCCAAAACCCCCCCAACCTATACCCGAAATCCCAACTACACACTCCAACTTTAATAGTGTCCTATTACCCACCTGAACTTCATATTTTCCTATTTTCTACACACTTAAACACTGACTTGAACACAAAACCAAATAATTAGGCATGCGTGCTTCCACGCGCTGGGTCCCACCTCTTCACATCCAATTTCTTCTTTTTTCTCCCATTTCCTAAAACATAAAAGAACAAAAAAAAAAACGTCCCTTCTCATTTTCAATTCTTCTCCATTAGAAGTGGATTTCTGGTGATCATCAAACAAATTTGCCATCATTGAACGATTTTGTTGTGTATTGTTAACTTATTTCGTAGTTAATCAACTGATTTAGTAAAAGGTTAGTTCTTTATCCCTTATTTCGAGTTTGTGATTTATCCCTTAGGGTTTCTGTTGATTCGTGAAATTTAGGGGTGTGCAAAAACCGAACCGACCAATAAACCGAACCGAAAAAAGTGTTATTGGTTTATTGTTATTGGATTTTTGGGTTAACGGTTATTTAATGGTTTTACAAAAAAATATTATTGGGTTATCGGTTCCTTATTGGTTTTTTAATATTGGGTTATTGGGTTAACCGATAACCCATTAAGAATATAATTATTTACTATTTTAATTTTTAGTTATACATATATATAATATATTAAACAAAAAATATTAATATAATTAGTAGTATATTAGACTAAAAATATAAAAACCCTACTCAATAATTAACACTACTTAACAGTTAACTCTCCTCTCTACTTTTAGTTATTTAACCTGTAGGTTCTACTTTTTAGTATTACTTATTTACTTTAGTTAGTTTATAATTGACTAATATTAGCTTTTGCACGATTGTAAATATGTGCAAATTGATTAACGGAATTCAGATTGTGTTTTTTTTTAAAAAATAAAGTAAGAACTTCATTTAGTTGGGTCTTTTCTTTATATATGATTTACCATAAGCATGGCCTCATTTGCTACAGTTTTGACTCATGTCTATGATTTGGTTTTATTTGATTTTCTTTATTGCATAAAGGGGACCTCGTTTTATATATTATGGTGATCGAAAATTGACCAAGACTTTGTTGTGATGACCAACATACAACATGTTGGTCCCTGTTGTCCCGTTTGTGATGATTATTTCGATGTATGCGTATCACGTCAAATTATTGGATAAGTCATATATTTGTTTTAAAATCATTTTCTTATTGGTTAAACCGAAAACCGAATCGTTAAAGACCTAAAACCAATAAATCGAAAACCGATAACAAATATCTTATTGGTTTGTTTATCGGTTTAGCATATTCAAAAACCGAAAACCGATAAACCGAACCGATAATACTTAAAACCGAACCGAACCGACCGATACACACCCCTAGTGAAATTAAGAGCAACATTGTGTGAAATCTTATGTGTTGCTTACGATTATGGTGTTAGGTGTTCATTTACACCATATTATACCACATTTTTCATGAAATTAGGTTTTTCCCTTTCTCGTCTAAGTCGCGTAATTTTGTATTCTGTTCGTCGTGAAATTAAGAGCAACATTGTGTGAAATCTTATGTGTTGCTTACGATTATAGTGTTAGGTGTTCATTTACACCATATTATACCACATTTTTCATGAAATTAGGTTTTTCCCTTTCTCGTCTAAGTCGCGTAATTTTGTATTCTGTTCGTCTTAGTATTATGTTCATGGAGTGTTGTATTTATGTTCATAGAGAAGTTGCTAGTCTGCTATTGTGTTGTATTATGTTTATAGATTATGTTCATAGAGAAGCTAAGTATTATGTTGTATTCTGTTCGTTTGCTAATGTGTTGTATTTTGTTCGTTTTTAAGTACTATTCTATTTTGGATTGTCCTCATGTTAGAGTATGTCTATAATTACTATTCTATCTTTTTTTTATTGCCTTTAGGTGAGAGATGGATGGGTTTACTTTGATTACTCTAAGGCGGTACCATGGTGGGGTGTTAGATTTAAGTAGTGGGGAACCAATATATAATGGTGGAAAAGTTACAGAATTTTTGGATGTTGATGTAGATAAAATGTCATATTTTGAGTTGAAAGACTATATTAGAGAATTGGGATATAGTACAAGTTGCACCTTTAGTATTAAAGCACTCAATGATGGCCTTTTGGTAGATGTTGATAATGATAAGGATATTTTAGACATGATGTGTTCCTTGGAAGATGGGGATGAAGTGGAGGTATTTGTTAGGCATTTGGTTGATGAGGCGATTGTGGGGCCCATGTTAATAGAAAATAATAGTCATGTGGATATGGGAGAATCTGGTTCAGCTTTTAATAAAAGGCCTAGTGAGAGTGAAAACTTTAACTTTGGGGTAGGTGAAGACCATTTAAACAGTGAGGACTCTGTTGCTACTTTTTCAACCTCACCTTCTTTCACTACCACACCTCCTTTCATTACCACACCTTCTTTCAATACTGCTACTGCAGATGGTACTACTGCAGATGGTGCTACTGATGATGATATAGATGTTGGTCCTGCTGGACCTGATTTCCCAGAAGAAGTAGACGGTTCTGATTATTCAACTGAGGATAGTGTTGAGTCTGAAGCTGAATTAGTTGGAGATGATGATGAGGAAGAGTATGGTAGTGATGTACATGAGGAGGTTATGGAGTTGAGGGCTGAAAAAAGAAGTTTTCAAAGGAGGAAAATAAGGGAAAGACTAACAGCTGACAATGAAGATGTACCAGTAGGTAAAGCTGGACCAGATCTAGGTTTTGATGAAACTGAAAAAGGTAAAGTAAGTCATGAAGGAAGGCTAGGAGGTGATGAACCTTATTTTGCAAGTTCTGATGAAGATAGCTTTGAGTTAGATGAAGATGAGTGTTGTAATGATGATGAACATGAATCTGGTAGCTTAAGAAGGGTAAAGTTGTCAAGAAAGAGGAGTTCAAAAACTCCAAAAATCATTCATGATCCTACTGCAAAGAAAGTTGTGTGGCAGTTGGGCATGGTGTTTAAAGATGTGAAAGAATTTAGACAAGCAGTAACTAAATATGCAATTAGAAGGAAGGTTCAGGTGGAGAAGTGGGTGAATGGGCCAAAGAAAGTTAGAGTTAGATGCAAAGATGGTTGTCCATGGCTTTTGTTTGGATGTGTTGACAAGACAACAAATAATTTCATGATAAAAACTTGCAATCCAAAGCATACTTGCAACAAGACAACTAGAAACTACTTGTGCAATGCAAAGTTTTTATCTGAAGCCTTCAGAGAAAGAATAACTGAGCAACCAAACAAAAGAGTCTTCAAGTTGCAGGAGATGATTAGGAAAAAGTTAAAACTTCATGTTGGCAAGACTACTGTGAGAAGAGCAAGAGCTAAAGTGTTGAAAGATATAATGGGTGATCATGTTGTGGAATTTGGAAGAATACTTGACTACAAGGATGAATTGTTGAGGACCAATCCAGGGACCAGTTGTGTTGTAAAAGCTAGTGAACATGATGCAGAAGGCAAATCAATATTTCAGAGTTTTTACATATGTTTTGATGCTTTAAAGAAGGCATGGATACATTGTAGGAAGTGCATAGGCTTAGATGGTTGCTTCCTTAAAGGTGTTTGTAAAGGCCAACTGTTAGTTGCTGTGGCCAGGGATGGTAACAATCAGATGTTGCCACTTGCTTGGGCAGTAGTTGAAAAGGAGAACAAACACACATGGACCATGTTTGTCAAGTGCATAAGGGATGATCTGGGACTTGGAGATGGTGAAGGTCTCACCTTGATCACAGATATGCAAAAGGTATGTGAAGTTATTTTGTAATTCTCAATTTATATATATAATTGTGACCTAATCATCATCTATTGCAGGGAATGTCTGCAGCAATTACAAATGTATTACCTAAGTGTGAACATAGAATGTGTGCTAGGCACATATTAGCTAACTGGGCTAAGGATTGGAGGGGTCTTCAAAGAAGACAACAATTTTGGAAGATAGCTAAGAGTACATTTGAGTCTCAATTAAGGAACAATATCGAGAAGATGAAGCTGTTAGGTCCAGAAAAAATGATGGATAACTTAATGTACTATAACATTAATTTTTGGTGCAAAGTTTACTTCACTACTGAAGTAAAGTGTGACTCTATAGACAACAACATGTCTGAGTGTTTTAATGCATGGATCTTGGCTGCTAGACACAAGACCATCATTACTATGCTTGAAGAAATAAGAGTGAAGATGATGACAAGAATAGCCAAATTAAGGGAGTTCCCAAGTACTTGGAAGTGTAATTTCTCTCCAATGGCTCTAAAGGTTTTAGAGGAGAACATTAGTAGGTCTATGGACTGTACCATTGAGTTTAATGGAGCTGCAGGATTTGAAGTGAAAGAAGGGCTTTGTCAACACAAAGTGGATATTGCTAAGAGAACTTGTAGTTGTAGGGTGTGGCAGTTAAGGGGCATACCATGTGCACATGTTGTGGCTGCATTATACTTTAAGAAGTTTTCTCTTTATGACTATATAGACAGCTGCTACTGATGAGAAACTTACTTGAGGATTTATGCCAATGTTATTGAACCACTCATAAACATGGAGATGTGGCCAGTTTCTACAAACCCCATTATTGAGCCACCAGAAATCACAAACATGCCTGGTAGACCACCTAAGGCTAGAAGAAAAGAAGCTGGAGAAACTAAGAAATCTGGGAAGCTTCCTAGGACTGGACTTGCAATGACATATAGTATATGCCATGTCAGAGGCCATAACAAGAGGGGGTGTCCTCAAAGAGAAGGTGTTGAATCATTAACAAGACAAAGTGCACCATCACCTATTGCATCAGTATGGGCAGAACCAACAGGTTCAGGCAGGGGAAGAGGCAAACCAAAGGTAATATTTGAACTTGTTTTACTTTTTCTTAATTTATGACTTACTTTTTCTCTTATATGTATAGAAAACTCCATCAGCACCATCAGAAGGTGAGCCTCCACTAAAAAAGGGAAGAGGAAGACAAAAAAAAACATCATCAGTAGCACCTAGTGCACCTCCCCTACCCATCGCACTCCATCGATTTTCCTGCAACCTCTTCTGCTTCTCCTACTTATCAAGCATCATCTTCAATAGCTGGTACTACTAAAAGAGGAAGAGGCAGGGGCAGGGGAAACACATCTCCAGAGAAAAGACCAAGAGTCATTGGAATGAGTGTGTTCGAAGCTGCAAATGGCTTCAAAGTCATGAATGTGAGTCTTTGAAATATTCTAACAGCTTAAATATTGAATTATAATCCTAATTTTATTTAATTAAACAGCTTAAATATTGATATAATCCTAATTTTACTATAGCCTGGCATGCCAAGTAGTAAGATCTACTCTACTGGACAAGCAAAAGTGACAAGATCATCTAATGTAACTGGTGACATTGGTTATACACCAAATAATACAACTAAGCTGAAATGAAATGGTAAAGCAGCAATCTCAACAAGCAAGCTTCATGAGCTTAGAGAGAAGCAAAGAAAGAAGACAATGGGAAGTAGTTCAAGTCAAAATGACACTTCTTCACAGTCAAAGATGTCATGAAAATAGTAGTGATGTTGATGTATTTAAGCACTTTTAAGCACAGTCACAGCCTGCTATTTTGAATTTTGTTTTTTGCCTTATGTGAGGGCTTTTGAATATGACATTATATTCAGGTGTGGTTACATATGTTGTGTTGGTTATGTGTTTTACAAATGGTGTTGTGTTTTCTATGTTGAAGTATGAATAGATGACTAGGTTGTTGATGAAATGTTGCATATTAATACAAGCTTCAATTGACATCATAGATACAAAATGACACACATACATTGAACTACTAGTTGCTGATGAACATAGCAACAACACAAATCAAAATAGAAATCCAAATATGCAAAGACTTGAACTCTCAAGTTCTTTGATGAACATAGCAACAACACAAATCAAAATAGAAATCTAAATATGCAGCACTTGAACTACTGGTTGCTGATGAACATAACAACAACACAAATCAAAATACACAAAAGTATCTTCCTATTGAAAGGATTGAACCTATACCATTTCAACCTTCTATTGAGTCTCCTCTCCAATAACAAATTAGAGTTCCTCAAGTTGTCAATATGAACCTGTCTAATACATAATTCTTGCTCCAACTCATTGATTTTGTTCACCAATCTTGGAAGGATAAAACTTTATCTTGGATCCACTTCTTCTTTGTCCCTCCATCGAAAAAATTTGCAATTTTTAGACTGAAAATGATCCAAAATAGTACATTAGCATCGTTCAAAATAAAGTGTAGCAAGAATACAAGAAAAAACACATACACCATAGCATGGGCAAGACCAAAATCTTCTCCCCGGATTTAATTTCGACCAAGAAGTTTGCAAATTTAGCAAAATTCCGTGTTTGCATCTCACTAGAGCGTTGAGCATTGGGTCTGATTCATCCATACAAAGCTTATTCAAGTTTTCATTTGCCATTTTTGATGAATTTCGAGAAAATTCAAAATTCAAATTAGAGACCTAAATAAGAAATTAGAGCAGATTACAAACTCTAAATTCAAAATTTGAAGTAGAAATGAACATTAACAACTAAACCTTACTTAATATTGAGAGGAAATTGTGATTTTTTTTATAAAAAAACAAGGGTTAATGGCTTCCAAGAAGAAATAATGGTTTATTTAAAGGTGGAGAAGATGACCGTTGGAGAAGGAGTAATTTTTCGTCAAAATTACCTTCTCACGCGCCTAGAGGAGGTGAGAACACCTCCCATGATAGGTCAGCGTTTAAGTGTGTAGAAAATAGGAAAATATGAAGTTCAGGTGGGTAATAGGACACTATTAAAGTTGGAGTGTGTAGTTGGGATTTCGGGTATAGGTTGGGGGGGTTTTAGACCATTTTCTCTAAATTAAATAATAGAAAATAACCTTTTTAAATCCATATATAAAATAAAGATTTTCTATATTTAAAAATGAAGATCACTCGTAGAAAAAAATTAAACTATCAAAAACTATAAATTAAAAATAAAGATATCTTACTTATATATATAACCCGGTCGTTATGGAAAAGCCGATGGGGAAAAATTTTGGGTCAGAAAACCTTTTCGTAGTAACTTGGAATTTCCCAACCTAATCCACATTTGGATGAAATCGGAGTCATTAAGATGTAAGGAAATTAGGTAACAATCGGGTGATTTAATTATGATTTTGATTACTTGTGTAGTTAGATAAGTCGTTAAGAAATCCGTACGATTTTACGGAATTGAATTCGGGTGAGTAGAACTTCCGAAATCGATCTTAGCGTGAACGGTATTTTCTGAGCATCGTTGGTTAAAGGTGTATTGTGAAATGGGTTCTTGGAATTATTAAAAGAGCTCATTGTTTGGTGCAAGCCGCTTTGACGGTGGTTTTGGTCACTCTGGCGGGGCCGCTGTAGCGGGGTAAGGACCGCTATGGCGGGCCAGACGCGACTTAAAGTCGTAAATAAACCCCAAAACGACTTCATTCTGTATTTTTCAATTTTTAGAGCTAAGGAACGAACCCCAGGCAACTCTTAACAGTTTTCCATCATTCTTGAGGCTAAAGGTAAGTTTTTAGCTCCCCAAATCCGTTTTTTGATCCATAGAACGTAATAGAATGGGTAATTATCGATGGGGGAGGGTTTTGATCTAGATTCTATGGTGAAAACAACCCTATTTTGGGTGTTTGGGATCATGAGTATGATCTAGGGTTTATAGAATTGTTAGCGATTCGGGTAATTAGTGATTGTTTATTGATTCCAGTGTTATTATGATTGTTTGTTGACCAAGAACAAGCGGAACGAATCCGGAAAGGGAAGGATCAAGTTTCTTAGGGTTCAAGCTTGTTTCGAGGTAGGTGATGGTTGTGATTCTATGATTGTGTGATGTATGTTTGTTCTTGCTTCGTTATGATACATGTATGTATGCGAATATTGTATTATTGATCACATTTGTTGTAAATGAGATAGATGAATAACTATATGTCATGAATCACTTCTTGATTGTATGATTATTGAGAATGTAATTGTGATTGTGGTGTGTTAATTGGATCGGATACCGCGCTCCGGTATACTAATTGGGATCGGTTGCCATGTTCCGGCATAATTATAGGATCGATTGCCACGTTCCGACATAAAATTGGATCGGGTACCACGTTTCGATATGCTAACAGTTTGGGATTGGGTTCCATGAGAGGACCAATAACTTGTTATAAATGTATATTGTTGAGCATGTGATAGTCGATATTGTATATGTTCAGTATGTTGCATGTTTGTAATGTTGTATTGACTTGCTTATGTTACACTTAGTGGGATAGCTGTATGATCCTACCAGTACACTGTGGTTGTGTTCTGATATTGCACTTGCTCTTTCTTTGTTTAGTACAGGGCATCTTCAAGCGGCTACTGACAAACCTTGCTTAGAAGATCAGTGATCGTTCGAATTCAAGGGTGAGTCAATTCTTCCGGGCTGCCATGGGTTCTCTTTCGTCTATGTCCACCATTTCGGACTTAAACTTTCTAGTTAGGTATTAGTTCATTAGCCCTTCTTGTTTAGACTTTGGTTCATTGTTAGATGTTGTGGTACATTGACTTTCAGGTTCTAGGTGTGTTTTCCGCAACGTTAGATTTGTTTAGTTGTTAGATCTTTTGAAAGTTTATGGGAACTTCAGTCTTTAGCTATTTAACTTACTTTTGTAACTTAAATGCTTTAGTTTTGGTTTTAGTTGCCTGGTTTGGGTTGTAGTAGTGGTTCTCTCACCGGAGGGTTAGTGTGGGTGCCAATCACGATGGTTTGGGTCGTGACAATATATATATATAAAATCTTATTTTGATCGGCAACTATTTAAGTCAATTTCCCTTAATTGATTTTATGTAACAATATCGACTTTTTGTTGCTAAAAGTTTGATTCATGGTGTTATATAAATTAAAAGAATATAATCTTCACGATATATACAACTATGGAATGAAAATCAGTGGGCGAAAATGTCATTTTCATGTATAGCAATAAGCAAATTCAACATCTTAAAATATAGTACATAAGATAGAGCAAGGTAATTATATATTTAACTGATCGAGCAAAATAATAATATTCGCTAGTTAAATGTATATACAAAAAATATGTATACTATTTTATGTATATCATACATTAATATACAAAAGAAATTACAGTTACTATTTATTATATTGATGAATGACTATTTATTTTAATTATTCTCTAATTTCTATACCTTTAGAGATGCCCGGGGTAATTTAGAGTTTAAGACCAAAAAAAAAGTCTACCTAGCTATCTAGCTAGATAGTGTATTGTGTATAAATCAAGTTGATCCAAGATGCAAATCATAATTATGGAGAAACTTATACTTTAATAAAAATATAATTCAAAATGACGAAGGACAAATAGAATTTACTATGAAAGTCGGATAGAATGAAGACACGATGCTAACTAATGTTCAAAGTTCAAGTTGATGACTAAAGCAAGAAGGAAATTGGAAAATATATGGAATCATGGAGAGTTCACTTTTCTTTCGTAGTATAATGGTATTTGATACTGCGACTAATTAATATTTTATTTATTTTAATTTATCTATTTTTTTAAAAAAAATGATAAAGTTTTACATTTAGAAATTATGATGGACTTTACACTTTCTCATTTTATTCTCATTTTTAAATTTTGGTAATTTTTGAATTTGAAGTTGGAATTAAGGGTCAAAATAGAGAAAAAGAAGAAGAATATGTTAATTAAGGAATGTCTAGTCATGAAATTCAAAAACTTTATAACCACATAAATCCTATGATATATTTAAGATTATAGATATAAAAAATCATATCGTTTTTTCTTAAATCTCTATGTTGATTTATATTTTTGAGGCATCTCCTTCTGTATAACAAATGTTTTCTATAAAAATGTTGTCGGAACTGAATCATTTAGATTATTCCTCTTTGGATGGATTAACCAAGTATATAAATAAAAATGTTTATATTCTAAGCAAATAAAAAAGAAGAGGGCATAATTCACTCAATTAATATTAATTTTTTATATATAGGTTTAGTTTTAAATGGGCACACGATCAAAATCTTGACTCGTTCGTTTTTTTGGAGCTTATGATTTCATGTTCTATTTTACTTTCCAATAGAGGTTTTCCACCCTTTCCTCGAGATAGTAATTCACATATCGATCATCCAAAAATATTTAGCATCGCAAAACGATCACTAATTCACATAAAATAACATGTTTTTAAAGTGCAATAATTTGGGATAATTGTGCTTCGCCGAGCAATCTTTTTTGAATTTTAAGTTGTTTATACAATTACAAGTAATTCTATAATAATTTAAATGATAGTCATAAAGTATTAATTTTTCTACACTATTATTGTAAATAACTTAAATCTGACTTTTATTAATGTAGCCTCCTCAATCCTTATGCTCTTATAGTTTTATTAATGAATTAATTAATTAATGAAAAGTTGAAAATTGTTGGCGCAAAATGTCCTTGATAAATATTGGAGCATGTCAATATTGCATTTGTTATTAGTGTGGTCGACTTTTTTTTTCTTTTTTATATTAGTAGGAGCCATCCCCTATATATATTAGCAATTAATAAAACTATATAGAAAGAAATGCCATTAAATTTACGGCACAACTCAAATAAATGTAAAGAATTTTCAACGAAAACAATCGAAAACATTATCAATGGATTTCATCAAAAATTAGCTATTTTTTAATAGTGAACAAAACTTGATAAGGATGTGAGCATCATCACATCACTAAGCGGTGGATATATGATGTATACGAGTTCATCAGAATTCAGTATTGTATATGTATCTAGAAATTTACTAAATATTTAACTATGAATTTAATTTTTATTGTATATTAACTTGAGGTTGTTGTAAGAATCAATAAACTTTAAATTCTGGATCAACCTTTAATGACATTAGATTAATCTCTTATATTTCAAATCTTTTCAAATTTCTTGATAATTTTTTAAAATCAAATTCCAAATATAATTTTTTTTATTCTTTTTAAAAGGGCATGAAGTTGTTCAACTTGCACATTTTTCAGTAACTATATGTATTTACATTTTAAACTCCTATTTTATTTGTACTTTACTTCTTGCCCATGATCATTAGTTCTAAGGCCTAGACTAGAGTAATTTGGGGTCAGACTATGTATAGTGTGGGATTTAATTAATTTATTGAACAATAAATATTCCACACTGGAAGGGGGATAAAGTACATTATTTTTTAGTATACTTCAATAGCATAGGCCTATGCAGATATCTCTTATATTATACATATATATTATATATAATTAATAATTATGAAGGTACACAAATGATAGTGGGCTAAATTTTTTAAAGTTCATTAATAAAAAAAGAAATTTAGTAAATAGCTCAGTAAATTATCAGCCATTTTTTTGTTTTATGTAAATTATGCTCACGCATCTTCAATTCAGTTCATTGAGAAAATCATATTTACGTTATTTAAACAGTTGTAGAGCTGTCAATATGGGCTAGCCCACCTCATTCGGGCTAATTCATATAGATTTTGAAATTTGATTGGTCAGGCCGGGCTAGCTCATTTTTTGTGTGAGCCAAAAAATCGTATGCCCAGCCCACAAGTATGTGGGCTACGGGCTTTGCCGGGCCAACCCTTTTTCTTAAAAGTATATTTTTATAATTTTTTAAATTAAATTATAATTTAAAAATATTATCATAAATATTGACAAGACAATATTACATAGTGTTAGTGTTACTATTTGTTAATCAAATCCACAAATAAAATTATTTTTATAATATTTATTAAGTTTGATTTCAAGTAAAAACATAAATAGCTAAATAGATATTAACCTAACTGTTTTTCAATGATCATAATAAAACACAAAAACTATGACAATATTCCATAGGCAATGGCCGATGTAGTGATTCCTTAGAAATTTTAGGAAATTTTAATTTTATGTAGTACATATTTTATAAACATAATGTGTACTTAAATTGTAATATTTCAAACTTTAAATAGATTTTGAGTTTAGACTCTTGGAATTTTTATTACTCTATTTTATTTGGCCCACAGGCCGGCCCTATCCATATTTCATAAGCCCCAAAAATCGATAGACTTATTCAGGCAAGGCTAAAAAATCATTTTCTTAAATGGGCTCCAAAAATCATAGCTCAACCCTATCAAATCACGGGTTAGGCCAGGCCGGTCCAACGGGCCTAGCCCATATTGTAATATGTTATGAAAAAAATAAGATAATTCATATTTGGGGAAGAAAAAAATGTAATAAAAAATGTATTCAATTATATTTAGATATATCAAGTTGTTTTTGCAGATATTTTTAGAATTTTTAATTATATCGGTCATGATTTTTTTAGTTTAAAATTATAAGATTTAGAAGTTTTCTTTTTTTAAAAAAACTTTGTTTTTATGCAAGTTAAAACACTAAAAAAAGAAGAAGAGGAAATACTCCCTACACACCATATTTTATTGTGTATTTACTTTGGACACACGCATTAAGAAGTTACTCACGCCTAAAAAGTAAGAAGTGTTTTCACTAAATTACTAGCTTAATTAAATAATATCTCCTATCTAATTAATGTGATTTGTTGATTATATAAAAATTCAGTTATCTAAAGAAAGATAAATTTGGAAAAAAATAATTAATACCTTTTTAATTATTTTAAAACCATTTAATTTGAACTAAATATAAAGCTTAAAACACCTTATGATTGATATAAACCTGAGGTGGGTATAAATTATAAATCCCCATGTTGTTTCAATTAATAATTCCAGTGGTCATCTTGTTCCATTTTAATTTGAAGATAGAAAGTAAAAAATTGTTTAACAAAAAAAAATTAAAAAAAAATTACGTGGGAACTTGCATAAAAGAAAATAAGATAAAGTACAGTTAAGGCCTAATGGAAAACCATGGAGCAAGTTCTATACTACCGTTCCATTTTAACGATCGTTTTAGCTTTTTTTTCATATTTATTAAAAAAACTAAAAATAAATCTTATTTATTAAATTATTTTTATATAAAAATAAATTAATTTCTTCTTCTTTAAGTATTATGTATACACTTTAATATTAATGGTATAACTGAATACCATTGCCAACATTAGTCTTCAATTTTTAAAGTAATAATTAGTTCCTTCATTTTATTCTTTTGGCCTATGGTAATTTGATACCTTTCTTAAGAAAATATATATTAAGGAGTTATTTTATTAAATTATTTTTATTAATTACATTTTAGAAATTTAAATTTGATAATTAATATCTCATTTAGTTAATTAATGATAAAGATAATATCAAGAATTTTTTCCCCTCTTAATTTGTTAAAATGAACAATTAAAAAAAGAAAATATATTTTTTATTTAAGGGTGATGTCTACTTGTGCTGCCAATAATGCCAACAAACCTAATGTCAACCGAAATGAAATGAAAAGTATATTAGGAAATTTTATTTTATTTTAGCTAAAGTGATTGTTAATTTGAAACGAGAAAGTACTAACCATGTTCACTTTCACTTATTCGGTATTTTAAAAATAAAAATTTTATTTTTACTTGTTAATTTTAACATATCAAAAAAATATAATTATTTTTTCTTATTTTATCGTCAATAATAAATACTTATTCTTCAAATTATTTTTCATACTTAAAACTAGACATCATCAGATAATATGAATATTGTATTAAAATACTTCTATCAATTTATTTTTTTAAAGAGCACGAAAAAATGAAAAAATTAAAATAGACAAGTAAAAATCAACTAAATATGGTGATGTAGTAGAAGGATTAGTCAAAATAAAAGTAAAGCTCTAATTACTTTTAATTGAACTATGGAATTAAAAAGTTGAAAATTAAAGTTTTTCTCCTTATTGCGGCTTAATTTGTGGGATACATAGTGTTATTACTACAACTATAGACTTTTTTTTACTTCTAAATTCTTCTTTCCCTCACATGCCACTTTTATTTTCTAACACAATTTTTTCAAACTTCTTCCCCACCTTTTATTTTTATTTATTTTTAAAAAATCTTTATATAGTCCCATCAACTTCTATGTCCTTATGCACCAATCCAATATTCATTTCTCTTCTTATATCATATTAATATTTCTCTCTCTTTTTCTCTATTTGTACCCCTTTTTTTTTGTATCAATCAATTAGTTTCTCCATTTTCACTAAGCAAAAAAAAAAAGTTTAGATGGATTATCATGGTCAGAAAATTGAAGTTGATTCAGGACGAGGACGAGAAGGAGGACGAGGAGATTGTAAGGAAAATAATCAAGAAATTAAGGAGGAAGATGTTGTTATGGATCTTCGAAGGGGTCCATGGACCGTTGAAGAAGACTTTACACTGATCAATTTTATTGCTCATCATGGTGAAGGTCGTTGGAATTCCCTTGCCCGTTGTGCTGGTAATTATCTTTATTCTTTTTGTTATTATAAAAACCTTTTATATTTTGTTATTCATGAGAAGTCGAACGTCTCTCCAATGACCTAAGGTCATTCAACTAATCTACGTCCATACTTGTGTAAGGCATGTTAAGGAATAAGTGTTTATTACTATCAATTTTTTATTCTTAAAAAGTTCGAACCTCAAATTTTTGGTTAATAAATCATGTTCATCGAGTTAGTTGAATCAGTAATCTTTCTTTGAGAAACCATATTTTCTTTATTCCAACATGTATTTCTTTTTCTTTTCTTTTGTATAATAAGACAATATCTTCACGTAGATAAATATTCGTTGTATAATTTTTTTTCTTTACAATTTAGGTAATTTTTTAAATGCTAAGCACTTCTTTAATCTGATAAAGAGAAAGGAAAAAAATGTTTCATTTGGGTGGGGTGTAGAAGTAGTAGTTTTAAAGTAGTATTTGTATGTTTCAAACACTAAATATTTCGTGCATCATATTGTCTTTTATTGATACTTTTTTCGGTTTACTTTTTTTCTTCTGAAATATGCTTTAAAAGCTTAGTTTGGCAAAATTTCTCATGAGAAGTTTATTATAATTAATAAATTGTTGCGAATCAATTAATTAAATAGGTTTGAAGAGAACAGGAAAGAGTTGTAGATTAAGATGGCTTAATTATCTTCGACCAGATGTTCGGCGTGGCAATATTACTCTTGAAGAACAACTCTTGATTCTTGAATTGCATTCTCGTTGGGGCAATCGGTATGTTCACAATCTCAATAATCTTATATATAATTACGAATTAATTTCACGTATGATCATTACACTGTATTTGTAATAGTACCACATTAAAATATATGTGCTACTAGTATTAAAAAACTACTATAGTGTTTGATATGATTTTGTTTTCTTTTGTGTAGTTGGTCTAAAATCGCTCAACATCTCCCGGGAAGAACAGATAATGAAATAAAAAATTACTGGCGCACTCGAGTGCAAAAGCATGCAAAACAACTCAAATGTGACGTGAACAGCAAGCAATTCAAAGATACCATGAAATATCTTTGGATGCCAAGGTTAGCCGAAAGAATACAAGCCACCGCCGCGGCCACTTCCAACCCAACGGCGGCTTCTTCCTCCGGCCCCACCACCACATATATCCAAAATCAAGAAATTCAACATCATGTGCCCGACTACTTACCTATCCAACTGATGAATATTGAGAAAACAAACAATCTTAATTATTCAACGACTTCAGCGTCATCCGATAATTACTCATCCGACCTCACTGATGGTTGCTACAATTTCTCAATTAACCAAAGCAATAATCAAGATCATTCTCAAGTTAATCAAAGTACTAATCAATTTTGCTATGGAGAATCCATAATTAATCCCACAAGTTGTAATTTTCACCCTGGATTTCAAGGATTCCAAGAAGTGGATCAACAAAACAATACACAATGGATGGAAAATCCATGGAATATTGAAGATGTGTGCTTCTTACAACAATTGAACAATGACATGTGATACAAATATAGTATCCAAGAGTACCTCAAGAGATTGGAGATTCATATAGAGTCATCATTAATCACCATAAAAGCATCTACATTTTTTTTAAAAAAATTATTATGCAACACATTTGTAGCTTTTATATACCAAATTTCCATCAATTACTTAGTTTTATGTTTTTTTAATAAATATATATATATATATATATATATATATATATATATATATATATATATATATATATATATATATATATATATATATATATATATATATATATATACATACATACATTTATTTTAGATTTATTTTATCCGATAAGTTCCTTAATATTGTTATTCATTTTATATGCTAGAAAATGTAGAACTTCTAATGCTAATTAAAGAAACTTTTTTTTTTTTATAATATTGGATGGAGACGAGCTTACATGGAGTGAGAGGATTGTGTGTTAGAGTCAACGCCAATTGTGGATGGGGTCTTTGATTTATTTATATATTTTCTTGGATAATTCTCACCTCCTGAGCTAGCTAGCTTTCAAAGTTATGTTAGATCCAAAGTCATATATAATTATATGATCAGAGTTAGTTAGACTCATCTCGACTCTTGTTTTATTTGATGTTGGATTCTATATTATATTGTTCACGTTTTAGATTTCCAACTCTCTGATTGTATGAATGCATGTTAAAGTCCCACATAGATTGTGGATGGGGTTTTTGGTCTATTTCTATTTAATATTAAATAATCCTTATCTCATGAACTAACTTCTAGTTGAATTAGATTCAAAGTTCATTTCTTATATTTATCATAGTATTAGAGTCATATCAATATCAACCATTGATTTACCCGATGTTGTGCTTCAGTCTTACATTGTTCACACTCCAAATGTTTGGTTGTAGTTGTGCAAATATCGTGTTAAACTCCTACAATATCGATTGTGGATGGAGTTTTTAGTCTCTTTATATAATCTTAGACAACTATCTTATTTTATGAGCAAACTTTTAAAATTGAGTTAAGTTTTTGAAGTCCATTTCTTATTACACAATACTAAAAATTCAATAACAATTGTACACAAATCATCCTTCTTTTTTTTTTTTTTTGCCTTTTCCTATATATGGAGTAATTAATAATTTAACATTCTTATGATGGAATTCTAAAAGGGGAAAGTATTTTTTTTTTTTATAATGAGAGAGAGTGCATAATTGGCTCTACTATTTTTAACAGTAAAACGTCTTTGTTGCTTGTTAATATAAATATTAATAATCTTAGACCAAAGTCATGGAATTTTTAAGAAAACAGTCTATGGGGTCTGAACCAAATTAAAAGACCTTAGTCTTCATTCTAGATTAATTAAAGTGAAAAAAAAAAATATGTGGCATATTCTTAGTTACATGGTTTTGTATATAATTTAAACCTAGTTGCTGCAAATAATCATATAATAAAAAAATATCTCGAGATGCATCTATATGAAATTTCCTTAATTTTTCTTTGGTGAAATCCCATAAATAAATTTTATTTTTTCACTTTTGATATTAGTGTGAAACTGATCGTTCTAAGTTTAACAAAAAAAAAAAAAAAGGACTTAAATACTTGTACATGGATAAAGGATCAAATCGATAATCTATGATATACAAGTTATAATAAATAGTAAAAATGAACAAAGGTCTTTGAAAAACTTTTATTTGAATCTTGTTTTGATCATTAAATAAAAGTGTGTGTGATACAAAACATATATACCTTACTAGTCTTATAAAATACCTTTAATTTTAATAAATATTCTTTATAAATCGATTAAAAAAGACGAACAAATTAAAAGTTTAGAAATAGAGTATAATGTCGAATAGAATACTTACGATGTGAAAGAGAGCCATCACAAGTTGTCCAAAAGTTTTAAGTGTGTTACTTAGATTCCACGTGTCCCTTTGAAAGTTGTAAGTATTAGACTATTTAGTACTCCAAAGACTTGGAGCAATCCAAAGACTAGGAAATTTTAAGTTGTGTAATTATGTTTAGAGTATCTCTTTTGATTATTTTGACCGAAGAATCTATATCAGGATCAATAAATTGAAAAGATGAGTATAGAGATGGACCAATTGTGTAGTTATATGTTGATTATGCGAATTATTCTCTCTCTCTTTTTTTTAATTTTTCATTCGGTGTCTGATATATCTACATTGAAGCCAGTTGTGTAGTTATATGTTGATTATGCGAATTATTCTCTCTCTCTCTCTCTCTCTCTTTTTAATTTTTCATTCGGTGTTTGATATATCTACATTAAAGCTTGATTAAATTCAAATTTGCGCTGAAAACTCCTACATTGAAAGATGCTCCGTAACAAAAACGACTATGTACTTAAGATATATGAATTATTCTTAATAAGTGGTAAAATATCATAGCATGTTACAATTGAGAGCGAGTGTATAGTCAAGGTATATGACATATTTCAGATTTGCTTTGAATATCTTCTCTTTCGAGTAAAGGGACTATCTTACATCTTACACTCTTTAGAAGACCATTTGTGAGATTATACTAAGTATATTAATATATTTTAAGTGGTTAATTTATCTATGTAATGAACAAACAGATTACATGCAAAAGTTTTTTGTCGAAATATAACTTGAAAAAGTGTAGTAGGAACACTTTATCATGTGTTTAAGTGCTCAAACTAAACAAATCATAATTTACGTGTCTAGACAAAATTTTAATAGCAAATTTGAAGGGTTGTTGATATATTAAGCTTGTTTTAAAAGATTAACTTATTTACATAATGTATATTCGAGAAAATGCACAAATCTTTACTGAATTAAAAAAATTTAATTGTTAATCAACTTTATTATTACTAACTAACTTGTGTTCTCTTTTCGTTAACTCATTTAACTATAGTAAATTTACATGATTTGATTTACGTACTACTCGATGCGAATAAGTATTTACTCATATAGTCCCTCCTAAACAGTAGCAAGTTGTAGTAATCCACGCATCTAGCGGGACCACACAGCTGTAATGACTTTATTGGTCGGTTATTTTTTTTATTAAAAATTTAAAAATATTTTTCTCTGTAGACTTTTCTACAAATTGAACAGTTGTATTTTTTAAAACTTTTTTTAATATTTTTTTTTCCCATTTTAGTATGATGAATAAATAAAAATAAAAATTAATTTTTTGAATTTGTATAGATTTTGTTTCCGTATTCTATTTCAAATGAGATTATCATAAAATCATTACGTGAAGGTATTTGTTAATTAAAAGAGAGGTTAATTCGTTAAGCATTAATTAATTGTTATTAAAATTCTCTAATCCACAAATTTGTCATCATAATCGAATTTTGGAAACGTTTATATCCACTACTATTCAACAGAAAATACTTTTCCAACACGTAATAAATAAAAAGAAAGAATAGGTGATTATCCTTGTACCCAACATTTTTTATCAATAAAAAAAAATTATAAACTATTTTATATTATTTGAGCACTAAATAACTATTTTCTCGATTTATTTTTACTTGTTTACTATATTGAAAATAGATATTTATTTTTATTTGGTCAGCATGAAAAATTAGAAATTATATATTATTTTATACCTATTTTACCCTTATTATTACGTCATTTATTTTTCAATAATAATTAATGGTGATAAAATAAAATAGTTATTATTTAAAAAAAAATGTGTCAACTCAAATATAAACAAGTAAACAAACGAGGGAGTACAAATATTTGCACATAAGAAGGTAAAATGATGTAGCTTAATTACATACTTCCTCGTTTTCAAAATAAGTGATGTTTTAGCTTTTTCATTATGTTTCAAAATAAGTGGTATCCTTGGGTTACGAGAAGGAATTGATCTTGTTCTTCCAAAATTACCCTTGTTTACATGACCAAGAACCATTGATTAACTTTTCTTTGATTAGAGGTAAGTTAGTAAACACACTCCTTATTTTCTAGGCTTAAGCTACAAAAACCATTCATTTTGGAACAGAGAAAGTATTGAGGGAACTATTAATGTGTATATTATAACAAAAATAATTTTTAGTGGTAAAAAATATACATATTAATAAAGAGTGCTAAAGCTTTAATCGGCATCAATTAATTGTATTTGGATTCAATATCGCTATACGCTTTAGGAACATTTACAAAAAGCGCTAACCACCACTAAACATATTTATTTTACGGTAATTAAATTATTATCGTAAATTAATTACCATTAAAGATAGTAATAGAGTTTAATTCTTATACTATTATATTGTCGGACCATTTAAAAAATAGTTACAACCTACACTATATAAGTATTGATTGGTAACTTTGATAAATGACAAGTAACACATTTTAATAAGTTAAATTAAAACGTATATATATAAAAGTATTGATTGGTAACTTTGATAAATGACAAGTAACACGTTTTAATAAGTTAAATTAAAACGTAGTGTATCTATATATATATATATATATATATATATATATATATATATATATATATATATATATATATATATATATATATATAAGTATTGATTGGAAACTTTGATAAATGACAAGTAACACGTTTTAATAAGTTAAATTAAAATGTAATGGGTTGTTTGTTTATATTTTTATGTTCGGTAGGTAATAAGAAAATATTATTCTAAAAATATTGTATATAATATAGATAAATATTATGCGGAGTGAAGAGATGTGGGGTCATGGCCATAGCGCTGAAACTTATTTTTCTAGAATTTTTAAATTTGTTTTAATCAACCTAACATAAAAAATATTGAAGAATAATTTAATACCGAACACATCCTAGATAACTTTTTTGCAAATTTAGGGTACTTTGCGTGTGCGCTTAATTATCAAGGCTGAATATAATATTGGACCAAATATAGTGATTAAAGTATGTGCATTTACTTATAACTTATAATTATAATAAAGTTAGTAATTAACTCTCCTTTCCATTAGGAACTAACATGCTCGATGCATTAAGTAAAAACGTGTTTAAGTATAATTAAAAAATAATTAATTAGCTGAAAACATATGTTAATAAGAATGGAATGAAGTAAAAGAATAAAATTAGTATCTCCATTGACTAGAATTATTAAACAAGAACAGGACAAATATTGAGGAGTCCTTTATGCTCGATAAAATATTTCAACATAAACTCAAATTAGTCGATCGCAAATCATGGACATAAAATATTGAAAACCAAATTATCAAACAAAAATAAAAAATTTGGTAATTTGGCATGAGGTAAGTTAAAGACTAAATAAAAAAAATCTAAATACAAATGTCTTTTAGTTGTATCGAATTACTTTTTTTAATGTCTTCTTATTTATTAATCTTCTATTATATCGTGCCAACACAAAAAAATTAAAAATTCTTAACCGAATATCAAACGTCCACTCCTAAGTTCTAACTACCAATAAAAACAAAAAATTTTACAAACAAAAGAATTCCAATTTCCAAAAACTAATCTCAAACAAAAAAAATGAAACTTAAATAGTCGCTCATCAATTACTAAAATTTATATTTCGATAAATATATAATATGTTTATAATTATTTATAATCAATATATAATCTAAATATATCCATCAGGAAAAATAAACAGTGAATTCTATCAATTATTTTTATAAAGATCCCTCTCCAATTTTTTTTAATTATATATTAAGGAAAATGATAACAAAGTATACAAATCATATTAGCAGCCTAAGATTAAGAATTGTAAGAACACATACTCCAACCATTTCATTTTGTTTGCATTATATTCTTATTCCTCTATTAAAATCCATTTTAAAAAGTAATATTTTTTTTATAATTTGACAATTTTTTACTTTTCAATATTTTACATTGATGTTTAAGATCATAAATTTAAAAATTAATTTGATACACTATGCATGTCTTGCTAAGTTTAAGATTATAAGATTAAAAACAATACATAAATGCGTCTTTTAACTTGATTTTAGTTGACATCTATACCCTCTAACTTTGAGTGGTATAAATAACCAATTAAAATTGTATAAAATTAAACAAGTATACATGCACGTCTTAAATGACAATTCGTGTGAGATACACTCATCCTACCTGACGACTAATTTGCATTATGTCACATCAAATACATGTGTCTACTTATTTAACTTTATATAAATTTAAATAACTACTTCTTCACATCTATGACACATTTATGCATTCAAATGACTAAAGTCCAAACGTGTCATTCAACTTTATTATCAAATGACACATTTTTTATGGAAGAAAAATTATGGGGTCAAATAATACATTTGTATTTATTATCATGGCTAGAGTTTGGGAATTTTGGATAATATAAAATAATGGCTTACGTAGTTACATTAACTTTGACTAAAATTACTGTTTAACACCAATCCAAACAATTACAAATATTCTTTAATTCTGTCAATTTATTTGGTATCTTTTAAGCTCTAAAATTGCAAGTTGTAGAGCCTTTTTTTTTTTTTTCCAATTCTCACATGGTATATTAATAAGTTCCCAATTACATCCGTCACTCCAAAATACTTTTTCGTTTCAATTTGTAAGTTATTGTAAATGTTAAATGATAATCTTACATTTTGTCTATAAATTTGAGCAGTATTATTAAAACGGAATCTAACACTAATATCCGAAAAGAATAGTTTTTCAAGTCAATCTGATTTCGTATCACATGTTCAAATGGATCCTGAATAACGAACTGCTCAATATTATAGATCCGACATATATTAGACGGGTAATTTATCATTATGGACTCGGAGATTATAAGCCCGAATACTTTTGTTGCTTTTGGGCTTGGACCATGGGCAATTTTGACCCGACCCATTAGTTGGGCCTTGTTGGGCCATTTTGCCAGGCCATCAAAACTTGGGCCTTTTTAACTAGCCTAAGTCAGTAGACAATTTTACAAGTTACAATGGAACCTCAATCTGTATATGTGATTCACGATTTGAAGTTTATCAGTTCTTGAACTTTTCATTGAATTCATAGTGATCATTTTAGTTGTTAGGACGTATCTAATTAAATATTGATACATATTTAATAGATTTCTTAATATAAATATGCTCTAAGCAAAAGCTACTAGGTTTATATACTCCTATATATCACGTACTTAATATTATAGCTTTGCCTCTGAGTTATTAGTTGCACATTGTTGAAGACATTAACTTTAATAACGAGAAAAATAACTTCGATAGTGAAGGTAGAGAAATCAAGTTTTATAAGTAGCATTTTACATTTATTACCTCCTATTACCCTTCAACAGTCCTCATCATCTTCACGTATCTCCCTTCCCCCACAAAATGTACCTCTCGTCCCACCTCTCCACATTTTTATCTTCATAATATTTATCTAGATTATATATAAATATATTTAGAATAATATATTTTGTTTACCTAAAAAAAAAAAATCATGCCAAAGGACCCCTTGGATATATAGCCTGTTCACTGTGTCTTTTTTGCAGCCCATGGTCATATCATAATGAAGTCTTGGCCAAACACAGCACTGTGTCAGTTACAGTTCACTATTATTATTGACTGACGGAGTCGGAATTAAAAATAAAATTATGTTTGATTATACGTTTTCGTAAAAAATATGTAAAATATGTTTATATTTAAATGTATATAAATATAATTTTAAAAGTGAAAAGTAAGTTAGACAATAAGTTATGACTTATTTTCAAAATTTAATTTGAAATTATTATTATATACTAATTTTCAGTATTCCATAAATAAATAAATACATATGATCAAACGGATCGTTAGCCAACTATAGTACTGTGGCAGGTACAGTGACAACTGACAATTATTATAATTTATATTGTGTACCTTTTAATTTGTAGCATTTAAATGAAAATGAAACTTGAAGCTGGCCGACGCAGATTTGTAATCCCAATAGAATTTTTAATGATATTGATGTTTTAAATATATATATTCCATAAAATAATTTATTTTTATATATTTGATATAGTTTATGTTTTGAAAGAAGTCTTGAAGTAACTGTAAATTTGTTTCTGTATAGTTTATACGTCAGTGGATATCTTATATTAAAGTAAATTGTATATTTCATATATGTTGAAGTGCGATTCTTTTCATGTGAATATAAAAATATATTTTTAATAGTTTATGATATATTTAGGCTTTCAATGGATATCACAACCCGATTATATCTTATCATTTTTTTCTATCTGAAGTATTATTATTAATTAAAATTCAAAGTTGATTAAGTCAATCATATAGATGTTTTTTTTTTTCTACTTGATCTATTATCATTTACTCATCTAGGTATATCCTAATATGTGATGATTCAGATAAAAAAAAAAAAAAGAAGAAATAATTGATCGTCATAATGTGAAACTCGCAAAATAGCATGAATTCTAGAGTGAAACAAATTAATATTTATAAATGATTTGTATAGTTGGAGTTTGATCTATACATCACTACTAAAAAAGATAAGTGTCCACATATATGACAGAATACGTGAGTGATGAATAATGAAGAATGAATTGTAATTTTAGAATTTAAATTTGTGTTTGGACATGCATTTTACTTGAAAATTTCTTGAAGCTTTTGAGAACTTAAAAATATTTGATCTAATATCTTGGATAAATAAATATTTTAATGTACTCTCAAAATCTATACCCAAACGTTAGCTTAGATATGAATTTGACAAATTTGGATCAATAGTTTTTATTTAATCCATATATTTATATTTAAAAAATCTCTCTAAATATTTAATTGTGAACACAATAACTAAAATATGAAATGCATTCCCTAAAAAGTTATGAACTTGTAAACTTCACATTTGGACTCCACATAAGTACACATTTCAATAAGAAATTATAGAACCAATTCAAGATATTATTCAATTTTTCAGCAAGTGTTCGATATCTGCATTACATAATTTATTTCTAATAGCGGCATTCTAAAAAAATAAATTATTTCCAGAATTTCAAACTTCAGACGTCTGATTATTAATAGTTATTACTTCATCATTTTCTGATTGTAATCTGAAAAATTGATCAAGACGAGTGTCCCCAAGTCTCATGGAATAAGTAGCTTTCTTGTACTCAGCCCAAGTGAATGGCCTATATAGATGATAAGGTTTGTGTGGTGTTGTAGTGACCAATTCTAAGGGACAACAAATTCTAGCATGGGGTGATGGGGCACCAAAGTACACCATTGACATCCTAGTTTTGCATGAATTCGCCATTGCCCTATGCCTCACACTCTTAAACCTTCCATTTGTCAGAGCCTGCACACACATATATATATACAATCAAAATCAAACGTGAAACTAAAATTTCAACTTTATCGATTCTGAATTTTATAATGATAATTTTATTCATAACACAAATACATTATTCAGCAAAATCTATTGAATTCGCTTGAACTCACATGCAAACTACTAACTACATTCCTAATTAGATCTTCTTATAATAGGGTATTGAGGATAGTTCTACAATAATACTGAATAAGACATATATAACTAATAATTATACATAAGCTAATGATTTTCACCTAACAAATAATTAAATAATATCATGACAAGTGCATATGTTAAATTGTCTAATACATTCTATCAAACGAGATCGAAGGGCCCTCCAAAATTTGAAAGTGATGAGTTATTCTCAAGTAGAATCTTACCTAGCAACCAATAATTGGGCATCTAAAACCCCCCAATGAAGTGACACTGAATATTTGCAGTCTATCAGTTCAATTTTTGGCTCCCAAAGCACATGCAGCTTTCACTCAGGTCTACATAGATCCTTCATCTCTCTGCCCATTTCTTTGCTTTTATTTTTGATCATGAGGGGTGGGGTTATGATAACTATGCATGACTACTACTTCTACCTAATAGTACTAATACTTCGTATTTCAATTTATGTGACATTATTTAATTTAATATATAAAATAAAATGGTCTTTCACAATTTGTATGGTTACAGATTATTTTATTAAGATAATGAAAGTAATACTTTATGTTATGCTATTTAACTGAATACAAAATTTAAAAAAAATTAATGGATATCGATTGAAATTCAAGTTTGATTTGGTTGATTGGTTGATTAAAGGGAGCCGATAAGCTTTGCTAGTTGGCTTTGTCACTATCAAAACATAACATTCTATCGGCTCTTTTCATGACTAGAAATTATATTCCAAATTATTAGGACGAAGTTAGGGTAAAATTAATTAAATTGAAATTCAAAATAATTGATGTTAATAAAATGACACTCGGACCTTGGAGCAAGTTTTGAGTATTTAATTAGTTTTACGATTTATCAAAACAATAAGGAATTAAAAGAATCCAAAAAAAATTATCATATAAGTCAAATATATGAAAACTATCCTTTTAAGTGATTAGTAGTGAGAGTTTTAGATATCTTTTCATTAAAAAAAAGGGTGGGATATTTAAAACATGATATCATTATTAAAGGTAAAAATATATTTATCACCCATTATATTATATAATATAAGTTTTGAAATAACTTAAAAATAAAAGTATATAGTATAAATTAAAATGAAGTATTATTAAACAAAATAGAAAGTGATATGCATTATTTGAAGAAAGAATGGGCTCAACACCCCAGGAAGTGTTGTGGAGTTAGGACCACATTGTGTTACCTCAAATAAGTCAAGAATTACTATGATGTTGATAGGTTCATTCATTCGAGTTTTTCTAGAACACTCTCAATATGAAAGAAATCCTTTCATCATAAATAAGAGATCTAAACTAAAGTCTATGTCCACGCAATCACACTCTCAGCGATGATCACAATATTATAGAGTTATAGTGGTCGACGAAATTGGCCCACTAACACATGACTCACTAACTTGTTGGAATAGATGAATGCCATTTGTTGGAGGTCCAGTACACTCGAAAAAAATTAAATACTTGATTTCTATGCTACTCGAGGATTAATAACACTCTTGATCTCTCAATTATTGATTTTGTCTTTATAATATCTAACTAAATATATTTAATTTGATCTATTTGCATTTTGCAACTATATAAAAAGAATAATAATATTCATTTTAATTAATTAAAGATCAAATATGCTGAATTATATATCATAATAGTCAAGATAAAAATTATCCATTATTGAGAAATCAAAAATATTATTATTCCTACTCAAATTTTTCATAAATATCATCATATTTCACTACTAAAAAAATAAGAATTTAGCAAAGAACCTTTGCTAAATTCTTCAGTTAAATAATAAAATTCTCATGTTAATCTCCTTTAACTATGAATCAACGACAGATTATAAGAACATCCATTTAACTAGAAGTTATTTAGCTACAGATTAGTTAGGAATTCTCGACATATTCTGTAGTTAATTCCATATTTTCTAATAATATTTGTACCAGAACTTACAGAGTACATTATTTTCAACGAATTCAATATATATCCATTCAACGACGTATTTTATATTTCGAGATAGAAAAGATTATGTTAATAAGATGGAAGGAATTACTGACTTGTAAAGTGTCTCCAACGAAGACGGAGAAAGCAGTATTCGGGTGAGGTGATACAGGGACCCACAATCCCTTTTGAGGTGATATTTGTAGGCCAGGAGCATCGTTTGATCTTAAGATGGTCAAGATCTGAGGGTCTGTATGCTCTCCAAATCCAATTTTACTTACTGTGGAGTTGCAGGAGTTAGGTAACATGTCACAATCATGATGGAGAAGATGTGGGGTCCAGCTGAATGGAGGGTAGTGATTAATCCGTAGTAGAGAATCAGAATGAAGGTCCATAAGAAGATTACTGTAGACTGAAGTTTGTTGGACCCTTAATCCTTGTGCCATCAATTCCAATATCTTACATGCCAAGTCCCTCACTGATTCTACATATCCATTTACTGCACAACTGTCCCAAAGCAACGTCTCGATTACGAGTTCAGCAAAATTTAATAATTTTGATAGTTATCGAAGAAATAACTTTAAATAGAAAGATACGAAAGATATTAATTATGATGAAAAGTTAATAAATAGAAGTATGTTCATACTGATAGGTAGGAGTATATTGTCTTGTTGTCCTTACTAATATTTGTAAGTAGTATTATATTTGTAATTTTTTGTTTTTCGATTTCTGTTATTATATATTTGTTGTTTCACATAGCTGATTATAGTTTAACTTTTTGCAGTATTGTTCTGCTACTATCTATTACTTCATTTGTTTAGGTTCATATGACTAAATTTCCATTTTAATCAGTCAAAAAAAAAATGACACAACTTATATTAAGTAACAATTTAACTTTAAAATGTTTATTTTACCCCTAATAAAATGATTTGTAGTCACACTAATATCTATTATTATTTATTTTAGACCACAAATTTCAAAATTCTACCTTTTTTTGTTAAACTTCGTACTGAATCAAATTAACTCATATAAAATGAGATGGAGGGGGTATTATTTTTAACTACTCCATGTTATCTCTTATACTTTCATTAGCTCTTTTTCTAGATTGTTTTTTATCTTGAACTAAGGCTCTATCGAAAACAGTTTTGCTATCTATGAGGCAGCTTGAAATAATATCTATACATACACTATCCTCTTCAAACTTTACTTTGTGGGAGACTATATTAAATATATTATTATAATAAATAACATATTTCAAATCAAAGTCAGTCAAATAAATTAAAACCGAAAGAATATTATCACATCAGTGATGTGATTAGACTTTAATTTGTTGATAGATGTATAGTCACTTGGCAATCATCTTTAATAATTAATTAAATGTTGTTTTCATGAGTGCATATTTTTACTGTGTAAATAGGACAATCAACTATCACAAGCACATCATATCAATTATTCAATTCAATTATTATATAGATTTTGTAGTTATGGTTTCGTACTCCGATTCTTATGGATAAATTATTATATATATTTTGTAGTTATGGTTTCGTACTCCTATTCTTATGGATAAAAAACACAAATGCCTTTTGTGCCCCAACTCCCATATGCTAGGAGCCCCATGGCAAGGGGTCGTTTGATATATGAGATAAATTGAGTTAGTTTAAAATTAAATTTATAATAAAATTTATAATATTAAAATAATATAATCCATATATACTCTTAAAAGTTTTTTGAAATTTGTATCTAAAACATGTAATAGACATTTATGTTACTATTAAAAAAAGTAATGTTTGACCCTTGCCCCAACCTATCATTTGGGCCTTGCCATAGGCATAAGTTTGGTGTTACTCAAAAATAATCGAATTCATAATGATCTTGACTCTGATACAATTTGTTAGAATTATGTGTTTACTACTATGGCGGGAGTTGTATCTTATAAGAAGGTAAGTTTATTTTTTAACAAAGTTCATTAAGTAAGTGTCATGTTCGATCATTAAAGGTGTAGTTAGGATTTAAACTCCATAGGTTCAACCTTTAAGGATGGTTGTGTATGATATATTAGAAAAATAATACATGTACCAAATTAATTTGATTCTTTATTTGATAGTGTTTTCAACCTATGTATAACTAATACATGTAAATATACTTTATTCAGTATTAATTTTATACGTAGTAACCATGTCATCTACCATACAAAGTATTATTTCTATTTAATTCACCCTATTCAGTACCATTTCTATATTAATATATCCTATTCTTTTTAATACAACAAAGCAAACAGTAGATAAAAAATCATGTCAGCAACTTAACATATCTAATCTCATCATTACTAATACACCCTATTAAGTACTACTTAGACATAGCTAATTCAACATTCCACATATCTTCTTTTTTTCCTACCAAAAGACTTATATATTTCCCTAACATATGTATAGATATTTAAAGTAATATCATTGGAAATCCAGCTAGACTATAGAAATGGAAGACAAGATTTACATGATGTTTTTTTTGAAATTGAAGTAGATGTGTACCTAGTAGGATTCCCTTAAAAAGATCAAACATGGTGAGTCAGGTTCAAAGTTGTTACAGCTGGAACAACTAAACAATTTCCAAACACAAACTAGCATAAATTGACATATATATGTACTAGTTACTACTCCTTCCATTCATTTTTATTCTTAAATTGACAAATAACAATGTTCGTATCACTCAACTCATAGTGTTTGGGCTAATTTCCACGTACCTCGACTAATTTTATGGGATACATATCACCTCCCATCACAATAGGTATCAGGTAACTCTGTCCACCAAAGCTAGGATAGATGAAAATAATTTATCTAGTGTTTTTTTTTTTGTCTTCGTTGAATTTTGAACCTGAGACCTCAGGGTTCTCAATCATTTCATTAACAACTAAGTCTTTCTTTTTTTAAAATTTTAATTTTCTTAAATAAAATATAATAATTTTATAAGATAATAACTATTAGTTGAATGGTTATCTGAAATATCAAACTCACAAGCAACATGAAACAAGTTAATAATCTTCAACTTACAAGTAGTAACAATTTAACTTTGTTGCGAAAGTGAAATTTTATGAGTTAACTAGCACACTATGCACAAAACATATAATAAAAAGTATAAAACATTTAATGAGATTCAACCAAGTCTATATCATCAGAATAAAAATAGATTTCCACTATGAATTAAAAGAAGAATTAATATAAAAAATATCCAATTAAGGTTCATGAAAAGTACAAATAAAACTTATAGCTAATTAGTTTTCAAATCTGCTAATACCATACAAATTGAAGTCTGATATACATGATCCACCTAAACCATATATTATTTTACTAACATAATATATTTGCTAAACATATAGTTGTCTCCAACTCACATAAATGAGATATTACTCCTATTTGATTGGACACAAAATTCTAAAAATAAAAAATTCAAGACACACGTAAAACATACCCTCAAAGAACATATGTTATTGAAGGTAAAACGAAAAGTTCAATATCAAAGAATTCTCGATATGAAAAATGTGTCCTTTTTTTTTTAGAACTAATAGAAAAAATCTCAATCTTTTGATTGTTTAAGTTACATACATTATTAGTGAAAGAAAATTTCAAGCTATCATGCCGTCATCTCTACTTGTTATACTATATAACATGTCTTATTTTCAAAATTACGAATCAGTTAATATAACTTAAATTCAAAATAAAAGAGGAGTTTGAAGGCACCTGAACATAAGTGGATCACTTGAAATATTTTTTGATATTTGAGAGATAGACAAATTAGGATTGGCATGAAGCAACAAATATTCAACTTCTCCATTATCTCCATTAAATCCTATGTTTTTGCAACCATAACCATATGGATTTGCTGGACCAGCACATTGTTTTTGGGAAAAAGTTTTGGAAAAAAAATTATAACTTTCATCTTCCATTTTTTTTATAACATTTGTGTCAACACCATGGTTAATAACTTTGAAAAAACCAAATTCTTCAGAGGCTTTCACTATGAGTTTTATTATTTGTGATTTCTCTAATGAAAGGTCAATGATTGGAAGCTTAATATTTTCGTGAATATTTTCAGAAACCATGTTGGAAGTTGAGGAATTATAATTATGATAAGATGAAAGAGAAGGTACAAAAAGAGAATTATGAAGAGGAGGTATTAATTATGATGAGGTATAAATAATCATATATTATATACATAGAAGATATGGTACTAAATATATATAAGAAGAAGAGGGGAATCTATGAGAAGGAAAAATGAGTGGCATTGTATGGGATTAAGGGTTGTGTGTTTGACTAGGGTCTATTGTTCTGTCCATCTCGACTTAGCTCATTTCAATTTAATTATTAACTCTACATTTTAATCTATTCAAATTCAGCTCAATATAGTCGATTTACTTGATACTCTAGCTAGAGAACCACAAGAATCAAATGCATTTAATTTAAAAAGAAGTTGACTTTTAACTTTCTAATTTGGTTGACCAATTTTGAAAAAAATAATAATTATGTTGGCTTTTTGCGAGTGATCTTTTATATTTTTCTATTCGATTTATTTGTTTTACGTATTTAATCCAAAGATATGATGCTTTCATTCTACTTTGAAATGATTTATAACTTTTTTTTAATGTAAAAATCAATTTAAGTTATATACAATATTGTTAGTCTAAGAATTGTTTATACTATTAAATCATTTTTATATATTATAGCAGATATATATATTCCTTTTTTTTAACTCCAATATCCCATGCGATAATTTCAAAATTACAAAATTTAAGAATTTTAGTACGTTATACATTTCTATATTGAGACAATAATTAAAATTTAAAATTGCTCTTACTTTTCTTAAACTATATGTACAGTTAAACTAAGACGTATAAAATGAAATGGACCACATATAAGTTTGGTACTTCAATTTAAAACATTCACAAATGAACATAAATATTTGGAAGAATTACATAAAAGGGTCGAGACGATTGCCAATTGGTGTGTGCGACTTCTATCGATCAATTAGATTGACTCAATCTAACTTTATTTAATTTTAGAGAATAACATCATTTGTCTTGATATTTTCTATTATTAATTGATTCGAAGAATAACTTAATCATTACAGTAAAATATTGAGATAGTAGTTGGTTGCTAAAAAAATGTCTAATTATAAGTAGAAAAGAGTACTAAACTACAAATAAATTCAATATATTCTCCATATAATAGGCAATAATTGCATACTAAAAATGTTTCCCTAATTGTTCTAAGGTGCAATTATAGACGAATTGAATTATTACTCATTTTTATATCGCTAAAATTTAATTCAACCCGCCTATTTATACATAATGGGTATTTGCCAGGCTGATACACTCATTCCTTTTATTCTAATTGTAGAAATTGGTATGAATAATAGAAAGAGTCTTCTGGTATTTTTTACTTCTTGCAGCTGGCGTTTATTGCTTTTTTTTGGTTAGTTTGCAAGCATGAATTCCAGCTGAGCAAATAAGTCGGTCGGGTGCCAAATGGACGAGTTTAATTAAATTTGAACGAGTTCAAATTCTAGAAATAATACCTTAATAAGATAGGTAGAATAGGGGATAGTATTAGCATATCAATCCAATATCAAATGCGAATATAAAATTTGAAGTTTATGGGTTCTGTAATTATTTTCAAACTCCGAATTTTTAATACAAATACATAGTTTAATCAAGCATTTAAATTCGTATGTATCTGTGGATAATATAATGAAGATTGGGGATAATACAAAGTTAGGCTAATCCTAAGAAATTTGTGATTTTGGGCTAGCCCCACCCAATTCAAGTTGGTCTTGGGACATTTAGAAGAAACTATCTAATTACACAAATATTTTTATCATATTTACTAATTTAGTTTGAAATAATTATATTTTAAATCATTAATTAATAATTTCATAACAAATTTCAAGTGAGATACGCCTCGATACATGTTTTTGCTATCAGATACATTGAAATAGGGATAGAGACGAGCGAGAATAGAATGGAGGCAAGCAACATTCGTCAGATACGTTCACACGTATCACACATGTATCTGGGATACTAGGTACATAAGTGAGTGGCAAGCGAGATGGTAGGGAAGCGAGCGAAATTCGTCTATGTACCCCATATACATGCAAATCTACTTGAATACAGTATATCTAAAGCAAATTACACCTAATTATAACTCAATGTATCCCAAAATATATGTATTTGGACACACCAAACTGAAATGATACATCATATTGCAAACTAACATACATCTACTTGATTAACTTTTAAACTAGGGGAATTTCCATGAGTTACCCTTCTTTTTTCCCTGCTTCTTTTTGTAAAACATTGTGACCGCGGCAAAAGGAAAGTGTCGAGTATGAATCCAATCAAACTCGATAGATTTAGTTCAAACTCTATGTTGGTAGTACCACCCCCTAAAAATAGGTTTTGTAATGTGTCATTTGAATTTAATCGAAGCTCCAATCCAAACACCAGACGAAGCCAAAAATAAAAGTTTATACTAGCTAGTACGCAGTAGCTACGCCTCAAGAAATATAGCGGTACCGCTTACTCGCTAGAAGTCGGCATGGCTTACATTTGTACGTACGTAAACAAAACAAAAATACAAAAATAGAATAGAAAACTCTAAATTATAAATTAACTTTTGATCCAAAACTTTCTCAACTGCCACTTTCCCACCTATACTTTTAGAAACTTCAATTTTATTACACATACAACAAAATCATTAAGTAATAAAATAGATAAATAAATAGTTCCTTTCTTCTTTCTTTCTTTCATTTCACATTTAGCTTCAAAAATGATACTTGTTTCTTTTTTACTACTGATTTTGCATCTATTGAGTTCAAGTTGTGATGAGTATTTTATAAATGATAAGAATAATGTGACTAAATCAGATGTGGATTTATTAGAATTTCCATTAAATTTAGAGTATATGGAAGCTGAATTTTTCTTGTGGGGTTCTTTGGGGTATGGTTTGGATAAGTTTGCACCTCAACTTGCTGATGGTGGACCAAAGCCTATTGGTGTTAGGATTGCTAAACTTAGTCCTCTTATAAGAGATGTCATTGCTCAATTTGGATTTCAAGAAGTTGGTCATATCAGGTGGATTTTCATCTTACTTTCGTCGTTTTAATTTGTTTGTCTGATTTTGACTTGTCACTAAGTTTAAGAAAGAAGATGTTTGAATCTGTTAGTCATAAACTAAAAGATAGGTGAAATGTAACGAAAAACCTTTCATCTTCTGATCTTTAACATGTCATATGGAAATGAACAATTTATGCAGGGCAATCAAGGAAACAGTAAGAGGATTTCCAAGGCCACTTCTAAATCTAAGCAGAGAATCATTTGCAACAGTGATGAATGATGCATTTGGACATCCATTACAACCATCTTTTGATCCTTATGCTAATGACATCAACTATCTCCTTGCCTCTTATGTTATCCCTTATGTTGGACTTACTGGATATGTTGGAGCCAATCCTAAACTCCACAGTCCTATTGCCAAAAGAGTAAAAATATTGTTTTGACTAGATTATTTATAATGTTTTTTCAAGATGAATGATCTGATTGTGTAAATATTTCGATGACAGCTAGTAGCAGGACTACTGGGAGTAGAATCAGGTCAAGACGCAGTTCTAAGAGCTTTGTTGTACGAGCGAGGGAGAGAGAATGTGGAACCTTATGGGATAACAGTAACAGAGTTCACGAACCGAATATCGAAGCTGAGGAACAAGTTGGGACGCCAAGGAATTAAAGATGAAGGACTTAGAGTGAAACCAAAAATAGGTGCTGAAGGGAGCATAAGGGGCAACATACTTGCAGGTAACAAAATTTAATATAGTTTTATATATTAATAAAGAATGTTCAACTGACCATTCATCGACCGTGACTACTTGCAGGGGGCAAGTACTCGCTTTCCTATGATAGAACGCCGGAGGAAATACTCCGGATAGCGTATGGGAGCGGGCAGGAGAGTAAACCGGGTGGATTTTACCCGAATGGAGCAGAGGGTCGGATAGCCAAATCATATCTTTGAGCTGGATGGCTGTAGTTAATCAGAAAAATGTAAAAATGTTGCTTCCTGCCTATTGAATGTCTAATAATAAAGTGGGTAGAAGTGATGTTGTGTATATTTTTTGTGTTTTAATGTCAATTTATCCCTTTTTTTTTTTCTTCATAATGAGATACCCATAAAATATGTTTAGAATATCCTCGTCTATCTCATCCCGATAACCATACACCCCTCAAAGTATTATGCATCTCCCTTGCACTCTCACATGACACCAACAACAGCACTGAATGTGTCCAAGGTATAGCTGAAAACAAAGAGATAACACCTACCCACCTATAGTATAGGTAAGCCTTTACACCGTCATCAAAAGTATTGATATTGAACTTGTGGTCTTGAACGTTCCATGACGTTTATGTTATATAAATGCATCATCCCTTTAGACACGAACTAAAAATTAAGCAGTGTCATACAAAAAGAGTTGGTGTTTTTGCTTTTCTGAGCCAAGTTCTTTCGGAAACAACCTTTCTATCTGAGAAGGGGTAGAGGTATGATCTACATAATACTCTCAGATTTCAGCTTCTTTTTGAACTCCAAAAGGAAGATTGTTGTGATACATCTAGTTATGCTATTGACCTCAACACACAAAACAAGCAGAAGCAGCAACAATCTAGTAGAAACTAATGCAAGAACACACCAAACTACAACCTCTGCATAAAAACTATGCTCCATGACGAATGCAGCGCCAGCGGCAACATCACGACACTGGCACTGATCGTGGTGGACACCATAAAAGCAAAGGCGAATCAAGGAGCAGAGATCATTTCGACGCTCCTTAATTTGAATCCTCCTCAAGAATGGAGAGTTCCATTAAAAAAGTGTGCCTTTTCATATAAGGTAATTTTGACAGTAAGTTTGCCTGAAGCTATGGAAGCTTTAACTAAAGGGAACCCAAAATTTGCTGAAGATGGCATGGTTGGATGTTTTGGAGATTCTCAGAATTGTGAGGAAAATTTCAAAAGTAGTATTTCACCTCTTACTTGTTTGAACAATGCAGTACATGAGCTTTCTGGTGTGGGCAGAGCAATTATTAGAAATTTATTATGATGTAATTTTTGTTTTCTTGTATTTTTGAAGTATTATTTTACGAATTGAAGGTCTTATCTCTCCATCTCATGAATAAATCAACCGCCGGCCGAATTGCCGGAATTAGAAGGAAGGAATGATTCAATCTTCCATCATTTAATAGCTCATGCCTCCTTTTCTGCCTTTCTATCTGTACTTCATTTTTTTTTGTTGGGGATTAGAGTAAGCTAAATTAGGTATTGCAAGGGTCAAATATAATACTTGAATGACTCGTTTAGTTTGGGAACAAGTTATCCCGCAAACATGGGACAAACTCATCCTAAAATTAATCCCAGGAATTAGTTATCCCTTATCCCTTGTACCAAACGAGTCTGAAGCATGTAAATTATCCCCAAAAAGTTTCTCTCCATTTGACTTTTGATCTAATACTAGCCGTTAGGAATGACTCTCATTTTTGCCTTTAACCCCTAATGGAGCTTGCATCTGAGGGTAGTTTTAAACCATAGTCAAAAGTGAGGTATATGTGAGCCTTCTCTCTCGAAGAATATGGACACATATAGTGCTGGAGCTCCATTAGTGATAAGGGCAAATATGAGATGATATGTTGACGACAAAGGCATAAGTAGACCAAAAGTGTAACGTAACAGAGGGACAAACCTGAGCCATCCTGAATACTACAAGGTTAAATTTGTCTGAGATCAACACTTAGGACCTACCACAGCCTTCTGTACTCGGGGATAATGGACTTTCTCCCACTACCATTCTTCACTTAAATGCCAGGCTTAGTTCGTATGGTGCAAGGCTTCTCAAACCTCTGACCTAAGTCACAAGTCTCTCAACCTTTGCCACTTGAACTAAGCCCCGGGGCAGTATTTCTGAAAGATACTAAAATCTTGAATCCTGATAATCTTAAAAGTTATTAACTGTTAACTTTTAGGCTTTGGAGCATGGTAATGCAGCAAGTATAGTACGTCTTCACTTAAAATACCAGGCTAGTTCGCAAGGCACAAGGCTCCTCAGTCCCTCTAGGCAATCAATACATAGTTAACACAAGCAAGCAAGTCAAACAAGGTACGGTTAGTAAACATGTTAAAATGGTTGATCTGAAATTACAGGGTTCTTGTTGTGAGTATACTATGCACTATTTAACTAGTCCAAATATCATAACATTTATCTACTCAGAACACACATGGAAATTAGGCTTAGAAAGCTATTTTCCAATTTGAGACTAGCCAGAAATTGGCAATTCCGACTCATCCTTAAGACTTCTATGCCAGTGGTTATTCATCTCAATCAACCAGTATCAATCACTGTACAGGGTATACAAATTAGGCAGTCGTGCCGAGTCACTTACATAGAACTTCTTCATCAGGCGCAGCGTGTACCATAAAGATAGTGGCAATCGTATTCATATTTGCAGACCTCGACCATGTCACTGAATTTCAGCTTGTGATAATTTTCGGACTACTCCATCAGTTAAACCAGAAGCCTGCTCCACTGAACTACAGAATAAGAAGCAAATGAAAACTTAGCCAACTAGAATCATCCACAAGTAGAGAACATAAAGTAGCATTTTTAGATGATTATAGAATTTTAGGGTAGTACTTACTCAGAAGAGTCAGACCTTGCGACGATGGCAGCACTGGTGGATAAATTAGAGTCTTCCTGTACAATAATGAACCTATTCTCCCTTACCCTGCCCCATTGGACTGAATCATAAAAGTTCATAGTTGAACTTCTATAAGATATCCCTGCATACAATATTGTCAACACCAAATCATCAGAAACTTTGCACCTTGAAACAATATCTTGGTTCAACAGTATGAAGAAAAAAAGGGATGGAACGATAAGGAGAAGAAAGAGAACAAAAGGTTGAATCAATTGCAAAAAATGTGGTTTGCAAGCAACACTTAATAGGAACAAGTATCAATATCAAGAGAAAGAAAGAGAAAAGGGGAAGAAAGAAAACAGAAGGTTGAATCAATGAACATATATTTCATGCTCATTGATATTTTTGCATCTTTCTACTGTCATGAAGATGCTCACATAATAGGAACTGCTGAACTGGTATCTATATCAAGAGAAAGAAATAGAAGTTCCGAAACAAGAACGTTGACATATATACAGAATTAAGGAGATAACCGACAGCTCCATTATGATTTTGCTTATGTGGTGGCAAGTTACAAAGCCATTATTAGCGTTATCTACTTAAGTAACACCAATATGTAGTCACTTAAAAGCATGAAACACAAAAGAAAAAACTGACTGCAGGTATGAAATGCAATTGACATGACTTGACATCTGAAGACTGAGGGAGTGTGTAAATCAATTACTTTAGCATGTGTTTTAGGAAAGTCAAATCTGTCTCAACGAATAACGAGGAGGCAATCTTTTGGTGTGAAATTGCATAAAAACTTGTGCATTGATATATTTCCACTATATAATAGGACATAGGAAACCCAAACTAACAAATCAAGATCTTTACCTTGAAACAATAACACAAAAAAGAAAAAAATAGTAAAGAGCAAGGCAAGGGAACTGCCATTCAATGCTGCTGAAGGCGGCGCCGCTTTTGCTGCTTTCATTTTCTTCAAAGCCTTCATTCGCTCAATCCGTGCACGTTTAATCGTTGCGAGTTCCGCAATCTCTTTAATCAATTTCTGGTCAGCAGCATCCAAAGACAATCCTCTGGGAGGTCTGGGAGGTTTGGGAGGCTTCTTAGCACTCGTGGATTTACGTTTTTCTTTGCTTTTTTTCTTCTCTACTAAACTTGCCTCATCTATACACACTCTAACACTCCCCCGAGTAAGCTCATCCCCATCCAGTGTATGGCTATCCATATTCAATCCATTTTCAGCCTTAGAAAGTTCTTCACCATCTCCGTTACAGACACCAGTGAAAAGTACATTCCCTGCTTTAGCATCCAAAGTAGAACTATTATTTCTGGCTTCTCCACTCGTACTCCTACAGCTCTCAAGATCAACCTCAAAATCACTCCCTCTAGATAAAATATGATCCATAAAAACTTCACTCAACAAATCTCAATCTCGTTACACTTAAACTAAACCAAACTCATAAATCAAGAGATGCAGCCAGCTAATATCCGCTATCTGCTTCAAAATACCATCTGAAGTGGGAAAAAATAACAAATTTTTGCAAACAGTGTTAAATTCTAAAGGTTAGTAACAAATGCAACAAATTTAGGATTTGAAAAATATCCTATGAGCTTCTACTGTTGCATTGGGTCAAGTGTATCAATTCTCTAACACTCTTTCTTTTTTATTGAAGTGTAATCCACTCAGTCTAGGTACTAATCAGGGGCATAGCAAGAAGTCCATGTAGTAGCTTTACTCTGAATTTTTTTTAAATTAATTTTTATAACCATGATGTTTGGACTAATTTCACGGGATACCAACCACCTCCCACCAACAACAGGTACGACCGTACGAGGTATTTGTCCACCAACGCTAGGACAAATGGGAAGAAATCACCTACTATTTTTCATCTCCATTGCAATTTGGACCATGCCTCATGGTTCTCAACCCACCTCATTGACCACTAAGTCACAACCTTGAGTGGTCAAACTCCATATCTATATTAAGAAATTCACTAAAATACATACAAAAATTAAGTTCGAAATCCAGTTACTACTAACACCTGATGTCACTACTCTAGAATTTAGAACCCATAAAGTTCAAATCTTGATTGCGACTATGGTACTAGTACTTCAGAATTCAGTACAATTAACAACTATAGATTCACTAGTGTAGGTTAAAAAAAAACAAAGCAGTACTGAATTGGAAAAGAAACGGGTAGAGATTTAAACTTTAGACACAAATGAATCCTACCATCTCAATAAAACCAACAAAAGTAGTAGTTCCTATTGTATTTTTTAAAATTTGGGGGCAGGGAAAATAGGGAAGGAGATTACAAAAACTGGGAATCAAACACTCACCAACAAGCATGAAAGTTCATATAGTCAACCAACTAAACTACTAAGATTCCCAACAAAAGTAGCTCAATATAATCAAATCATGAAGAAACAGAAAACCCCAACAGCTAAAGAATGAACAAAAACAAACTTATTTATCAAATCAAGGCATTCTAAATCTCTTCAATTAATGAAAAAAAAAGAGAAAATTAGTGCTAAAATTCAGATGAAGTGAATTAAAAAAAAAAAAAAGAATTAGGGAAAAAGAGAGTACCTTGAATAGAGAATGAGAAAAAAAGAAGACAAGAAGCAGATAGAATAAAGTGAAGGGGCATGAAAGAACTTTAAAATACTTGAAGGAGCCTTTGTTGAATACTAAAATATATTAGATCTCAAATAGTACAAGTTTTATTAAATGAATGATGGCCGACACACGTAGGCCGTAGCCTTCAATCTTCATCGCTAATACTAGCAGGCGTGTTCACAGTTTGGAAGAAAATATTATCGAAAAATCAAATCATAATCGAATCAAATCCACAAATTTTTATATATTCTTGCTAATTATATATATATATATAATCTTGTTTGTTAATTGTTATTAATAATTTTAAATATCTTAGATATATTTTCATCAATCACCATCATATTTATTTTAAAAAGAAAAATAGCCTATTATGAGATATTTATATTGTTGGTTGCATGTATATTGACGTTTGTGCAGTTCTTGATAGGACTGAAAATCTCACAATCTCTTACTTGTTTAGTTCAAAAATAGTGAATTTTGAAGTTTGATTCACGGTAAATTTAGTGATGAAGTTATGTAATACTAGGTATTCTTCTTGTTTAGTTCAAAAATGGTGAATTTTAAACTTTTATTCATGGTAAATTTAGTGATGAAGTTATGTAATGCTAGGTATTCTAACTACTTTTCTTTATGAATGAACTGTTGTCTTCTTTTTTCTTTTCAATGAATTATTTATTTTATTTTCGTTAATGATTAATAATCGAACCGTCGATCCGAACCAAAATTGATGAATGTATATGATATTTAATTTGGTATGATTTTAATAATTTAAAAATCAATTAAAGCGATTTAATTTTAATTTTGACCAATAATAACTCAAACCGATCCGAAAACGCTCCTACCTATAAATATTAAATTTGCACAATGACACACGTAACATTCAAACTCTGAATATGACTCTAAGCTTCAATGTGAGATAGATATAGTTTTGTCCAGCAATACTGCTTTGTCAATTTATTTTTACTTTATATATATATATATATATATATATATATATATATATATATATAGTTCAACTTTAAAAAGAATTGTGTGTATTCTCTTAGGATAATTGTGTAGATAAGTTAATTACTTAAAACATGTTATCTTCTTTAACTCTCTATATATATATATATATAAAAGGGTTATATTTGTCTCTATAATCTCAAAAAAAAAAGTTTTGTTACCACTCGTCATACTTTTTCAACAAAATTCTTTGTCATGAAATTTTAGACACATATTTATCCTTGAATTATTGATCTCTCTATCTCCATCCTTATTATCCTACCTTTACTGCAACGTGTAATTCTTTTTCTCCTGATTTCAAATCCAATCACAATTAAAACTCAATCGATAATATACCCGATCGAATAAGCAAATATTAAACCTAATTCTAAAAAAATAAGAGTGTCCCCAAATGATAATCTTATAGATACGTTAGTCTCAATAAGCCATAAAATTTTTAATATATTTAATAATTTAAATATCTAAATAAAATTTGCTCACGTAACAAAGTATTTGCTTTAACAAATCCAGTCACAAATGCCAACAATGGAAATCACACACAAATACCACTAAATTCCACAAAAGCACCACAAGTAATCCTAATGCTAACTTGACAAAACAAAACACTTCCTTATGCTCTCCACTTTCTTTACGATCCTAAAATAAAGCCATTTCTCATTATCTCATTTACTATTTTTAGTACTACTACACAAAAACAAACTTTGAACAAATCATTCAAACAAACTAAATTTATCATAAAACTTCGTAAATTTCAAATTCTGAATAGTAGTAGTAGTAGCAAATATGGCTTTGTGTGTGATGGATACAGCGCGAGCTTTAGCGTGTAGAGATGGAACAGCAGCAACAAATCTCAAACTCATTTCGATATTCGTCATTTTCTTCACTAGTGTAATCGGAATAACGTTGCCGGTTTTTTTAGCCCGGTTTTTATTTCACGGCAAACCGGTTCACGATAAAGCGATTTTAATAATCAAATGCTTCGCCGCCGGCGTGATTCTCTCCACCTCGCTTGTTCACGTTCTTCCCGATGCATTCACTGCACTTTCCGATTGTCAAGTTTCTTCCCGTCATCCATGGAAGGATTTTCCGTTTTCCGGTCTGGTAACTTTGATCGGCGTATTAACGGCGTTGTTAGTCGATTTGACGGCGACTTCTCATGTAGAAAGTCATCAGAATCAGGCCGAAGGATATGTGGCAGTTGGGAATAGTGAAGAATTAGGGATTTTGAGTAAGAAAATTGACGTTGAACAGCAACAGAGAGAAGCAGAGGAATTGGTGAAATTGAAGCAGAGATTAGTATCGCAAGTTTTGGAAATTGGGATAATTTTTCATTCTGTTATAATTGGTGTGACGTTAGGGATGTCGCAGAATCAGTGTACGATTAGACCTCTTGTGGCTGCACTATCTTTTCATCAGATTTTTGAAGGGATGGGTCTTGGAGGTTGTATCGCTCAGGTAATTTTAACGTAACTGGTAAAGTTTTTATTATGTGATTAGGAGGTAATATCTTCGATACGAATAAATGTTCTCTTGCACGATAAAACTGCGTATAGTAGACATCTCAACTCGTCTCTATTGTACAATAATAATGAATTGAGATGTCTAGATGTGCAGTCTCAAAACTAAAGTATTTACTTATCAGGTTGAGATCAAGTTTGAATATCTACTTTTTATGTAATTATGTCTAACTTTTTATATAAGTAGGTAATGATTGGCAAGCTAAAGAATTGGTAAGAAAACTTGTTATATATAGCAAATGAAATTATACTAAGAGCTTGATTGAATCAACTAATTAAAAGTAGAAAGTAACATAAGTGTTGGGGAAAAAAATCATGTGCTAAAGTTGATTTTATTAATACGGAGTTATGTGCTTGAATAGAAGTATTTGAAACTACTAATAAGGAGTTCGCATGTTTGGTAAAAATTGGTATAACATATTATAAAGAATATATAATATACTAATATGTTACAATGGACAGTTATTACAGAGATGTCTGACAGTTGTTTTATTACAGGCAGGATTTAGCTTTGGAACAACTGCCTATATGAGCTTCATGTTCTCAGTGACAACACCAATGGGTATAGTATTGGGGATGATAGTTTTCTCAATAACAGGATATGATGATACAAGCCCAAATGCATTAATCCTTGAAGGTTTATTGGGATCTTTATCTTCTGGTATACTAATATACATGGCCCTAGTTGATCTTATTGCTCTTGATTTCTTTCACAACAAATTGATGAGTGGCCAATCATCCTTGAAAAAAGTTTCTTTTATAGTTCTTGTTCTTGGATCTACATCTATGTCAATCCTTGCTCTTTGGGCTTGAAAAAATATAGTGCAATTCAATAAACTTGTGTATCCTTTGCTACTTGAAACATGTATTCAATGTAATTCCATAAGCAGGGTCTGTGAAGGTTATAGTATACATAGATCTTATCCCTACGTTGTAGAGATAGAGAGGTTGTTTCCAATAGAATTTCGACTTAAAATATAGCATTTTCAAGTAGTTTGAAAAAGGGAATACAGAAATGAGAGCAATAAAAACAACGAAATAATGTACCATGGAAAAGTCATGTCATACACGCGTTAGGTAATATGTTGACATACAAAAAAAAAAAAAAAGTTTTGTAGGTAGTTCCCCTATCTCAAAGTTAACTACATGGTTGAAATATGGTGGAATAGGGGTACCATCCACATTTCTAGGTACTTGGGACTTACCACGTAGTTTTAACTAATTAACGTAGACTAAATTCAATAAAAGTGAAAAAGGCATACTAATAGTATGTTTGACTAAGCTTTTATAATTATTTGCTTATTTTTTAAAAAAAATCTATCTTTTGTTTTTCGAAAAAGTACTATACACCAAACAACTTGACATATAGATGATTCATACTAGAAAAGTAGAGTCCTCATAAGCTTTCCACTCGTGGAAACTTACCTTTAAAATTATTTAATTTCTTCACAACTTTTCATCTTTGACAAGCATATCTTTAATTTGGACAAGGATATATAGGAAAATGGTGATAAAGAATTGTTTATTTTCCAAGAAGATGAATTTTTTTAAGGACAAAAAGAACTATGGTAAGATATGAATTTCATCTAGTATAGGAGGAAGCTAGATAAAAATATGTTATACTTGATAAGGAAACAAATCTATCCATATTGCTCAATATTTACGTCAAAATTGATTTCTTTATTAGCTCACTTTATAGGAAACCCTAACATGCATGTTGGACAACATATATATATATATATATATATATATATATATATATATATATATATATATTTTATTTTATTTTTTCCTTTTGGTTTCCATTCTTTATCTGATGTCCGTTTTGAAACCTGACTAATTAATCCAAAACCTTGATTAAGAATGAAATAATATATATTTACTGGTCTCAACACACTCAAGTTGTGACAAGAAGAACTACATGTTATGCAATTTAAGAGGAGCATGAGTACAATGAGAATAATTTGATGAAAGACAAAATTATTTTACTACAAAGAATTCTACAACATGAAAAAAAAAACACCATTTAATAAAAAAAACTTGCTACTATTAACTTAGCTAAAAACTATGCTTCAGTTTCAAATAAATTGAGATCGACTATATAAATCGTACTCACTTTTCCTACTCTTCTATAATATCACTTCTCATACGTGATGACACCATATCTTGAAGAAGTTCATGATCAGATATCTTTAGCCAAAGAGGAATTAGAAGAATTCCAAAACCTTTTTTCTTGTAGTGAATTATTAGTTGAAATTAAGGAAGAGGAATAATCACCATAATGACTTCTTCTTCCACCAACACCACCACCAACGCGGCCACCATAGGTGGTGGTTACCGGCTGAACTCCGACCCATCCACGTGGCGTTAAGGGGCATGGATGTGTGTGTACACCTTCATAAGTTGTAACAACTATTGACGTATCTTGAATTGATCTTTCTACTCTCTTTTTCACACCACATGATGAGGTTGTGCAACGATAGTAGCTCCTGCATGAATTTGTAATTTTAAATCTGTCATGATATTTTTGTGACTATAAGACCGTGTCATTAACGGTAAAATAAAAAATTCAAATTCAAATTGAAGAATGTGGAATTTCTTTATAGAGAAAGTGTATGTTGTTGGTGTCAAAAAAATTTTATCCTATTAGAATATCTTTACTTCTTGTAATAGGTAAACATAGAATGTATATTGACAATGTATATAAATTAAAAAATATTGAAACATTTTGCAATTTGCATATAGATGTATATATTTGGTATATACCTTGGAAAGGGGCTATTTTTTACTGCTTTTTGTCCATATTTCCTCCATCTAAAACCATCATCCAAATGATCAACTTCACTCTTTGTCATGAATGCAAATCTTGGCTCTTTTTTCCCCTTTTGCTTCTTCTTATTAGGTTTTAACCTAAGCCAACAAAAACTCATATCACTTTTTGCAAAACTTCAAATAAACAAGAAACGATTAATTTCTCGTATGATCACTCAACTAATATTTTTTCTCTCAGGAATTAAAAAAAAAAAAAAAGAAGATAACTTTCTGAGATAATAAGAGTGAACATTTCAGAAATCAACTTGTCAAAACTATTGAAGATATACTTAAGGGAAACATGCTTTCTTTATCTTTTAAAGTATCAAGCAAACATAGATCTTTGTTCAAATTCAACCGTCCACCTTTCATTAAACATTTTTTTTTATATATTTGACCCCAAAAATAAATCAATGTGTAAGATCATTTAAACATTGTTTTTTTTTTAATAAAAAAATCATTAATATTATCATACTTGTGCTATAAAAACTTATCATATAGGGTTACTTAAACTAAGTAAAAAAGAAATATTTTGCTTACTGTTTCTTATACTTGGGTTGATGATCTTCTTGATGATTATCAGCAGCTAATTCAGTTGATGATGAAGAAATCGACCACAAATTGGGTGTTACTGAGTCATTAATCAACTGATCAGATAATATAGATGATGATTCTGGAACTGATGAACAAGTAATAAAACGTTGTTGTTGAGGATGAGGATGAGATGGAATCATTAGCAAATCGAAAATGGAACTAGTTGTATTATTATTATAACAATCTGGATGTTCATCAACACCAAACATTGTTTCTAATAAAAAACTTAACGAATAATCTTTTTCGATATCAAACATGGTGTTGGAGCTCGAATTTCCATTTCCAATTGAAGTATTTGTTATCTCTGTTTTTACATTATTTTCTTTCTCCATGGAAACAGAGGATTTTTGTAAGTGTGAAGAGGACTCTTTGTGGTTTATATATATTAGTGTAATAAAATAAAAACAGGGTGGTCCAAGGGGGATTTTCTTTTTTTTGAGTTTTTCCATCTAGGAAATCGAGGTGCGGAAGCAATTTGTGTTTGATTAATACTTACAATTCAAACGAATAATAATTAGTATTTGATCAAACTTTTTAACGGTACTTAAATATCTTAGTTTTTGCAGAAAAGTAGTACTTACTGCTTTTTTTTAGTTTCTCAAAAATAGTTATATGTAGATATTTGTATTGTTACTTGTTAAAGATAGTTTCATTAAGGTTAAAATAAATATTTTAAAATTAAATTATTACTAAATATAGAAATATGTTTTTTTTTTTTAGACGGACTATAAAAAATAAAATCATATAAATTAAAACAGAAACAAATTTTCAAAAAATTTATTGACTATCTTGATTTATTAAAATAAACACTTTTAACCTTTCAAAAAATTCCATAAAATCATAAAATGTGTCATTCAAGTGTTGGCAAGCATTTTCTTACGCGTTATTGTTTACCGGCTACCGGAGATATTTAATTGAAATTAAAATTCTTTCTTGGAATAGAAGAATGTGTCTCTTTTCTCATATATTTCTTTCCTAAGTTAGTAATACTCCTCCGATTTATTTTTATTCGTTTAGTATTAATTTAACAGTATTATTAAAAAATAACACATAAAAATAATAATTTTATTAAATCACAAATTTAAATATAATAAATAATAATTATAGTTAACAACAAAAATAAATTAAGAACAAGGGTAATTTCTAGTATGAAAGAGAATATTTTTCATTATTAAAAATATTAATTTCTTACTTATTTTTTAATGTTTGGTAATTAAGCAAAAAAATATTATCTCAAAAACATATTTATGTAATCTAACAATGGGAGTCAAAGGGAGTGAAGAGTGGGTCCTCGAAGTGGCGGAGCCACATGTAGTTAAGGGGTGTCGATTGACACCCTTTGGTCGAAAAATTATGTTGTGTAGCTAGAATAAAAATATTTTTTTATGTATATATATTATATATTAACACTCCTTAACTTCTACACTATTTTATTTCTTTATATTTTGACCATGATCTAGGAGTAGAGATTATGTACATTGGACGGATGAAAAGAATACAATAAATACAAAATATTATTTATAAAACTTATTTTTTTCACTTCTATTAAAATTATTTTCTTAGAGAAAATATTTTTCAAAAAACTTTTACGTAGATAAAAGTGGACGTATGAATCACTACCTTATTCTCATGAATCATGATACACGGTGTCAATTATATGCAAGCTACAGCTAAGACTTTAACTAATTTCAACACCATGCAATACATGAACAAGTCGAGTTTCACGTCATCACAACAAAAATAACTTTTAAGAGCAATAGATATACGTATTAGTTAAAAATGCTAAAAAGATTGTTAATATTAATTAATTATTAGTAAATTTAATATCGCTATAAACTTTAAAAACATTTACAAAAAGTATTAGTCACCGCTAATTAATTATCACATTGGCGTTTGTTAGTATTCTTGATGTTAAAATGATCGAGTAAAATTAAAATTTTATTTTTAATATAATGAACAAGTAAAAATAAGTATAATTGAAAACAAGAGTGTGATTTTTAGAGACAGAGCACATGCTAATCTTAACGCGTTTTCTACTTTGAGCTATAATCATGTGACAATAATTTATAGTCCAGGTTTTACGTTTATTTAACGATCTTTTATTTTATTCGTTTTCCAACTTTTTCTCTGCTTTTTATCCAATATTTATATTCTTTTTCTGATCATGGTCATGGGCCGTATATGATGTTTCTTTAATCTATTCTATTACTTTCTCCCTTTCAATTTATTTATTTGATTTTGATTTGATACGAAGTTTAAAAAATTAAAGAAGATTTTTCAATCTTGTAATCTTAAACATGTCGTGTTCAAAGTTAAAACTAAAAAGATTGTCAAAAAAAAGGAAGTAATTACTTTTTCAAACGAACTTAAAAGGAAAATAAGATAAACAATTTGAAACAGACAAAATAATACTTCTTTCTTCTTCTTTTAATTTTATCAATGTGGCAATGAAACAATGTTCATGACATTTCTTTATTATTACTATAATATAATATTATGATACTTTAAAATACAAATTAATTAAAGGTTACATTAACTTGCTTCCCTTTAGAGTTTAGACTACTTTTTGTCATACAAAACAGAAAAAAAAGATGGTCAAAAAACAGTCATTTGCATGTGTCCAAAGCATTCAATTTTTTATGTAAACTAATTTCTCTGTCAATTAAATTTGTCAACACGTAGTTTTGAAATACTACAAAGACCCCCCCCCCCCCCGCAAACCCCACCCAACCACACACAACACACACTGTCTTTACTGAGGAGACAATTTACTTTGTCAAAATGGCATCAATCAGCTGAATTCTGCTCCCTTTTCTATAATCATACCCCACTCTAAATGCGGAAGATGGTCAGTTGAATCTCCTTTCGTCAGAAAGAGTAAAATATAACTTTTGTAATTTTATAGTATTACCCATGAAAAGAATGCAATTTCTTAACTGTCGTGATTTCTATATAGTTTAGCACATTCGTTGTTGTTATTATGAAATCTTGAAGTACAAGGAGATTTTACTTGTTGGTGTCAGTTGAGGAGTCTTATGGAATTTTGTTGCTCTCCATGTAGCTTTTGGTCTAATCGGCTTCATGTTACGTAAATTCAAGCTTGCTCGATCTGTTCAACTGAGACCTTATTCTCTGATTCAATTAATGTTTTTGTTTATGTATTTCTGATTTATCCACTAGCTGATTCCAGTTAATCCTTTGCACTTAATTTTGATATAGTAGCTATACTTCGATTTATACTATATATTTTTTTCAAGGTTTCATGTATAATATAACACTAAGTTATGACCATACGGATAGTTAAAATCTTAGAATCGGCCATACGGATACTTAAAATCTTGAATCCGCGTCTGCCTGCCTGTTTCTAACCCCCAATGGCAGAAAACGCGTTTCTGATCATTCAGTAAAGCCATACATAAATTAGATGTTTGTGAAGCAAACCATAATAAATATTTGACCTAATGTGTGAACTCAAACCAGTACATGCGGCTACTATATTGTATTTAGGAAACAACACAACAAACATGATAACAGGTCAGATACTCTTGTCTCTTACCTCACAAATAACTAATGTCTTAGAAAAATTGCTACTCTTGATGCAAAGATTTAACTCATTAATGATGGCAAAACCAAACAAAAATTCATGATCTTTGCAACAACAGTTCAAAAATTAACCAAAAAGATATGAATCGTACTCTGTGATGCAATGTCATGTGTCTCATGATTCTTTGGGAGTAGTAGCTTGTCGAAGTCGACGTTGATGAACATCCCAGTTGTATACACGGGCAGTTGTGACCTGAGCCATAGCAGCTAAAAGAATAAGCACGAAAGAGCATGCCAATGTTTCTAAAGATAAAAGTAGAAGTAATTAAACAGCAATTAGCTAAATATTTGAGAAATTCCTCCAAGTTCCACCATTACGTAAGAAGTAACTAAAAAGAACTTAATGCTCACTCGGTTTCATGTCATGTGTCTTAGTGTGACTAGATACGAAGTTTAAGAAAGTAAAGAAGGCTTTTAAATTTTGAGATCTTAAACTAAAGATGTGTTTATTGAACCAAAATACCCCCTTTAAATCTTGTGTTTCTTAAACATGTCATGTACGACGTAGGAATTAAAAATTATTGAATATAGAAAGTTAAAAAATAGACTAAAAATTAAAGACAGACATAAGATTGAAACAGAAGGAGCAAACAACACATTGCAATATTGCAGCACTTAAGTACAAGCTAATTTCTACCTAGATGAGAGTTAATGCAGAACGCCAGAATCTACCTGAGTAATTGTCACTTGATCCCTCAAAAATTGTAGATCAGCCACAAGAACCTCTAAACTCGCTTTTGCATTTTCCAAGTTTGTTTGAAGAAGTGCAGTAGCCTATATAGGGAACAAAATGTGAAGACCAATACGTCAAATATCCAAGAATGCATGCTTCTGAAATCTTCCAATAGCTAGTTACATACCTCTTCACATGAATACTGCAGCATGACATTTGCCCCTAGCCATAAACACACAGATTCAGCATCTTCAATCTTTGCCCGGGAATAAATACCTTCTGACACTTCAAAATCAGCGACTAGAGCCTGCAACCAACGCGAACCAAACCAGGAACAAGTTAACATGACAGTTAAATATCAGAAGACATAAAATACTAAACTTTGGGGGGGGGGGGGGGAGGACATTGGCTGGAAGTTATTAGTGAAGTAAATCAGGGGTAGAGTCGAGAGATCAAAACCTTGTCCGACTTTTGTTTAAGCAGTTACCCATTTAAAACTCGCCAATTCAACTATTAAAAAGTAATGAAGTGTAAGCAATGGGCTATCCAATTCTTACCCAACAATTTTACACTTAACCAACAATAGAACTGAATTGAGTTCTACTGTATTTTCCTTTCCATACTTGATTTTATTATGTTTTACTTGAGCCGATGGTCTATCGAAAACAGCCTCTCTACCTTTACAAGGTTAGGGACTTAGCCGATACTGGTCTCCCACAGTAAATCTCAGTTTCAAGTAAGTACTCAATTTCTGAACTGCTTCACCACTACATATATCATATAAATACGATTTTTGAATTGAAAACTTAATGCTTTCTCACATTCAAAATAGGAAAGTAGTCTATTATATCAAGATTCAACTAAAATGAAAATGTCTAAGAGCGCTTCAGTAAAGTTCCATTCATCGGAAAAACATGTAGCACTGAGACAAACCTCACTGCTGTCCTTCTTAGCTTGCAAAGTAGCAACTATATCCAAGCACTTCTCTATGTCAGGAATCTTTGCCTGCGTAGAGTGAAGGAGTAGTAGTCAATTGTCCACTTGTTAGCAAAGATAACAATATAAAAACATCAAGCAGTTAAAAAGAAAGACTCTCAGAATGACTTAGACTGATCATAGAACAGATGTCAAACATGTAAAATTCAAGGCATTTGAGCAATACAACATCTAAACAGCAGCTTATAAATGGCGGAAATGAAAATTGTCCAAAATGTATGAGGAAATCTATATTTAGCAGGCTGGATTAAGAGGACACTCCCAAATTCTATATTATGTTATGCATAAGATGTAACGGTTCCTTTACACCACTATAGTTGGAAACTGTTCGCTATGCATGTTTAGTGCATTCGGACAAAGAGAAAGAGACAGCACTTTCAGAGGAAAGACAACTTCCAGCTTTTAAATCTTGGTTTTTGTTTGGTAGATCAATAATGCTTCATAGGTGGCAATAGTGATGTTCAAATATTTGGATGGAACTTCTTCTGTATACATTAACATAACCTGTCCATATTTCAATGGTCTTTTTGTATTGGGCAGGTATTCCCCCCTATGTGGCAATCTTATGATATGAATTCAACCTCTACATGTCAACAAACAAATTCCCTTCTGTTATTGAATTCTAAAAATGAATCAAGAATTACGTAAAAAAAAACCATACTGACAGCTTCCAAATGTGGAGAAATCTATATTAATAAAGGAAATTGTAAAAGGCATTAGCCTTCTATATTTTGAGGATTCATGTAGTCGACCCCAACTAGCTTGGGATTGAGGAATTGTTGCTGTAAAAAGTCATTACTCCGAAGAGTGGCGAAACTGTAACCCTCATATGTTGGTCCTATTACAACTAAGTTTGGGCATGTGCTTAAGAAGAGTATCCTATATATAGCTTCTGCATGGAGCAATAGATTCCAAACACACATTCTTAATGTAAATTCTATTTTGATCGTTCTTTCAATGACATGGGAGGACTAGATCAGCTTTAAAACTTTTCATCTCGGGAATCGGCAGCACTAGATGCAAAGACTAAAGAACAATTCTCTAACTTCCGTCCACCTTACGGAAGAATCAACAAAGGGCCAGAGTGACATATGAACATCATCTCTTTTGAATTGCATTATGACCCTCTCAATTCAAAGTACGAGTCAAACCTGAGAACTAAATATTAGGAATTACTTAAATATGGATGAATACTGTGAAATTAAACAAAAAAAGTGTACCTGAAGATCCCTCTGTTGGGCCAGAAGTTTCATTTCAACCACTCGGTATTGCTGAAGTCTGCAAACGAACAACATATATTAAGAAAACAAAAGGAGACCATAAGTAAAGTAACCACTGATTAGAATTTCTAAGGCAGGACTAATTAGTCTGTTCACGTATCTAATCTGGAGCTTATGATTTATTAGTAACAGAAATAGTTAAGCGACTGCATGAGATACCATTCATAAAGCTTTGTTACATGAGTTCTATGTTTAGACTGTATTATAGGGCAAAAATCATAGGATTGAAACAAAAGCAGAGTTTCATTTCTGTTTTTTGGGTAAAAAGATAAAACTTATTTGATTTGCTTCTGAAAGACAAGTAGAACACAACAAGCAATGATGCCAAATATGTATTAATTGATCAACCGAATTCAGAGGTATCTTAAGTCAAACTACTGTCATCTGTTTTTATTGAAATTTTACGCAATTAAGCGCACGCACTCCATGCTACTTTGTTTTTACGACGCTGTATAGATGATACAAGAAAGTGTAAGCAAAGAAGTTATTATAAGTTCAAAACTACCAACATATGAGAAGGACTTCTAGAGACTCAGTAGAACGATAAAAGGACATAAAGACTATGGGACTTTGATAATAGAACAACACAGATACTGAATAACCATAAATTCCAGTCATTGCAAACAGAAGTACACACACTTTTCATATTTGTAGTCATACTGGTGAAGAAAGCAACAAAAGGATAGCGATCGCTTTGGGAACGCATCCAATCGAAGTTGTATTTTAGTGCTCCCCTAACAAAGAGCAGATGGATCCTATCCCCTATATCGAACACTCATTCCTATCTATTGATAGAAAGATCTTCATCCTGCAGCTCAGGGAGAAAGTTCCATAATGTGTAAACACCTCAACGAACTCATGTGGACACTCCTCAGTCCGAGGACGGGGACCTCGGGCCTCAACGGTCTCAACGGGAACTAGACAAGCACCTAGATGAAGTCGGCCCGAGAAAAAGGAAAAAATTGACGTTATTTAGTCACGAGTGGATTTAAGGATCTGATTGCATAAGATTTGATCTATGATTTGTAAGGCTGTAGTGGTCTATTGTCCCTCTCTTTTTCTCTCATCATTTCCTTCTCTGCTTTCTTGTCCTCATTATTCCATCGCACTTAAATAAGACCTCACCCTACTTATAAGTGTAATAGAATTTCCAAGGCCTAATCAGTTACCCTACTTATAAGTGTAATAGTATTTCCAAGGCCTAATCAGTTTTTTCTTTTTTCATAATCATTCACAAAACTTACACAACCACATAGTCAGCCATTCCATTCAATTTCATGCCAACGGTTATCAAATCCAAACCTGCTCATTCAAGTTTGATCTCCAAAAAAACATATTGCTTTAGATTTCTCAGCAGCCCCAAGTACAAGGACTCCATCAAAATTTAGTGAGATACTGACAAAGAGCAGAGAGAATATATCGGTCAAGGTCCTACTAACCATTTACTATAATGCTTTCTTTAAAATGAGTCAATATAACATCTACTCCTGTTGATTATTTTTTTTCCAACATGCTAACTTTTCCTTGAACCAAGGGTCTGTCGCAAAACAGACTCTCTACCTCCTACAGTACGGGTAAGGTTTGCGTACACACTACCCTCCTCAAACCCCACTTGTGGGATTACACCGGTAATATTGTTGTTGTTGAGTTAATATAGCATCTAAGTTCCTACAAGAAAAATATCACTAAAGGTCTGATCTTTGCCTATTATTTTACCTTCAGTTTGGATAAAAGTTAAATATCAGAAAGGTTCAACATTCATAGAATAACAGAACTCCCCAACAATACAATATACCTGAAGACTGAAACTTTACTTGGTGAATTAGCAATTTCCAATAAATATAACTGAAAAATGTTTTTCAATATATGATGACTTATGATGCACTCAAGGGTGTGGCTTAGTCGTCAATAAAGTGGATTTAGCACCATGAGGTCTCAGATTCAAATCAAACGCTAATTGATTTTTTCTCATCAGTTCTAGCTTTGGTGTACATAGTTACTTGGTATCTAAGTGCGAACAAGCTGACCTAGACACCATGAATTGGGTAAAACATTTCCTACCAACAACAATTACTGTGCCTAACTCCGAAATAAGTTAGGATCGGCTATATAAATCCTCACTAGTTCATTTAAGCTCGTTTCATCATACAAAAATCGAAAACGGACCTTTCTTGTAGGAATGCAAGAGCAGAGTTAACATCGAGACCAGATTGGCTGAGATAGGACTGAACGTCTTGTACGAATGATGCCGCCGGTATACCTCTTCTCTCCGTCACTTCACTGGTGTATGACGAACACGCCGCCATCGCCGTCCAAAGCTACTTTACTCTGATAGATTCGGAAAAAAATTTCGCTCCAGTAGTGAAGAAGAAAGAAGCATAAAATAAAAACGACGCCGTTAGATTCAGCTAATAGACAAGTTATCCTCACCTTGGTATTAAATAAATATATATATATTTGTAGTAGTTAAAGTTAAAGATTTCAAAACATGATTAATAAGATTAATTTGATAAAATACATACTTAATTAAAAAAATGCATCAAGTTGACATGGATTAAGTAATACGAAAAGTTGGAGAGTCATCTAAATGTTTATATGATTTTTTAAATATATTTTAAATTATTAATTATTGTAATTTATAGTAATGTTCACTTAGTTTTCAAATAATACATATTAATTTCTATCTTTTTTTCAATTAATGTGGCACAAATAGAATTTTAAGAGTTAACCAATTTTATATGTTTTTAAGAATATTTCAAGTTTTTAATTTTGAGATTTATTGTACTTTTACATCATTTTTTCATATAATAAAAGTAAAAGGAGAAAATAGTTGTCATTTTTAGTATATATAGAGAATTTTTTTTTTTCATATTTCACTCTTAATATTAATTACGTATTTCTCAAATTATTTCTTGATATCTAAAAATACTACACATCAATTAAAAAAATATTATGATAAATCTTTATATTAATTATTATTTTTTAAGAAATATGTCAAATCTAAAGTGAACGAGTAAAAAATGATCATATATTTTTTTCTTCTCTTTCTTTAGTGTACCATCAATTTTTTTGGTTCCTACAAAGATTTTATTAAAATTATGAAACTTTATTTTAAAATGAAAGGTATTCCAAAATCTCAACGAGTGAACTTCTTCTGAGGTGCTAAATAGATGGTCCAATCGTATTTTTCTATGATTGTGACAATCTAAGCTCATGTTACATATTCGTTTTTTGAGCTATGTCATAATTAAATTTAAAAAGAAATTATCAAGAGTCAAAGCGAATAAAAATGTAGGTTATAAGTTTAAATTATAACAAATATATGATATTATTAAGAAAAGACAATTAGTAGAATATTAATTTTTTATTCTATTTGCAATATTAATTACTTACTCATCAAATTATTCTTTTTAATATCTGAAATCATATATCAATTACTATGTGTATTATGGTATGGTATTCATATTTATCACTGTTTATTGAGGGGTATAAAAAGTACAAAGTGGAAAGTAAAAGTTAACAAAGGGAGTATTTGTCGATTTTAGTATACAAAAAGAGAATATTATTTTTCATATTTTACACTTAATATTAATTATATATTTCTCAAGATGTGAATTACACATCAATTGATATGAATATTATGATATAATATTTATATTAATCATTACTTTTAAAAAGCCTATGAAAATTTAAAGTAAACGAGTAAAAATAATCACCAAAAATTAATAGATATTTTTTTTTCTCCTCTTGCTTTAATATACCACGAATCTTGTTGGGTCCCAAAAAAATAGATAAAAGATATTTTAAAATAACACATATTAAAGAATTCAATGGTTGAAATTCTTGTCAGATGCTATAGAGTGGTCCAATTGTCTTTTATTAATCAATTAACCAATAAAAGAGTGTATATAGCACGTGAATAATTTAAGATATAATAATTGATGATAATTTAGGTAGTAATTCACCTTTTTAGAGAAAACAACATCATTCTAAATATTAAAAAAAATACATTAACAAGATAATATCAGCATATCCATGTAATGTTACATGAAATAGCAAAATTATTCATACAATGTACAGTCAAAGTAGTAGTACAACAGAGAATTCAGCAGGGTTGAAAGAAATATTGAAAAAAGCATTAATTAAAAGAAGCATAGAATAATCTATCTAGTGATATGCGCGATAAAATAATCTAACTCCATTTGAGAAGCACCCCCTTTCTCTGTGGACTTCCTCACGGCTTCTCCGAATTCTTTTGCTCTTTTCCTAATCTCATCTCCTTCTTCTGATGCCATTAACTTCCTCACGACATTATCAATGGTGGATGCAGTGACCACCTCATCGCGTTTCTTGTCCCATTCCCTAATAACCAGGCCTATTTTCAACATTTCTGTTAACAAAAAACCATTTTTTGGGTGGTCAGAGTGTGTGGGCCAAGCAATTATTGGGACTCCCATAGTAATGGTCTCTACACAAGAAGTCCAATCACACGCACACAAGAACCCGCCAATGGATGAATGAGCCAAGATCTCTGTTTGTGGTGCCCAATCTCTAACCAGTAATCCAACCTCGTTTAGTCTTTCCTCAAACCCTGCATGAAATTCAAACTTTCTATTGAGGTCTCCCCCGAGATAGATATATCCATTATCAGGATCATTCATCAACCATATGAACTTTTGTTTGCTAAGCTCTAAACCCATTGCGAGCTCCTTAATTTGTTCATCAGAAAATGAAGTCAACATGTCATAAGATACGTAAAGAACTGAGTTTGGAGGTTGTTTGTCCAACCAATTCAAACACGGGAATCCATTTTTTTCTTTCTTAGTAGGCCGCAGAACCGGTCCTATCGCCCATTGCTTCTTGTCTTGTCCAATTCCAAGCAAGTCAATAAAAGTATTAGTACCTTCCATTACTTTGCTTGTATTATGAATATCACCCGCGGAGCTATTCCCTATATACTGAACTTGAAAAGATGCTATCCTCATGATTTCTTTGCAATACCATCCTTCAGAGGATGGTAACTTTTGAAGTAGTTGTTGTTCAAGCGGGATAGGCAATCCCACATGAGGAAATATGTGATCACAATACATACCAAAAGCCGAAATCACAGGGTTAAAGATGTAGGACTCTGCATTATCGAATGATGAAATATCTTGAACATTATAACACATTAGACAATCATGAATCATGACAATTCGTCTTGATTTAGAAGAAATATCACATAAGAAGGAAGTAATGGACTGGCGGAGATGCATGCTAACATTCCAGAATAAGTGGAAATGTTTGGGTACTTCACTCGGGATATCAGGGTCGAGTGGAGTAGTAGTCATTTGGAGGTCATGAAAATGAATATTGGCTAAATCGGAAGGATTTATCGCGGTGGCACGAGTCTTAGTGTCGTGATTGTAAGTAGGTAGACTAAGATAGTGAACAGATAGACCATAAGAAGAGATTAGGCAAGCAAATTGGAGAAAAGGGTCAAGATGGCTTTGTGTTTGGAATGGAACCATAACTACAACAACTTCATCACCTAATTGTTTCTTCAAGTTTGCAAGATTCTCAGTGTTATCCATTGAAAAGATACTGTTATTTTTTGTGGATATGGAAATGTTTAATAAGAGAGTATTTGAATGAGGGTGGAGAATGAGAGTGAGAAGTTAAGAGGAGTTATTAAGTAGGCATTTGGCCAGGAAACCAAAAATTATTTCACTTTTATTTAAGTGAATTTTTTGAAATTTCTAAAAATAGCAAAATAATTTAACTTTTAAAACTCTATAATACAAAATGTCCGTGCCAGTACTATTGAACATTGAAAGCAACCACATGGAGTCAGGTCTCTGTCTCTCATAACATTGCAAATAAACGACAATTTTTTACATTAAAAAGAAGCAAAATCAATAATCGAAATACTAGCTAAATAACGTCCTGATACATTGCGTAAAGTGATATATATGAGAATAGGGATTTTTTTTGTAATTTTTTCAAATGGTAAGGAATTTTTAAAGAATATGGTAAAATAAGTTGTGTATTTAGATAATTTTTCTTAATTTAAACAATATTTTGCACTATTGCCTTTTGTGAAATTGTAAATATAACTTTGTAAGTAGTGCAATTTATTTTCTAGAAAATATAAAACTTTATTAAAGGAAAGGACAAATATGATCAAACATCTTTTTTAAACTTTGAATACTTCAATTATTTTGAACAATAAAAACAATCCGAAAAATTTACTTAATATATATAATATAAAATCAGGAGAATTCAACCCTATGGAGCCAAAATTTACTTAATAAACCATTTTTTAATGATTGGAAGAAGCAAATCAATATGCCGGTTGGCGCATTTATTTGGTTGGTGGAAGAACTTAACATTTTTCTGTTTGATTGATGGGTAAAATAAATAAAACAATGTTTTAAAATAATAAAAAAATTGGACTAATTTTTCAAAATAGAAAAAATTGTCTAAATACACAGCTTATTTTATTATATTCTCTAAACCTCACTCTTTCTCATATTCACGGATACATCACTCTTACGCGATGTGTCGAGACATGCATGTTTGCTATCGACAAATGTAATGTATCGTTACGCGATGTATCAAGAGTTGAGTGATATATCAGGACAAGTGTGTCTTGTATCAACAAATGTAATATATTGGAACGTTGAGTGATGCATCCGAAATCCTTAAATTTTAAGAGATTTTTATAATTTGAAAAACAGTTAGCATATGATGTAATTAACTCTTAATGAGATTTGTGTAATATTTACTTGAAAATAATGTAATACTAGTAATAGTCATTTTTACTTGAAAATAATGTATAATTATATATTGATAATGTATAACTATGTATCAGAGATGCATATACATTACAAACCTATTTTTTTCAATTCAGATCTCCTTTAAACTGTCATAAAATTAAAATATAAACTCCTATCGATGTTTCGACTACATTAATTTTTGTCTATTTTTCTCAAGATAATAACCAATGACTTTCTTAGGCCCATAATAAATGGGCCGTAGTTGGCCCAATATAAGAAGTAAAAACCCTAATTCCAGTCTCTGGGTTAGTATATGTACGGCTCCAATGCTTAAAACCCTACGCACTTCTTCTTCCTCCTCCTTGTTATCTTCATCTTTTTAATTTTGGTGTGAATTATTCTTTTGCCTTTGAATTAAAACTGTTGAAATAATTAAGGATATGGTTTTATTTCTCTGCATTTTTTATGCAAAAAAAGAGGCAGAAATTTATTGCAGGAAAGTTGAGTCGCTTCACCCGTATTGATTTTTACTAGGTGCAGTGAATTTACATCCTGCTAAATCTTCCATTTTTTTTGAAATTATATTACTTTTTTGTTTGGGGTTTTTCCTATGATGGCATGAAATCTTTGAGACCTGAATTCTTTATTTTGATGACAACTACAAGCAATTTTTCTGAGGATTTTACCCCCATTGTTTTTTATTTTTACTAAAAAAAAATGATTTGAGTTATTGATAAAGTTACACAAATTCTGTTTATGTTGAAAATAAACGGTAGCTTAGTGTATCGGTTTTTTTTTTTTTTTTGAGATGATGATCGCACTGGGCTCTGAGCAGTTTATTAAAACTGTTTATATTGATGCACAATTGCTGCCTAGAAAGCTATATCTGATCACTATTTTTTTATCGAATCTGTAGAAAATTAGGTTTAGTAGGCGTTTTGGACATGAAGTTTTTACGTGCGATTATTTCTTATCTCATTATTTCATAAATGAAATCCTAAAGATTTCTAGATTTGGGATTTTTCGAATACAAAGTAACAATATCTTTTCATTTGAAAAGATTGGTAGAATTATATTATGACTATATTTGTGATTATAAAATTTTGTGCTTATTTAGAAAGATTGTATAAAGAATTTGGATAATTTTATAAGTTTGTATATACAACATAAATGATTCAAATCACATGTTTAAATAAAACCTTCCAACTTTATATCATTATTTCGAGCCTATCGAAGAGCGGTAACCGAAACTGGACAATGGCATATCCAAGTATGAACTGGAATTGCGTTAAATTAGATTATTAGCTGCTCCTTTTTTTACTTAAAAAAGGCATATATTCTGCCACATTATCATACAACGTCTATACTTGCTATAAAATTTTGTTAGAATGATAGTAATCACAATAGCTCGAGATGATTAAGTCTGTGGTGTTAAAAATTAGTTCTGGTACAGTAGATGCTTCAAAAACTAACAGGTCATTCAACAGCACAAGGACTTGAACTTCCCCAGCATTCTTTTAACTAGATGATAAGATTGAATATAGCTGCTGTTAAACTATCTAACACTTATTGAATCACTTTGGGGCATTGGTAGTTGAAGGACAATAAGGAAAAAACATCTTTCTGATTCTCTGATATACTGGACTTGACCATTCATAAGCTGTAGGATTCTTCTACTCATGCTTAGCCCTAGACCTTGTTGAGTTACCCACAGACTATTATGGAACGTATCTTGGATCAATTCATGAGGAAGACCTTCACCAGGACAAACAATCCTTTTCCCAGAAAACACACACAAGTTAAAAACATTTTATGGTCGAAGCATGTTGATATAGCTCATGTACTGGAAATGTAAAAGTTACCTGAACTCAATATGTACCATAGTTACTCCATCAGAAATTTGCTTTATACTTGGTTGAAGATGGACTTCTACCCACCCTTGTTGGGATGGTGCATAGCTTGCTATAATCTGCAAGAAATCAGCAAAAACTTGTTGAATTCTCACTTGATCTCCATAGACCCTCAATGTCTTGATTTCGTCTGGAATATCCCGGATAAGTTGCACACCTCTTTCCCTCAATAATAACATCACTTGGCTAACAACAGCATCTATCACACTCGCAAGAAAAAATTCTCCTTTCTCAAGCTCCAGTGAACTGTTACAACAGTTTAATGGTTAATCATCCTTGCAAGAAACATTACAAATTGAAGGAAAAGAAAAATCTAACATTACATGTTCTAGCTTGCAAGATCTACTATGCTTTCGTCTTTAACAGGGAATCAACTAAAGAGAAGTAGCAGTATATTGCAATGTCCATGACAGGTTTTCTTGATGTTCTGACAATAACTCATAAAACACTTCTACATGGACTTCGAAAGTTGTACTAGAGTATACGGTGTCATCGTAAACAGATTTATTTAACTGGGATGGTAGAAGGAATAATTGAATACGAACTTACCCATCCTCAATATTGTCCAGATCAACATCCCTTATGATCTTAGACATCTGCCTCTCACAAGCAGCACTTGTTTCCAGAAACTGCTTCTGGTTTTCAGTCAATTCTGTGGCCTCTAGTAATGAATTTGTATAGCATATACCATTTAGAGGATTCTTTATTTCCCGACAAATGTAAGCCAACTCTTTCATCCGAAAGTTACTCGTCTTTTCCTGTTGTCTGTGCATTAGAGTTTTCTGCAATTCAGGACTTGCAATCTGCAAGAAACAAAAGGCACCAATAATTTGGCCATCCACATTGACTCTCTTGTTTGCGGTCAAATGAGCTTGAACAAATTTTCCATTTCGGTCAGAAAAGGAAAAAGGGAACTTGTCTATCTCCTGGCCTCCAATTGCCTTATGCAACATGATCATGAATTTTGTCATGGCGTCTTGGCCCTTGAGCCGGCAGAAAGTGCCAAAAATCTCACCAACCAACATTTTCCCAATGATTTCTTCTTTGTTCCAACCACTAAGTTTTTCCATCGCAGTGTTCCACTCAAAGCAACAAGTGTTCTCATCTGATACAAAAATGGGCGGGATCAGAGGATTAGGGCTGTGCATAATGGCCTTGTAATCACCTTGTATGCGAACAAATTTGTCCAGTACAACTTTTTGGGCGGTAATATCCTGGCCAATGAAGCAGACACCAACAATGTTATTTGTGTAGTCTTTGCTAGAGCAAGCATTAACCACCACAAAAACAGTCTTCTTCAGTTGCTCAGCTCCAAATGTCCTTAACTTTATTTCTATGTTCTTATCTTCTTCACCTGTGATTGGTTTAGCAACAATATTAGGTTTCTCTCCTCTTTCATTTTCTGTAGGTGGCTGGGACATGAAGAGGGTGGATACCAATCAGTTTCAATTACAATGTGCAATATACTCAAGCTACATAAACGCTAAAGAGAGAATGTTGACACCTGTTGTCGGGATTAGCCTGAATCTGATATTAAATGCAACTTCATTTTATACACCCATGTGTCATGACCCGCCGGAACATTAGTGGGACTCTAAGTCCGTGACACATGGCTCTGAAATCACTTAGAGTTGATCAACATTGAAACTGACCTCCCAACATAACTTATCTCAGGATTAAATCAGAAAGCTTTGACACAAGTTGTTACATGCTAAATGATCAATAAAAGATCTTGATTACTTCTCATGCTTCCATTTTAGGTGGTTTATGACATGGTACGGTTTCTGGGCTACCTTATCACAATCTAATCAACACTTCATATGTGCTAACGTCTAACTTCTAAGTGCATAGTGACGATCCAAAACTACTAACATAATAGCACTAATTAGTGGAAATTTTTGCAAAGAGTATGGGAGGCAATGTATAGGATTATGTTGAAACCAAAAAAAAAAGAAAAGCAGAGGAGTGAACGGTTGGTAAAATATTAAAAATTTCTGTCAGACCAGGGTAAACACATGTCTATGGATATTATAAATTAGCCAATTCTTATCAGAAGCAGTATATAAATCTTTATGAACCTGCAACCTCTAGTTTACGCAGGGATATGGATAATACACGTTTAATGTACTATTAAAAGTGCCAATGTCTAAACATGAACGTAAAAAGAACACATCTTGCTAAGAGCTTCTTATCCGTAAAACCAAACATGCAACCCCTCCCATCCACGCATCCTCTTTCCTATAAACGAAAGACTAAATTGCATGATTTCATTTACTTTTAATGGATGGAAACATATAAGCAACCATCATTTTGTTGCATGATGCCAGGAGGAATAAGTAGTGATCACTAGAACCCGTGACGTCTTTGCCACTAAAATTTTAAAAACAAAGAAGAGCAGACAAGAGAATAATCGCTCAATACAGCCTAAGGAAACTCCATAGATAATGAAATGCATTTATTGGAATGATAGAAATGTACAGCAGATTGGTATAACCTCTTAAAGCATTGTGGAGAAGGTTCTCAGCAGTTCTCTGTGATTCTTCATGGACAAGATCATGAACCAACGACTTCCCTATTGCTTCTTCAACTGACAACTCTGTCAACTCGGCAACTTTAGCATTCCATCCATTTATGCGACCTTCAACATCAACGGCAAACGTGGGTGCTGTAGCAGTCTCTACCAATCTAACCATTTCTCTGGCAACAGATCTCAGTTCATCCATCCCTTGCAACCCCTCTTCCCGAAGCTGAACATGCACAATAGCCTTTGAATTACTTGCCTCAGCATCCTTGAATGAATCACGTAGAATAAGCTGCAAAGAGTGAATTGCATCCATTTCTGCATTCTCCCATGGTAAACTGTGGCTCTTAACAACTTCCAAAAATGCCTTGAAGGAAGAACGTGGATGCATTTTCTGCCAATCATCTTTGTCTTCTGGATGATGCTTTGCACCACCCCACTTTATCTCGCTTGCAGTGTGCGAACGGAACCAAAAAAGGAAATATTTTGAAGTTACATAAGCAACAGCCATCCCACAAACAGCAGTACCAAGAGAAGCTGCCTCAGGATACCCTGCATCAGCCAAACTATCAGTACTTAGGCCTGTTGAGTCCACATGACAAGTTAATAGCCACTCCACAATGCCTTTTATTTGGGCTTCAGTAGGTGTAACACCCAAAGGATAGTATCTCCCCTGGTAGTACAAAGCGGCCCCATCACATTTCACAAGGTCGACAATACTTGGGTTCTGAGTAACAATCCCCGTAGGTGAGTCACGGAGAAGCATGTCACATAACAGTGTCTGTGTCCTCAAAACACGCTTTTCAGCTAACTGCGATGCCAATTGTAATTCCATGTTTAGTTGGAGCCCGAAGGCCTGCATAAGGAATTCACAGGCATAACGAAGGGGGAAAGGAATGAACCGAGCTGAACTGTGGTGTCCAACAACCAACCCCCATAATCTCATTGCATTTCGGCCTCCAGTAACTTCATCATCATTTCCATTTATAACAACAGCCAGTGTTAACGACGCAACATTTCCCATATTGACCATATACTGAGGGTGACAACCATGAGGAGCCCTAAGTGTTGAGCCAACTAAACATAAAGGCTGCTTGAGTAATTCATCCTGAATAACCCTCACAGGTGTGGCAGTACAATCCACAATCATTCTAACCCTGTTCTGCTTAAACAAGAATCTTGATGCTTGTGGAATATCAGTAGCTGGATAATGCAAACCAATATAAGGCTCCAAATCCGATCTTCTACTCTCCGCCACTACCTCCCCATGTTCATCATCATGAAACTTATACACCATAACCCGATCATACCCCGTTAGCTCCCTCACACTCTTAACAACAGTATCACACAAAAGATCAATATCCCCACCAGGTAACGATTGCAAAAGCGAAATAGCTCTCACAGAAAGTTTCTGCGATTGCACAGCTCCAGCAATAGACAATGCAGGGTCCTCTGTTCTAGCTGGCTCTAAATCAATCACAATCCCCACATCAATCCTATGCAATATCGCATAAAAGGGTTTCCCCGAATTCTTCGAATGAACCCAAATCGGATTCAACAACGTAATTTCACGTGCCCCAAAAGCTCCTTCAAGCAAACCAGAACTCGAAGAACTAAAAAGGGTCCTCACATCAGTTCCAATCTTGAGAACTTCAGTCTTCTCAAGACTTGGAACTGATTGCGGCATTATATCAAGCATCTCACAAGCATTTTCACTGTAAGCAATAACACAAAAACTCAACTCATCAACAGCTATCGTACAACCAAAAGGCTGAATATGACCCCCTCTTTGCATTTTATTTAAATAAGCAGTAATTTGATGCTCTGTTACAGATTCTGTAGTATTTCTAACAGATTGTGAATAATCAAAAGACTTTCCAGATTCTCCAGATTGTTCAAATGCAGCATGTAGCCTAGCATCAGTTGTATACTGTGCTACTGCTTTGCTTAATGCATTATTACTTGTACCTGAAAATTGAGATTGATTTTTTGGCTGATGATTACGACCATATTTTCCTCTACTTCCACTTCCAGAAGCCATTTTTGAATCACTCAACAACAAGAAGAACAAGATTACTGCATATTTGTAGAACAGCAAGTTTTTTTTTTTCTTTTTCCTAATAGTGAAGGAAAAGGGAGAGAGAAGCAAGACAAATATATAAAAATAGGATAAGTACAAATAATATACTTTTAATAGATGTTTAGAGGTTAACAACTAGAATTGGTATACCAAAAAAAGAAAAAATAGTTGTTGCTATCTTGAAGATAGAAGGTTCGGACTCGTTTGGTACGTGAGATAAAGAACTCGTTCAAGTGAATTCTAGATTTGAAGGTTGTGAATTTGTATAATAATCTCAAATTGATATAGTTGAATTTCTCTATAAAGATGTTGTTTGAATATTTTTTGGATTGTTATAACAAGATGTTATTATAAAGAATATATAATAAAACGTAATATGAAAGTCGATTTAGAAAGAAAAAAACTTGATTGTTAAAAATTACTATTATAAAGATTTGGTTGTATTAAAATTGTAACTAAATTCACGAGTAAATATTTATAGATATTTTGTGAATTTTTTTAATTATGTATAGAGGATTATGAAAAAGTTATTGAATTTATCCGAACCCAAGCAGTAGGGGAGATCCTTGATTGAGTCTAAGAGTATTACACACCAACAATACAAAACCCTTTTGTATTATTAAATTAAAATTAAAGTGACTTACTATCACATGTATATTACTTATAAATAACTATTCATAATAAGCTCTATTGAATTGAAGAATGGCAAAAAGGTGTAAAGCAAGCAAAGAGTAGTTTTTGTTTGTTTGATTCCTTTGGTTTTATTATTATTTAAATAAAAAAGTTATCCCAAATATTGATATTAAAGTAATAAATGCAATATATATGTATATCATTTAATTTAAATTAAATATTATATATCTTTACTTTAATCTTCAATTATCAATAAATATCGAATGCGAATAAATATACCTCTTAATAATATTGCAAGATTTTTCTTTACCATTTATCACAAAGCAGAACTATTTGCAATAAATACAATAAAAAAAACAAAAAAAAAAATAACAACACTATCTAATACAAACAAATAAATTTGGCCCAAAAAAAAAAAATAACAAAAGTTGAACAAAAACTCAGAAAAGAAACCTGATAATTTGGACTCATTCATGAACCTTTTCTTCCTATAACTTTTCTTTTTTTCCTTTTTTTTATGCATAAATTTGATATAAAAAAACATCATCTAGATTTTGTCTATTGTTTATTTTCATGAGTTGGAAATATTTGTGGTTGTGATGAATTGGATGTTTGTTTGGTAAAAAAGCAAATCATTTCATTGGCTGCATTTGCAGATTGACCATGTGCAAAGATATGAACAGCTACCCCCTTGTCATTTAAACATATTATAAAGTATTTATATTGCATATTTTTTATTCAAATTTTAAATTCACTTTTTTTTTTATAGCAAGCGTTTCAAACACAACAATATGTTAACAATAATAACATACTCAGTAAAATTTCATTAAGTAGAATATAGGGAGGATGGAGTGTACATTGATTTCATCATTACTTCATGAAGGTAGGTAGAATGCTTTCAAAAAATTATCAGCTCAAGTGTATTAAATTTACGTAAAAGAAGAAAAAAAACAATAGCAAGTATTTTTAAATGCTTATTATATAATCTTAACAAGCATATGAAAATATGTGTAGCTAACTATATAGTATGTGTTTTCAAAGCAGAAGTTGAATGTATGGCCAACTCTATGTGTAAACAGTATTAATGATTAGGATTTTTAAATATACATATACGTACATAAGTGTATATTCTAAAGATATGACGCATGAGTCTAACTCAACCCCAAAAGTTAGCTCATGAGAGGAGATTTGTCCAAGTTCATATAATGAGACCAAATTTTTATCCCTCTACTGATATGAGGCTTCTTAACACTCCCCCGCATGCCCAGTTTTCAACTGGATGTGAACACTTCTAAATGGAGGCCCAACATCGGTGAACAACAAATTGAGATAGGTCTGACTCTAATACCATAAAAAGATATGACACATGAGCCTAAGGAGACCAAATTTCCATCCATCTATACCGATGTGGGACTTCTTAACATATATATTATAAAATTACATAATCTTGATATATTATGTCAAAATTACTACTAATTCAAATACTTTTTTCATTTACCCTTATTACACAGGCTTTGCCAAAAATTTAATATGTTTCAAATTCTAAAGGCATAATACATAAACATAACCCTTAACTTGACATAAACTAACAACTATGACCTTTAACTTGGGTGTGCACAAATAGACACTTAAACTTGTATAAAATTGAACAAATAAACACATTCGTCCTACGTGACACCCTACATGAAAATTTTGTGTCCTACGTGGCGTTCTACATGTATTATGCCATGTAGGACAAGTGTGTCTACTTGTTCAATTTCATACAAGTTTAAGTGCTTGCTTGTGCACACTCAAAGTTGGAGGGCATAGTTGTCCGTTGAATCCAAGTTAAGAGTCATATTTATGTATTATGTCAATTCTAAAATAGTACAACTTATGAATTCAAGATAAATTATTTATCGAGTAAATTTCTTGATATATATGTATATAACATTTCATCGAAATTATTGAATTCTATCGAATTTGAAAATTATATTGTGGGACACACTCATGTTGCTTCTAAGGAGAAAATTAAAAGAGAGAAGAAAATAGGACTGAAAATGATGTGTAAATTGGTGGTGGACAAGTAATGTCTACTCCCTTTCAGATCACATTTTCTTCACGTGAAGATAGTACCATTATTGACACCCCTATCTATATTTATCTTAAATGAATTTTGCTTGTGTCAATTTTGGACTTTAGCTACCAAAAGTTTGAGGTTGAGTGTTGAGACTAATGTTGGACCAAAGGGGCGGAGCTAAAGTGTCAGCGAATATAATATTAAAATGATATATCATATAAAGGGAAAAGATTCAAACATGCCATCAAATTTTGATAAAAGACTCATTTATGTTATATGTTAAAAATTTGGCTCATTTATGTTATTTCTGTGTGAGAAAAAACTCATTCATGCCGGTTATTTGTTAACTGAAATGACATAAATGAGTCAAACTTTTAACGCATGGTATAGATGAGTTTTTTCTCAAAGTTCGATGACATATTTGAACCTTTTATCTTGTAAAAAAAATGATTTAATTAATGTCGCGACCAATCATAATTGACCACTTGTTATTTTATTTTTTTGCAAAACAGAAACTATTTTTAGCTAACAAAAATGGCATGAACGAACCTTTTCTTAAATGAAAATGGTATATATGAGCCAAACTTTTAACGAATGACATAAATGAAACCATTTGTCAAAGTTTTATGGCATATTTGAGCCTTTTTCCTTATATAAATATGTTAATTAATTTGATCTTAGCTAATATTTATGCATTTCAATTTCAGGTGCTCAAGTAGATATTTAAATTTATATAAAGTTGAACAAGTAGACACATGCATCAAGTCATAATACGCATTGGACACCGTGTTGAATACAAATTACTATGTAAGACACGAATTATCACGTAAAACGAAAACTGGCATATAAGACTCGAATTGCATATAAGACGTCACGTAGGACATATGTGTGTATTTATGCACGCTTAAAATTGAAGGACATAGATGTCAGTTAAGACCAAATTAAAAGATATGTTTATGTATTATGTCTATTAAAATTTATTAAAGATGTTTAACATTTAATATATGTAATTTTTTTAACGAAAGATATTCAATTGATCATCTGAGAACTATCATTGAATCTAAGTGGTTCATTTGAACATTACATACTTAAATTATTTGAGATTTTTTCATAATTTAAAATAAATGATTTTTTTAAAGTTTTAAAAATTGTTGTGTAATTAAAGAGATTTTCAATAAGATTCCCCCCCTAATTACTTCCAAATTAAAGATCAGACAAATATGTTAAAAGTTAACTTGCATAATTAGTATGAAGCTTCGAAGTTATTTTTCGACTGTGTTATATTTGGGGTCCCAAAATCAACACCATGCGCAGAATCTCACATGTGCACATGTTCCCTTTCCCCCCTTTAATTCTATGTCGAGTCAAATTTTACTTCATAAATTGGAGCGTAAGGGTATAAATATGAAGTTTTGAACTCATAATTTTAAATAACTAAGAATTTGTAACTCATTAAGTTTAAATTTTAAATATAAGTTACTTTCATGGTATCATTTTATGTGCCACATTTTTCTTTCCTATTTTTTCGGGTAAAGAATGACACATACAATATTTATGACTTATTTAGACTAATTTTTTTTCTTTATTTCTTAAACTTAGTGCCTAATCAAATGCCACTACATAAGTTGGAAGAAAGGATAATTTAGAACAGAGGATAATATATCCGAGTTTGGCTGCAAAACAGACATTATTTGGGCAGTACATAACAAAAGGGACCCTTCCTAAAATCACAAACTAAAAACAGATGGGCGAAGTCTCACAAACAAACTTAACTCCGTCATTTACCCCAAAGGCCAAAATGCATCACAAATTTTTTGTGAGAGTAATGTATTTTGGCCTTTGGGGTGAACTGACGTAGTTAAGTTCACTTATCATAGTTTGCTCATAAATAGGCGAAGTGTTCGTTTTGGTTTGTATTTTTAAGGAGGGTCCCTTTTGATATGTAGTACGGCCTAAAAAATGTCCGTTTGACGCCAGACTCTAATAGACTCTAATATATCCAGCTACTTTCTAATAGACTCTAATATATCCAGTGATTCACATCTTAACCAATCAGGACTTGACACGTAGCTTAAGAAATTAAAGAAGATATTCTTTTTGAATCAAATAGATTAAAAAGGAAAGTTAGACAAACAAATTGAAATGAGAGAGAGTAACATTTGGAAACACATTTTATTCCATTAGTGAATGATACAGGGCTCAACACAAGAGGAGCAAAGGCCACTAGGAATGAGCAAACAGCAATGGATGTGTTATTTCTGCATTATGCAGATATACTAAGAATTGATCATGAATGATAACTGAGAGTTGATTTTTTGTTGACTCCCCGCGAATTAACTTGCAAAATGAACTCTAGGACAAGTCCTCGAGAGTGAAAATACTCGTGGAATGCATGAACGATGATCAGTACGTTGAATGAAAATGCTTGATTGGGATATCAGGCAACTATCTGCCTGTTGCCAGTCTGAGCATTTCACTTGGTGTATAAAACATCTTCCCAAGGGTGACGGTATAGAGACTGTTTCATTCTCTTCTGGTCAAATGTGTGCCTGAGATTGAAAAATGCGTTAAGACAACTGATAGAGAACAAAGCTAAGTCGAAAAGCTACAAGGAAACTACCCAATGAGACCGATTGAACGAGCTAGCACAAACAGCCCATTGAGGTAGCCAATTTCCACGATTTCATCGATTTCTTGCTTGGTGAACATTCCAGTGCCATCGAGGAGATCCAAGAAGAGGGACCCGATGACACCATCAATGTTGAGGATTAAGTTGTTTGCCTTTGAGAGAGTATAAGTTTCAACTTGAACCGCGTACTCCATGTACTCAACAGACGGAAAATTTTCCCTTGCATAACGCTGCAATAGCTCCACTCTCTTATCTCTGTTGTCTCCTCTCTTTACCCTTTGTATCACACAAGTAGAGATAACATAGATTGATTCAGTGTCATAAGTGCAACGAAGCATGAAACGTTACAATTTCATCACATCTTCAAGCACACTATATCAATTAGTTGACTAGATTTATCCATCAAGAATGTTACAAGAAATGCTGCTACCTGTGGCCCATTCCTAGCACACGAATGCCCTTTATCTTCATACCTTCCACGAATTCAGATGGTGGAAGACCCTGCAATAAAGATCATGCGAGAAGCTATAGCATGAATTGCACCAAGTTCACCATACAACTGAAATAATTCTTATCAATTATTTAGTTCTCACCCTATCATAAGCATCCTTGAAATACCGGGCAGCATCATCAATAGCACCACCAAATCTGGGACCAATAGTCAACAATCCTGTTACATAGCCACGTTAATCCTAGAGTTGATTTCTCATATGGTCACTCAACCAATCGTTATTATCTCAGAAAGTCATATTTCTTCTTGATTCAAAGTGAAAGATCAGAGAAAATAACTATAAATTGAGTGACCATTGAGAAATAAACTTGGAGAAAACTCTTTAGCAACTCAAAAACTGTTAGTCTGCAACATACTGGAAACTAAACATGAAATCAGGTCTTTTCCGGCCCTAGCAGTCACAATAGAATTGTGGGCACCAGAAGCACAAGGACCATGATCAGCACACATCATGATACAAATCTGTTGAGTCCAATCAACAACAAACAAACAGATCAAGGTTCAGAAACACGTTGACAATCGAGATGGAAATTGATTAGTCTCTAAAATTAGCAAGTTAATGACTAAATGGAAAGAAAGATTGTGGATTACTTCAATGAAACGTGAGCAATAACGCGGTAGGGTGCGTTTGAACCACAACAGAGAAACAACATCACCGACACCATATCCCTGCTCCACAAGTGTTGACATGGGCACACCAGCATAGCGTTGCTCTACGCCTATAAATAGAAATAAAGATAGAAATCAGCTTTATTATTAACAGCAAAATGGTGGAAATAAAACAACAATCTTTAAATAGTATGCACAGAATTCAACTCAAACCTCTCTCATCAGATATGGTGGAAATAATATGAGTTGGAACCCGAACTTTCCCGCTCTTAATTGCTGTGCTAAGATCTTCAGGAATTTGCGGCGGTGTCACTTCCTTTATAGGTGTTATTTTGCCCTCTTCGACCTACAAATGACCAAATGGGTCTTATTAAAACGGATTGATATCTCAGATAGTCACTCAACTAATATTTATTATCTCAAAAAGTCACTTTCTTCAACAAAAAAGTGACGTTCTGGGATAATAACTATTAGTTGAGTGACCATACAAGAAATCAACTCTATTAAAACTAATAGCAGGTAAGAAAATTCGATAAGTGAGCTAGGTGCAACGCCAAGATACTCACCAGCTTTTCAAATGTTTCTTTGATAACTCCTTCAAAAGCTTCATAAGAGATAGGAACCACGGCTCCAGCGTCTTTGAGTGCTTGATTCTTTGCTTGTGCTGACTCCATTTCACCACCTTTCATTTCCCCCTAGTTACAAAGTTTCAAGAATATTTAGACGTCACATTTGACGTAGAATAATAGTAATCAGAGAAGCAAATGCATGGAAGGAAATGATAAGAGGCAAGAAATGAAGGAATCAAGGGAAATAGCTCACCGCGTGGCCAAACTGAGCTTCTGACTCGACCCAAGCAACAACCGGCATGTTGATTTTTCCTTGCTTGAGGACTTCAACTAAGGAATATTCATCTCGTCCACCAAGTTCCCCGAGAACAACAATCATCTTAACCTGATTAACAAAAGCAGGAGAAATGCATTAAGACTAAGGTTGTCTTACAAGCTTAATTAAGGGAACTTAAGAGCTAGCTTTACTGTAATAAAACTATAAAAGCATAATATGTAGCCCTTTTAACAATATGATTCTACAAATCAATTACCTGTGGGATATTGTTGAAGCGCAAAACATGATCAGAAAGGGTAGAGCCAGGGAAAACATCGCTCCAATTGCGATTCCTGCAAAATCCACAGAATTCACATTCTTATTTTAAAACACAAATGTCATAAAAATGATTCGAATATAGATTCAGAATGACAACCTTCATAAATTCCATCAGTCACTCGGGCGATTGTATTGTATAGTTCATCGGACATACCACCCTGTATATTAAGGAAAAGTTATCCTTAATTTTTTATAATAGAAACATTCACTATTCTTGAAACCATAAAAAGTGCTACTCGCTCCATTTCAATCTGTTTATCTTATTTACTTTTCTAGTCTATTTCAAAAAGAATGTCTCTTTTCCTTTTGCCAAGGAGCATAAGACAATAACTTCTCATATTTACGTTTGCTAAACATACTTACAAAATAGTTGAAAGATTTAACTGAACTATTGGAATCAATACGGTTTATACATACGTTTGGATGAAATATTCTGTAAATTCGACCAACAGGATTTCTCGTATGGACTAAAGATGAAAGAGGCTCCACAAAGTACTCACAGATTTTGAGACAAAGCCCACAGATCCAGGTCTATAAAGCTTGCATTGAATAATGTTATCAGTTGTTCCAGCAGTATCACCAATCTTAAAAGCTCTGGCTTGAATGCCGCCAACAGTAGCTGGACCAATAATTACCTGAAAAGAGCACCACATTTACATCATATGTTAGATTAGTATGGCTAAATTGGATCGAATTTTGCTGTTTTATTCTTTCCTGCAGTACCGCTACGTGACATGACTGTGAAAGGGGTTCAAGAATCAGTTATATATTTCTAATGTTTATTCATCCTTTGATTTTCCATCATTACTTAAATATCTACAACAACAACAATGATACCTAGTGTAATCCCACTGGTGGGGTGTGGGAGGATAGGGCATACGCAGACCATACTTCTATCTCGTAGAGATAGAGATGTTGTTTCTGATAGATCCGCGACTCAAGTAAAGCATTTTAAAACAGGGAATACGGAAATGAAAACAGTAATAACAATGAAATAATGCGATATAAATGCATAGACACGAAATCACCTTATTGTTTGTCTTTGCATAAGCAATCAACTGCTTAGTGTCTGACTCAGGAACACCCTCGGCTATAATCGCTACCACTCTGATGGTTGGCTGTTTAAGAGCAGACATGGAGGAAGCAAAAGCACTGCATTGAGTTAAGAAATTAATGATCAGAGCACATCTTTTGCATTATCATATTTTCTTCCAGAGAAGAAGGAGCACTACTAACAGAACAGGAATTAGCGACAGACAAATTTTGTAGCTAAACAGAAAAATCCATCGCACTAATCCTACTTAGCGATAGATTATCAAAAAATTCTGTTAGCTACGAGTGATTAGATTAGCCACGAAGTTCGTAGTGAATTCCTGCTTCTTTTTTGTTTTTTTGGTTGTGGAGGGCTCTTAACACTACCAACCTTCTTGAAGATGCAAAGTTTATAAATACATCAGCTGTGGGATGCGCAGCGCAAGCAGCTTCAACGCTGTAGAAAGTGTAAAAATTGCAAATAAGAATGAAAATTAGTAATACCACAAAATTTGCTACTACTCAAAATCAGTATAAACAAGGCTGAAGTGTGTGACTGTCTCATCTAAAAACTGAAGTCGTAGCTTTTTGCGTGATGGTAAGCACTTGATCAAAACTTGTCAGGAACCAAATTTAAGAACTCAACAATGAGATAAATGAAAAATTTAAATGAAATAAATTAACGCACGTTGAATGTACTGGGATTGCGATTTCCTCCTGACCGAAGAAAAGTTTCTTGAATCCCTCAGAACCAGGATTTATGATTGCAGCAACAGGAGTTTCTCTCCCTATAAGTTCAAAAAAATGTAGACTTCAATTTATCACAATATCGAAAAGCACAATAAGTTTGGATTCACGTTCATTTTCGAGCAACGTAACATGATTAAGGACATAAAATGTAATACTACTCACTACAAAGAAAATCGAAGTCAAGCATTCGTTGGACAGGAAGTTGCTTGTAGTTGTAGAATAAAGCTTGTGTAGTCCTGGAGAAAAGTTGTCCAGTAGCCATTTTGCCTAGTCAATTTTCACGACCTGTACACAGTGGCGGAGCTAGAAATTCAAAAACAAAAAAGTTATTATGTCAAGGAGATTGAATAACCTATGTACATATGCAAAATAATCACTTTTTCCCCATCTACATAGTGGGATGGCTGGGATGGGAGCTACGGGTGAAGATGAGTTGTGTTGGAGGGTGGAACTGTCGAACTGACACAATCAATATGGAAATCTCTAGTTCGAGTAGGGAAAACAAGTTTCATAAATGACAATTCCAAGCTCATCGTCTCCTCCAAACCCCCATCTATTGACCACCTACCCCTCACCACCACACTCGATAGTATTTTACTAAATTACATATAAATGTTCTCGGACAATATTTTTTTTAAAAAAAAAACACTTACTTTCCCAAAAAAACTTGGAAAACATTCTCCTTCACACTGAACAAGCAAAGGCAGAGCATCACTGAATCCACTACTTTTCTAGTAATTAATAAGCTCGAAATCATCTAAGAAGACGAACAATTCAAGTGATTATATATCCTAACAAACATAAATTTGAATCCAGAATTTAGCAGAAGGGAAAATGCTCAAATATGTCATTGAACGTTGAGAAAAGGCTCATCTATGTCATCCGTTAAAAGTTTAGCTCATCTATGCCATTTTCATTTGAAAAAGGCTCATCCATGTCATCCGTTAAAAGTTCGGCTCATCTATACCATTTTTCGTTTGAGAAAAGGCTCATCAGTTAACAAATAATGACATGAATGAGTCTTTCCTCAAACGGAAATGACATAGATCAGTCAAACTCTTAAAGAATGACACAAATGAGCCTTTTCTCATAGTTCGATGACGTATTTGAGCATTTTCCCACAGAAAATGACAAAATCACAGACACAATAACACAAAAAAATAATTAAAAAATTGATTGAATTAGAGAAAAGAAATGAACCTACCTCATAATATCTTAAGGCTCACAAAATGATCTCCAAGAGGGATGTGTATATCATCTGATAGTTCATGTGATTGACACTCAAGCTGTAGTATCAGAATTTAAATCAATGTGTGTGGTTCATAAGTGATAGAATTATTGATTTCGAAATCAATGTCACAATAAAAATAACTTTTAGCGGCAATAAATATACACGTTAACAAAGAGTGATAAAATTTTATCGATATTAGTTAATTGCCATTAAGAACATTTACAAATAGTATTAATTGTCTTTAAAAATACATATTTAATCATAATTAAAATTATGATTATTCATTAATTACTGCTTAAAATCATTTCATGTATCACGACCGGGACATTAATTGGTCGGAGAGTGGGGAAAAGAGAAATAGATGTGTGTGCACGTAATTATATTCACAATTATTGTACCGAGAGGAGTGGGGCTGCTGCATGGGAATAATAGCCCTGCTAAATATAGTACTCCCTTCGTCCCCATTTAATTATTGTGATTTTCTTTTTTAGAGTCAAATTATAAAAACTTTGATTAACATTTTATGATGTATTTTTTTTATTATATTGATATGCAAAAAGTTGTAATTTATAGTACTTTTCATATAGTTTTTGAATATTTATTTATTTTTTTGTTTAAAATATCAAATTAATATAATCTAATTTAACTTTGAAAATTAGTCAAATTGACTTTCTAAAAGTGCAACATAACAAATAAAAGTGGACGGAAGTAGTAGCTAATTCAAAAAGAACAAGAATTAGTGAGTACATGTGGGTGGATTCAAAATTTAAATTTTATGAAAAATATAAACTATAATAATAATATTAAATTAATATACATAATTGAGTCACGAATAAATATTATTTCGTCTTTATATTATTCTCTTTTTCTTTTTCTTGAAATATATTACTCCTTGTTTAAACTACTACTGAAAAAAAGCTGAAAAATATATATCTTCAAAATTGATCTATGGAGGTCGGTTTTTGATATCGACTAGGACAATACATCTGATATCAAAAACCGACCTCCTACCTATTTCTGAAGATCGATTATATATTTTTTTAGATGAAAAATATTATTTTTCAGAGTTCGATTTTTATAATTACACAATTATAAAAGGCGCATGTATATCGTTTGCACGAAACACTTTGAATAGAAACTATCGAATACGTTGGAATTGACAATTGTTTTTCGACCGTCTTCATCGTATTTTCCAAAAAAATAATTGTTTTTTCAAGTGATTACGTACTTGAGTACGTTAATTTTGATTTCTTTAAGGTGAATATCATAGTCAATATCAAAGTGTTTAGATATAGCAGACAATATTATCAAAATCTCCAAAACTATTAAAGTTTTGAAAATCGTCTTTAGTAAAGAACACTTCAATTTATTCGTAAAATGGGATTTTCAGATGCGAATATTTATTAGTTTATCAGTCGAACACTAAAAGACTATCGGACATCAGGTGAAAAATAAAAAAGAAAGGGTTGGATATAGCGAGTTGAAAACAACATTTTTTTACCTCCCAAGGATAAAATCTGCATACACGCTTACTCTTATCCAGATATCACTTGTGGGATAACACTGACTATGCAATTGTTATTGTTGTATACATATATAACAGATAATACCATCAAAATCTCCAAAACAATCTCATATAAAAAAAACATGGATTTCACTAGTAGTATATGTTGGGAAGACTTATACCAAGCTTGTCTTTCAATACTATTCAAGATTTGAGCAAAAAATGTTCAATTTTGATCAAGTTTCTAATAAATTCAAGGAAATAAATTGTTCAGAATCAAATGAAATGAACTTATTAGACTTTGATTTTGTTAGTGTTGATGATTGGGATTTTGATGTGGAAGAAATAGAGCCGTTGATGAGCCTAACTCAACCCCAGAAGCTAGTTCAAAGGGAAAATAATTGTACAACTCTTATAAAGAGTTCAGCTTCTCGTCTAGATCCAATGTGGGATTATTCTCATCAACCATCTCAATTGCCTTCATCATTCAAGATCCTGAAAGATTATGACACAACAAGGTTCATCAAAAGATCAAAAACAGAAAAGAACATCATTATTAGTAATGAATGTATCAAGGAAAACAATGGATCTATGTTATCTACAGACGAAATCCTTCGTTTGGGTGCTGAAAAGTTCATCCAATCGTTTACCATTCGTGGTGATCAAGAACCATACATGTTTAGCCATCCATTCGCGAGCTCATTTCTTGGCCTTCCTGAGGAAGACACTAGAAATGTGGCACTAGTCGAAAATCTTCTTGCTTCTGCTGAGAAAGTAGGCCAGAAACAGTTTGATCGCGCTAGAAGGATTCTCAACGAGTGTGATAAGTTGTGTTCCAACACTGGAAATGCAATTCAGAGATTAGTATACTACTTTTCTCAAGCACTTCATGAGAGAATTGATAGGGAAACGGGGAGAGATTCATCGAAAGGAATTGAAATGAAACAATTAGTACAACATATCGAGCATTCGTTGATGAACTTAAACCTCACTATGATTGCAGCACATCAGAACATACCTCTGTCTCAGGTGACTCAGTTTACTGCTGTTCAAGCCATTATAGATCATGTAGGAGAATCGAAAAAGGTTCATATAATCGATCTCAAGATAGGTAGTGGCATGCAATGGACAATCTTGATGCAAGCTCTTGTCACACATCAATTTGAATCTGAATCATCATCAATCAAACATCTCAAGATAACTGCTTTATGTACCAAACTGAGGCATAAAATTGAGGAAACACGCGAACGATTGATGGACTTTGCAACGTCATTGAACTTGCCCTTTTCTTTCAACATTGTGATGGTTAAGGATATGACAGAGCTAAAGCAAGAAGATTTTGAGATAGATGATGATGAATCAATTGCTATCTTCGCGCAATACATCCTAATGTGGATGTTAGCGCGACCAGACAAGCTTGATTCTTTGATGAGAGTTATCAAAGGTATAAATCCTCGAGCAATGATCGTTATAGAAGTGGAAGCAAACCATAACTCACCAGTATTCGTCGACCGGTTTGTGGAAGCCCTTTTTTTCTACGGAGCATTTTTTGACTCGTTGGAGGATTGCATGAAGAACGATGAACGAAACAGGACAGCCACAGAACTGGAACACTTGAGCCAGGGAATATGGAGCATTGTGGCAACTGAGGGTGAGGAAAGGACCATTAGACACGTAAAAGTAGACGTCTGGAGGGCGTTTTTCGCGCGATATGGTATGGAGGAAATGGAGTTGAGCATGTCATCATTGTATCAGGCAAACTTGGTGCTCAAGAATTTTGCTTGTGGGAGTTGTTGCACACTGGAAATGAACAAAAATTGTCTACTAATTGGATGGAAAGGAACCCCTCTTAATTCACTTTCTGCTTGGAAATTTTCTTGAAATGTGATATATAACATGTTTTATGAATGTATTATCATGATGATTAATTTCAAACAATATTTTTACATTAGTTGTAGTTTTTTTAAATAAAAAAAAAAAATAGGGGTAGAAGGAAGGGGGAAATGGGAGGAGGGGATTACAAGGTGGAAATCGAACCCTCACCAACAAGGTGAGAGGTCACAGGTAGCCAATCAACTAAGCTATTAAGATAGTATGACTATTTGGCAAAAGACACCACTCTTCATTTCTTTAAGCGAACACAATAACAGCTAGAATAACAGAAACTTTGCGCGAATGCAAGTCTTCAGAATTTCGCCTTAGTAATATAACACGGTGTTCCAATCCAACATGTGACGGGATTCATTACATTGTACATGAACTACATGATGAACAGTTACGGTGTTTTCCTTTTTTTCAGAATTAGTTTTTCGAATACATCAAGAACTAACAGTGCACCCCCATAATGCAAAATGTAGTCTCAATCCCTCCACCTGTGGCCACAGTTTGGGTTGCAGCAAACAAAGAAGAGCGTCATACCTTCTTCTCCCCTTGCAGTTGCCTGCACATATATCAAATGTTTCAGAAAACTGTGTAAAGATATTCACTAGATAGATAATACATACGAGCAATCAAATACAGGTCGTTATAGCAAAAATCTAAAGATAAGAGTCTTGATCTTCGGTCATAATTTGTCTTTCAAATAAAGAAAGTATGGAAGCTCTTAACAGACCACAATAGAATAAGGTGGTATATAGGAAATAATACACTGAAAGGATGATGTTATCTGGAGAAGTGCAAAGGTACAGACTGTTTGCTTCTATATCATTCAGGTAGTAGAATTGTAAATTCCAAGAAAAGGAGTTCCGGTATCCTAAACCAATGAGATTTAAGATTTCTTCTGAAAACTTTTAGAAGGATTTACTGGGCTAGAAAGGTTGTAGGGTGGTTGTGTAGGGGAACAGTAAAAAATTTCCTAGTAGGTGAGAACAGTAAAATTTCTCGATGCACATATACAGATAGACCAAGCTCCTGCGATTGCAGGTTAACTTGACTTGGCAACAAGTTTCTTTTCTACCATAATCGTAGTGTATTCTTTCAAGATATTCCAAAGTGGACATCTCCAACAAGACACAGCAGGATATATGTCATGATTAATTGTCAATGTCACAGAAACTACAAAACTATTTACTTTCACCGTAGATCAGATAAAAAAATCCACATAAGATCAAAAGGCAAATATGAGAGATATGAAGCTTAAATTGCCCGAGCCACTGAAACCAGAAACTCTGGCATATTAGTAAAAAATAAGATATGAAAGCAGTAATATGCAAGCATTTGTGGCTTAAATACAAAAGAAAGCATAGACAAATGAAAATGACCTGGAAGAAAACTGCTTCTCCATGACCACATTGAGAACATCGAACAGATTTTGTACGAGGCAAAGTTGGATCTGCTGCTACATCCTGCAATACTTGTGTGCGTTCTGCAGCAGAATGGTGTATCTCATTTCTGTACACACAATTGTTTTCAGCAGGCTCCTGAAAAGTATGACAATAAGTATTGAGATGGAACTCAAAGTTGACATCACATAGTGATAAAAGAAAACGTAACACTAAGAAAGTACTCATGAGTGCTAAAAGCTAGCCTACAATTTCTAGCTCTTAGCAATTTAATTCTACAGCTAGAATCAGCAGCACAAGTAAAGGAGGCAAATAAGACAGACAAAGCAAAAGGAGCATTAGACAAGTCACTGGATTCCATTTTGAATTAGAATTGTATTTGTCAAAACATAGATGATCTAAAAACCTTGATGTCTACAAGCACTCGTTCTTGGGAAATGAAATTCAAGTTTCAAACAGACAAATTTTAGCACAGTAAATAAAGCAAAGGAGCAAAAGTACTATCGGATAAGCTCCAACCAAATGCTAACTATTAATAATTGGATAGGAAAGTCTACACAGATAAAAGATAGGTGGACAAGAAAGGTAATCTTTTAACTTAATTAGCTTTAAGGAATGAATGGAATTCGACAGGCAAAATTAAGGGATGAAACAAGCAGCACAAAGTTTTTCCTTTATTGTTAATACATACTACGATTCAAAGCAGCACAAAAGATCTAGAAAATGATAGTAATTAGACTGCTATATGGAGCAATCATTATGCAGCACTGGTTGAGAATGAGAATAACATCAGGAAAAAAGGGCCTTTGCGGACAAAAGCTTGGTAAATTAAGAAGCACAAAAGAAAACATGTTGCATATATTGGGTATATCCAAATAGGTGCCCCCTTTTGAAGGACCAAAATCTGTGGCTGGTAAAATCAAGATTTATAGCAATAATCATGCTAATTTTGATAGAGGGACAGCTGCAAGCTATTTATATCCAATCTCAACACATATGGACCTGATACACTTAGTTGACAACATCCACCATAAGAGTCAAGCTTCCCACTTGAATCCATCCCCAGCTTTACGGGACTCGAATGATCTGATCTCCATGCCCTCTTGCACCACACTCTCACTCTCTTTCCCCTCCATCCACACACAAATATAAACATTATGTGTGTACACATCTAGAGATAGATGTGGTATTAGGCTATGTTACTTGGATCTTCATTTTCCTTTATTTGGTATGCAAGAAACATTTTCTGAAGATGGATCTCTTCACGTTACTTGACTAACCATCTTGAACAGGTGTAATATGTGCCTTGGTGCTTTATATGGTTTCTTCAAATTAAACTAATACAATCCATACCAAATACTAATACACACCCGTGTTGATTGTATAAACGAACCTCTGTAACAGAAAGTATTTCAAAAATATATAATATAGTCAGCTTACATGCACCTCAATTATTCCACTGAGTATAGTTTTGCCCATCAAAGCTTATACAAATGAGAAAATTCCACTAGTGTTTTTGTCTCTATTGAAATTTGAAACTTGGTGTCTAAGGTTTGCACCCACCTAATTGTGTACTTAGAGGTGACGAAGAAGATATCTTATTTTCCGTGCCCATCTAACACGCAATCAGATGGGAAAGAACAAGAAAAGAGAAGAGAATTGAAGAGTGCAGAGTAAACTGCAGCTTGGCCTTGGTGATCAGATGATAGTTATGAGTTATCACTTCACCTTTTATGCCACTGAGCTCTTATTTTCCGAGAAATACAGTGGACATGCTATTGCTAAGACAACTCAGACTTGACGGAAATGAGGTCCATGGCCCCAAAAGGTTGGTTATAAAGACAACTCAGACTTGACAGAAATGAGGTCCATGGCCCCAAAAGGTCGGTTATAAAGACAACTTCAACAAAATAGTTCAACCATACTATTCAGGAAATCCAATTACAAATAGGAAGTGTTTGGGATGTTGGGATTGATACATGCATGGATAAGACTGACACCATAAAAGCAATAAATTTATTTCACACTTTTGACACAAGAAGTTCCTTTAAAAGTAAAACAAATCTACAGGAGTACACTTTATTTTCGGTTAAATGCACTAGAAGATGTGAAATATTGGAACTTAAATTTCAATCCAATAGAAACCTTAGGAAACATATCGAAGCATGTGAATAACAATTTGAAGATCCCAGATTCGACTCCAATCTTTAACACACACTTCGTAGACAAAATCACCTCCACAACTTGTGATTTTGCGTTGGACAGCCTGCTCGGTAAATTAGACCACACAAGCCTTCCCGAACACCACAATTATAGCAATAAAATATAGAGAAAAAATCTCCCTTAGATACTGAACAAAAGATTCAATCTTTTTAGACAAAATCCAGTAAGCTTCCTTGCAATTTCTACTAATAAGCCCCAATTCCAAACGAAAACTCACCACATTTGGGTTTTTCCTCAACTATACCCTTAACCCTATTCGTAACACTATACAAAACTACAAAATCCCCCAGTAAAATCTAAAACATTTCTTCACAAATACCCCATAGGATGCTGGATGTAGCACAAGCTACCAGAATCAACCGTATAAAAAGCAAAAAAAAAAAAAAAAAAAAAAAAATGGGTCAAACCTGATGGTCGCAATTACGGCAAGCATAAAGGAGGATCTTCTGCTCCTTATCTTCCTTTGGATACAAAATGTTGTTACTGCAATCAAAATTCATGAAGAAATTGGTCACCATTTTGTTGAAATTAACACTTAAAATTTAATGTAAGAAGAAATCAGAACAAAATAAACAAACCATTCTCGGCAAAATTTCATAGTACTCATTTTCGCAAGTTTTTTTCTTTGAATTTCGAAGCTTTTTCAGAGAGAATTGAGCGATTTGTTCTAAGCTTTTGCTGTGGGGTTCTTGAAAGTTTTTGGGGGTTTTAATGGAGGTTTAAGGAACTTATTGTTTACTTTATTTAATTATAAAGGAACCCACCAACTGTGGAAAACTATACTAAGGCCCCATTTTTTTTAAAAAATTAAATCTTCTTCTTAGTATAATGAAGACTGTTCTATCCTTAATCAGAATTCTCGGGTTCGAGCTTTGGATATAAAAAAAATTATTGTAAGCATCATTTTGAATGTGCTCTATAGTGCGCGATCCAAATTTAATCGAGGCTCTAATGTGGGTCTAAACACTAGGTATGTACCTAAAGTTTGAAGTTACTCTTAAACATTCAAATTTTATAGGTATGTACCTAAAGTTTGAGATTATCAAGTTAAACTTCAAATACACATGAAATTTGTAATTGGTTAGCCAAATTTTTATGAGAATATAATATTCTCTCTGTTTTGACCTACTTTTTTTAGTCTGTTTCCAAAAAAATGACCCAATTTCCTTTTCGACAACACTATAATTTCAATTTTACTCATGATATATTTAAAGCCACGAAATTAAAGAACATTTTAATATATTTAACATAACTTTACTTAGAGGTGAAAAAAGAGGCTATTTTCCCAATTTCCACCAAATTGTTAGGATTGGGCTTTTGTCATTTAAAGCCCAAAGGCCCAATCAGAGACACGACCAATTCAGGCCTTTCATTTTGACTCGGGCCTTATATAAACCTAATTTATAAAACCCTAATTTCCTTCCTCATCATCACTACTGAAAACCCTAACGCCGGCGGCAGGTATTTCAATTTCTCTCTTTCCCCTTTTTGTGCATTTGTTAAACTGAATAAAATTGCGATATGGGTGCTAAATTCTGTTGGATTTTTGCCTTTTTCTTATCTCTCTGCAGTTTGATTGTGAGATCGAAGACCAAAAATGGCCAAGTCGAAGAATCATACGGCACACAATCAGTCGTACAAGGCTCACAGGAATGGAATCAAGAAGCCAAAGAGTCACCGTCACAGCTCCACCAAAGGGGTATGTAAAAAAAACGCACTTTTTTATTTACCGATGTTTGCTTATCCTGAAGATTTTTCCGTTCATATCAGTTTGTTTGTCTGCTCGGTTATCAATGGGTAAGTAGAGAAAATGCGTTTAGTATTGTTCTATTTAGTAACATTTAGCTCCTATTAGGCTGTAGATTTAGAAGTTGAATCTTATAAAGTGAAAATTTGAGCTGCTGATGTGTTGATTTTGGAATTTGAAGTTACGATTAAACATGCATTTACTAGGAAAAAAGTTGAACCTGTTTGAGTGGAAGCCCAAAAAAACCATTAACTTGATGGAAATATTTGAAAATCTGATCAAATTTCATGGACAAACATATGTTTGATGACAAGTTTTCAAAATCTATTGTCAAACGCATGGTTAGATGCTGGAAAACTATAGCCTAGTACTATAAGTTGCGAGTATTCATAAAAAAATAGTGAAAACACAGTTTAAGATGTTGTAGTTTCATGTAGTTTGAATTTCGGTTAGCATGAATGCCAGACATGTTGGGACTTGTGATGTATGGATGTGTAAGCTCGTATTTTTCGTATTCTAAGTTATTATGTGCGTAAATGCAGATGGATCCCAAATTCTTGAGGAACCAGAGGTATGCTAGGAAGCACAACAAGAAGAATGATGAAACTGCCGCAGAAGAATAGAGACTAAGCTAGAGCAATAGGGGCTTTCTGGATTTCTGTTTATTGCTGTTAACTGTTATCCAAATTTTGCGTTTTTTAATTTCGTTTGTTATGGGAATATAGTTGCTACTTATGTGAACTAGCATTTCATGATTTCGTCGAGTATGGAAACCAATTTTGCTGTTTACTCATTGGCTCTTGTGCAGTTCATTTTATTACTATTACTCACCAATCCATGCCCTGTGTTCCTGTTCCATCTGTTTTATCTTTATTTGGACGTGTTTTGCCTAGTTATACCCACTGTGATCGAACAGTCTAATTGGCAAAACAAAGAAAGAAACACTATTGAGCATATATGGGTCGTAAACGGAGATGTGTTCTGAGTATTTTTGTCTCTTGAGTGAATGAGTTTGTGATTGTTTATGGAGTCTGTGAGACACCAGGTGTGCTTGTGGCTGATGTTGTGAATGAATAAAGAGTTCCTGCTGTAGACTGTTGCCTGTCTAAAATCTGTATCACTTTTGAATTTCAGTCTTTGTGCGACTTGGTCAGGTGCGTTTGTATGTGCAATTTACAGTGTTTCCTTGTTGCATCTCATGCTTTCCTCGAGATGGTCTATGCAGATATCTTGATATTTTGATCCAAAGCACAATTTGAATGAAAAATAAACCATTTTGGTTTCTGATGTTTGAAATGCGATGGTTTGATTTGTATTAGCTAACTGATGAATAATCGTATATACGAGATGACCATTAAAATGCTGGTATGGACATAAAGAGTAAAATTTATTTTGATGAAGGATGTTCGATTAACCATGTTTTACTACGCCCACACACCTGTTGAATGCAACACACTTGTATCTCATCTCTATAAACGCTAGCCAGCGCTCCTATTTCTTTGTTCACTCTCACTTCCTTTGCTAGCTGAAAATCCAATGGATAACACTGAGAATATTCCAAACTTGAAGAAACAATTAGGTGATGAAGTTGTAGTTATGGATCCATTTCAAACTCAAAGTCATCTTGACCCTTTTCTCCAATTTGCTTGCCTAATCTCTTCTTATGGTCTCTCCGTTCACTATCTTAGCCTACCTACTTACAATAACGACACTAAGACTCGTGCCACCACGATAAATCCTTCCGATTTAGCCAATATTCATTTTCATGAACTCCAAATGACTGCTACTCCACTCGACCCTGATATCCCAAGTGAAGTACCTAAACATTTCCATTTATTCTGGAATGTTTCCATGCATCTCCGTGAGTCCATTACTTCCTTCTTACGTGATATTTCGTCTAAATCAATACGAATTATAATGATTCATGATTGTCTAATGTGTTATAATGTTCAGGATATTTCATCATTCGATAATGCAAAGTCCTACATCTTTAACCCTGTAATTTCAACCTTTGGTATGTATTGTGATCACATATTTCCTCATGTGGGATTGCCTTTCCCGCTTGAACAACAACTACTTCAAAGGCTACCATCCTCTCAAGGATGGTATTGCGAAGAAATCATGCGGAGAGGATCTTTTCAAGTTCAATATATAGGGAAGAGCTCCGCGGGTGATATTCATAATACAAGCAAAGTAATGGAAGGCAGTAATACTTTTATCGACTTGCTTGGAATTAGACAAGACAAGAAGCAATGGACAATAGGACCGGTTCTCCGGCCTACTAAGAAAGAAAAAAACGGATTCCCCTGTTTGAATTGGTTGGACAAACAACCTCCAAACTCAGCTCTTTACGTATCTTATGATATGTTGACTTCATTTTTTGATGAACAAATTAAGGAGCTCGCGATGGGTTTAAAGCTTAGCAAACAAAAGTTCATATGGTTGTTATACAATCCTGATAATACAGATATCTATCTCGGGGCAGACCTCAAAAGAAAATTTGAGTTTCATGTAGGGTTTGGGAAAGACTAGACGGGGTTGGATTACTGGTTAGAGATTGGGCACCACAAACATAAATCTTAGCTCATTCATCCATTGGCGGGTTCTTGAGTGCGTGTGATTGGACTTCTTGTGTAGAGACCATTACTATGGGAGTCCCAATAATTGCTTGGGCTACACACTCTGACCACCCAAAAAATGGTTTTTTGTTAACAGAAATATTGAAAATAGGCTTTGATCATTAGGGAATGGGACCGGAAACGTGAAGAGGTGGTCACTGCATCCACCATTGATAATGTCGTGAGGAAGTTAATGGCATCAGAAGAAGGAGACGAGGTTAGGAAAAGAGCAAAAGAATTGGGGGAAGCCATGAGACAGTCCACAGAGAAAGGGGGTGCTTCTCGAATGGAGTTGGATTATTTTATCGCGCATATCACTAAATAGAATTTTCTATGCTTGCTCTTTCAATATTTCTTTCAACCCTGTTTGAAATCTCTGTTGTTTGATCAAACTAGTTCTTAATAAATGAATGATCTTTGAAATGCTTTAGTATCTAAATTTAGAGAAATTTTTAGTAACATCCAATATTATTGAATTTGACAGAACTTGCATATATTAATCTTTATATATTATTGGAGGCAAATGGCATTGAAGGAAGGAGTAATGGTAGTCCCTAGGAGCACATGGCAACTTGACTAATTAATTAAAAAATGATGAAACAAGGGACCCCCAGGAGCACATGCTGACTCTTTTTGTATTTGATCGTTTGTTAGTACAAACTTGTAGCTTCATTTTGTTCCCCTGAATAATTAGGCCCTAGTCGTTGCCATTTCAACCAAATGATGAAAAAGACAGTCCGATGCATGAAACAATTTGCATTCATGCAAGGTCCTGGGAAGGACCGCACCTCAAGAGGTGTTGTAATGTAGGCAATTTATCCCAACACAAGCACTAGTGACTGACTTGTTTCAACAGATGATAATCGTCACATTTATTAGCCTAGGATCTCCGAATGCATATCGACTTTTGCACTCTTCAGCTCTCTGTGGCTAAGGATGCATAGTATCAGGTGTATGTGTTTACAGTGTGAATATCTACAGACTCGAAGCTATCTTAAGTTTCTTTGAGCCTTTTATTAGTACTGCTATCTGATCAGGTGTATTTGTATTTGACTCCATTTGCGCCTTATTTTCATTCACATTGTGAGAAATTCATAGACACCCAGAGAACAAAAGTACAACTAAGTATATGTTGAAGATTGAAGGTTCAACTTCATTGGATGTGTAATAGAAATGAACAAAATTGCTATTAAAACACGCAAAATACGTCTATAGATTTGAAAACAACAAGGGTATATAGAAACAGAACTTGTTTTAACATTACTAAATAACAAAATACAGATACCTTAAAATAAGACGCTGAGCTAAAATAACATAATTTTGAGTATTAAAGACTCTAATTAGACTTAAGTGGAAGGGCTAAAAGTGGTCTGTGACTAAAGTTTCAAGCAAAATGGAGCTTTGACACCAGCTAGAGCAAGAATAGATGCTGGAATTCCCCATAATGAGTCACCACATATTAGAGCAGAAGCCACTGCAGGTCCAAAATCTTTAGCCTTCTGCTTGTTATACATTTGCCAACCGAATAGGATCAATGACCCTAGACACATGTCAATGGCAAAGTAGCCTCCAAGGTAAAATGGTATGGCCATGCACATTGGACTCGGAATGAATCGATAAATTCTATACTTGGTCTCAAATTTCTTCAACAGTTGAGTCACTAGGTTGATGAGAATAGCAGCTAGAAAAAAGCAAATAGAGAGGTTGAGGCAATGTTTGGGTAGACTTCCAAAACCTTCGATGCCAAGTAGGGCGATTCCACGATACATGAGAGCATATGGTGCAGGGTATGAACCTTCTGGATCACCTAATCGATAGGCACTGTTGAAAATCCAGAAGACTAGAGGGGTTATGACACAGCCCATGGCAGTTCCAATGAGCTGGCTAAAGAACATGGAACGCGGGGATGTAAGGGTTAAGTAACCAGTCTTGAAATCTCCCATCAAGCCAGAAGCTGTGTCTAGTATGCTCATCATCAAACCACATGAAGCAAGTCCAGCAATCACTCCACCATTCTCCAAACCAACCCAATAACTAAATGTAAGAATTGCAATTTTTCCGTAATTTGAGGCGAGGGACCAATCAGTGAGGCCAGCTCCATAAGAATTGCAGAAGGCCAAAATAGGTGCAATTAAATAGGCAACCAAAACATGATACCATTTGAGCGAGTGGAAGATCATGGGTACCACAATGATCGACACAACTGCAATTCCAGCGTATCCCCCAGCAGCTGCCCAGTTGGGAATCTGGTCTTTCAAGAAGTAATCATTTCGTATCTTTTCATCTTCATCGTCTTCTTCTGAACAATCTTGCTGAGTACTACTCTTCCTCTTTGTGAAACTTGAGATTGTGACCACCAACATGTAGGCAAAATGGAAAAGACCATCACCAAGCATCATGGCAATTGCGATAAATACCCTGTATCCTTGGATACCATGAAGACTCGTTGCAGATAATTGAGCAGAGTACCAGTCGCCTTTCTTTGCTTCAATCATTGGCCACATGAAAGCCCACGAGAGTATAGCACCCGTTAGCAAGGATATGTTGACCATGTAGGGGCAAAGCATACCAACTCCAACATAGGTGGATGAGAAATCAAAATATAACCTTTTGGCATATGCTTGGGAACCAAATGTATGCAAGCTAGCAAATCCGCAGCCTTCAGCACGTGCAAATATCCACTGAACAGCCCCAAATATAAAGCTGAACCCAAACGATTTGAACAACGAACCAACTTGTTTCTTGGCGAGCTCTGCTCCTTTAGGAGTGTGGAAACAGTTGATCAGGTATGCAGTCGCCGTTCCACTTGGATACGTCAACTTGTACTTCATTATCATCATCTTTCTTAATGCAACAATTGAGAATAAACCGGCAAAGCTAACAACAAGAAGATAAGGAAGCATCCAAGTAATAGCAAGATTCTTTGTATTAATTGGTAAATTTCCTGCATCTGCCTGAGATGCTATGTATGGACTCATTCCCAACATATAACTTGCTGTCCCACTGCTAAAAGCAATGCCAGAAGAAGCAACGACACATGTCTGTATAACGGTATTCTCCTGCCTAGTAAAAGGCTGTTTCAACATTCCAAATTTCTGACTTAGAGCAGTCCATGATTTGATTCCAGCGAATCCCAATAGTCCAGCAGCAACATTGAGAGAAGGGATAACACCAGTAGTGAGATTGAGTTTGCAAACAATGAAGTTGAATACGACACTGAGGATGAATCCAGTGAACATTGCCCTCAACGTAATTTGTTTGTGCCAGGGGGGAACATATTCGTCTTTGAATGCATTCTCTGTTGATGATTCCCCTGCTGCTACAACTCCCAATTCTGGATCAGTATTTGTCACCATTATTAATTAGTATATTTGAACGAACGAACGAACAAACAAACAAAGAAAGAGAGAAAGTGAAAAGTAAAATTTGGTGGGAATAATTTTAGGTGGAGTGTTTCGTCTATTTATATAAGTTTAGAAATAGCGTTTCCTGATTTGAGATGGAATGGGAATAACAATAATTAAACCACTTTAGACGGTTTTCGTTTAGTCTAATTTGACATGAAATGGGAAAATAAGATTACAATTACGGTTTCCTAATTTCATATCGAATGGGAAACTGTAAGAAAAACTTACCAAAATAAACTATTTTCCTAAATTAACCAAGGTCTTTTTGTAGAATATACATAGTACTTTTGACAGTTACAAATACAATTAAACCTTTTTTTATATTTTGTTTCTCACACTAGTCCCACCATTTAATATTAGTTCTCTACATTACCATTACCATAAATAATTGTACTAAATTATTTATTAATTTACAAAATCAAAATAGTTAAAATTAATTATTTTTTATCCTTGTAAATTTGGATAAACTTATTTTGAGTGCTTCTAAGCTAAAATAATTTTTAAACACGAGTATTTGGATAAGTTTAAAGAGTGCTTATAAGCACTTAGTTTTTGTTTTTTTTTTAGCTAAAATGCTAAAAATAAACTACAAGTTAAAAATTCTAACATATTACTTTTGGCTTATAAGTAAAAATGAAAAGATAATCCAAACAGGCTAAATTTTCATGTTTGGTTGGTGAGTGGAAATTATTTTCGAAAAATTATTTTTTAGTGTTTGGTTGGTAAATGAAAAATACCTTTTATTTTACGCTAGAGGGTAGAAAATACCTTTTAGGAAAATAGTTTCTGACCTAGAAACCAATTCTGATAATCGATCCGAGATTTGAACCCGACACCCGAATAGGGACACGAATCCAACGACAAATTCGAGATCCAACCCCAACATCCGATCTAGAAAATGACCGCGATTCTCGACTCAAGATTCAATGTCGACCCCAACACCTAAACTAGGACACGACCTTGAGACCTGATCAAAGACCTCACCCCAACGCCCAAACCCTGAACTTTACTTTCAAACTGGGACCTGACCCCGACATCCAAACCTAGAAACGCACCGACGTGAGACCTGACCTCGACTCCCAACTTGAAATTCGGCATTCAAACTAGACCCGACCCTGATGACTTATTCAGGATTTGATCTCGGCATCTGACTATGGAATCGACTCCGACCTCGACCCCGATCTCGACATCCGACCCCAAATCGAGACTCGACACAAACTTAGATCTAACACCAAAATCTGAATATGACACTCGAATCGGGACCCAGAACCCTTCTTCTGAACTGGATCTCACCTCGACATCCGACCTGGGATTCAAATTTTGAATAGAGACCCAACCTCGACATCGGATCTGAAATCCGACTTTCGAACCGAGACCCAACCCTAACACCTAATGCGTGACCCGACTATTGATTCAAGACCAAACTTTCAAATTGAAATCCGACCCCGACTCTCAACCTATGATCCGACCCCAACACTTGACCTGAGATCCAACTTTCAAATCGGAACCCGACTCCAATATCCGACCCATGACCCGACGCCCACTCCTAATTCATGACTCAACTTTCAAATTGGGGCTCGACCCCGACTCTAACTTGGGACCTGACTATAATCTCTATTTATTTATTTTTTTACATTCAATTATTATTTTGTATTCTGCTACTTTGTGTATCTCGAATTGTATCATCAAGCTGTTAACATACTCTAAGTAGATGGAGTTGCATCATATCTTTATGGTTCATTTATTTTCTATCACTTGACTTGGGATTGTGAAACTTGTTTTTCCTACCTTTCATTGCACTCTGCACTACCAAATTACACACAAACTATCAATACAAAGCATAAACCAAATAGAGGCAGAGCCTATGAGCCTCCTCTGTTCTGCAATTACAACAGAACATACATCTTCTTACAACATTTGAAAAGGCTTCCGGGAGCACTACTTAAGAATGTCGATTTTCACTTCACACTGACACTCCAAGGCCTCAGTAAAATACCCTGGAATCAGCGTATCGATTTCTCATGAAAACCTGATTTGCAACTTAATTGTTATGCAGCAAGTCATCCAAATCTATCCTTGTTACATCTCAATGCTTTGTTGAAGATGATCCTCTAGCGAGACCGGTGGTGCAGTAGCTCCCTCAAACACATTAGGCTTCAGAATTTCAGACAGCAACTGATTCACTAAGTGGCCGATGGTCGTGACTAGTTACCTGGTTGAGTTTTTTCCAATTCCTTTAGCTAGTCAAGAGAAAATGTTGTAAAATTAACAAGTTTACTATTAAAGTGATTTACTTTTTCGCCTAGTCTATCCTATAACGTCACTCAAAGGCTTACCTTAGCAGATTTGAACAGTTCATCAAGGACTTCAGACAATGTTGGATGTGCGTGTACTGCAAACTTTATATCCTGCAAAATATCACAACAAAAATATAATCAGAAAAGAGAAAAGTTCAACATGTTTATGGAGAGATTGAAGGAGGTCAAAACTGAAGCTCCCAAGTCCCAACCCAAAAGAGAGGGGGAAAAAATAACATAATCTTGAGATAAAATAGCGTCGCATAATGGATAACCTGAATGGACGTTCCCAATGCTATGGCGTTGGACGCTTCATGAATGAGGTCAGCAGCATGCATACCAAAGAGATGAACTCCAAGAATTTCCCCATTGTCTGGTCTGTATATCAACTATATATATCAAAGAAGCAGTAAACAGGTTAGGATATCTCAATCCAAAACACAATTTTGAATGTGTCAGATTAGTGACGAAAGGGTCCGCAAGTCGGATCGTACATATAACCAAATATCTAGCTATAGGAACTCAACATTCGAGGAACACATGAATCTCAACCATTATAGTTTCCGATGAAGTTAAAACGCTATTCAAGAGGTAACGAGTAGTACCTTTGCAAGTCCTTCCCCTTCATTTTCTGCCAGTGCCTTTGTGTTTGCCTTAAAGCTTGTTTTTGCAATGCTTATCTCAAACCCCTCTTTTTCAGCTTTCTCTCGAGCTTGTGGCTGCAAAATGTAGAAGCCAGTTCAAGAAAAAACTAAGTAAAAGAAGTTTGCCACCTAGTTAATCCCATCAACCAAGGAAAGAATGATTTGTGAGTATGTTTAAGTATTCAATATCCTCCTCCAATTATTAACAAGTTCGCAAAGAAACTTGAACATAATAAGAGCATTATCAACACGGAGACCGCAAAATCTAAGTGGTCTCTCATCACAAAGCAGTCCAGAAAGAAATTCAGTTTTCACCTCTGTCAACCCAACCATGCTGATTTCAGGATGAGTAAAACAAGCAGCTGGAATGCTCAAATGGTTAAGTACGTGGTCTCTTCCAGAGACTTGTTCGACAACTATTTCATAAGAAAAGGTCATACTGAGTTGTGACATGATAGCGATTTTAAAGGAAAAAGGTTGACTGTATAGAAGATATTCATAACATAATTCAATACACACCAGATATTCCCTGAGCACTGGCTGCATGAGCAAGCATCATTTTACCATTTGCATCACCAATGCAATAAAGGTGAGGTACCTAGAGGTAAAAGTATTATTAGAACAACATTAACAGACATGTGAAAGCATATCGACAATAGTGTAGTTCCAACTAACCAAATTTCCATCAGCATCAACAACTCGCATACGCTCATCAACAGGAATAAAACCTCGTTGCGTCAACACATTAATCTGCAAAAGTTGACCATTAAAATGCACAAAATCCTGGTATCGATGTAGACTATTGTATATGTTTCTATGAGAAGACATACATTCTCCAGGCCTAAACCATTCGTGAAGGGAGCTCTACCAGTTGCAATTAGAGCTGCATCAACCTAAAAAAAGAAAACAGAGGTCACTCACTTGATTTTTTTCACAAACCTGCAAATTAATAAAAAGATCACAATTCCATTTCACGTTCTTTAGGATTTATGAAGTAAAATTGTAAAGAAATGGATCTTGAATCTAACTCAACCTCAAAAGCTAGCTTATGAGGGGATGATTGCCCGAGTCCATATAGAAGTTCAACTTTTCCCCATCTGGTGTTGTCAAAGCGCACTTAAGCCTTGAAGCGAGGCCATAATGCGTTGAACGCTTTGCCTCGCTTAATGTACGCTTCGGTGTCGTCATCAAGGTTCTAAGACATATTTTTCCTAGTGATTCAGCCACACTAAATTCAAAATTCTTTGTCCATATATTTGTCATTCATAATTAGTAGTCTTGGACTAAACATATATATTTGTACTTTTCTCCATTTGCTCTTTTTTTCTTTCACATTGTGAGATATTTCATAGACACTCAGGGAACAAAGTACACCGAAGTATATGTTGCAGATTAAAGGTTCAAGTTCATTGATTGTGCAATAGAAATGAAACAAAGTTGTTATAAAAACATGCAGAATATGTCTATACATTCGAAAACAACAAGAATATATAGAACACAACTTGTCTTAACACTACAAAATATTCAAATACACATACCTTAATACAACATGTTAAGCTAAAATAACCTAATTTTGATTGTTAAAGACAATCAAAAGACTCTAAAGCAATGTCCTCCAGACAAAATTTTGTGAAATGCCTGTACATATTTTAATAAAAACCAAAAACGAAAAAAGCGCAACAATATTGTATTACCTCCAAAGTGTCCTTTACTTCTTTAGTCTTGGCGTCAGTTAGCTCAATAACAACTGGTCTCCCATCCTTTGCCGGGGTGATCTGTACGAATTATTAGGGAAGATAGTTAAGATATTTGGAAACTTGTGGTTGAAGTAACATTAAACAAGAGAGATCAATACCTTCGTTGCAAACACTCCAGTGTGATAATCAATTTTCCTTGGATTTACCAGAATCCTTTGAGCTAACTTACTAATCTCTGGATCAAATCCAGGCATAAGTTGATCTAGAGCTTCAATAAAAGTAACCTGTGAACAAAATGACTGTTGGTTAGCTGGCGTTTTAAAGAGAACTTCAAAATCATTGTGGTACTTTTAGAGGAAGATTAAACTCTAAGAACATTTCAAACAAGCAAAGCGCAAGGTTAAACAACTATTGTTGCTAGTGTTCTCTTCTCCATTATGTTCAACGTAACTAATTCATTGTTGTATCCCCCTCTTCATACTTGATTTTATTATGCTTTACTTGAGCGGAGGGTTTATAGTAAACAGTTTATAGGAGTAAGGGCTGTATACATACAACCCTTCCCAAACCCCATTTGTGGGATTACACTGGGTATGTTGTTGTTATTGTTAGTTTAATTTAAGAACACTCCCCCACTTGTGTGAGGTTTGCTAATTTTGTCGGCCCCAAGCCCGAATAAAAGAGGTCAAGGTAGGTTGATACAGCTAGCGTCAAACTAGTTAATTAATGATGAATCATATCTATACACATGAAACAGATCCAAATGGAAAGTTATGATTCATATAGCTGACATCAACTAGTTAATTTGATCTGACACTTTATCGTTTTCGTGCTTGAAAAAGTAAAGCAAGGCTTGTTCTCTTAGCAAGCAGAGACGAAGTATAACTTAGGTGAAGGTCAAAAGCTAAGCCATTCTGAACCTAGGATATACTAAGATTGCAATCAGCAAAACTTTCAATATGCAAGATTTTAGGATGGCAGTACTGTAGACAATAAGTAACATAAACAATTCAAAGATTGGACAATAAGACTGTCAGAATTTTGAAATGTAACGTTTCGCAAAGAAGGAAACGAGATGCAGGTACATAGTAACAAAAAAGAGAACAGTCACCACAACATCTTGTGTGATACCAGGCAAATGATCACATCACAAAGGAAAGAAAAGACCAACATTCTTGAAATGGCACATTTTGGTTCAGGTTCCTTTTCAAATGGCAAGTTTTGGTTTCAAAGGTTGATGACATTCCGAAACAAATTGAATGGCAGAATATTAAGTACATCAAAATTAGATTTCAGTTTTCACAATTGAAACAAAATTACTTGCGAAAATGGTCAAACCTTTTCGAAAAGAGTCATCAAGTTTTAACTAGAGGTTTGATTTGGCCAATTTTGCCAAACAACAACATTCAAAGGTGGAAAGAAGGAACAGCAGTCTTAAGAAAATGAATTAGAGATTTAAAAGAGGCGAAACTACCTCACTACCAAGTGCGGTATACACATCACTAAATTCAAGTCCAATATAACCACTTCCTACTATAGCAATCCATTCAGGTACAAACTCCAGTTTGAGAGCATGGTCGCTGGTAATCACAGTCTTCCCTGAAAATTTATATGAATTGTATGACTAATGGTGAGGATGCACCTTCCAAAAGGTACCGCATCTTAAAAGAAGAAGGCATAATCCTTAAACATACACTCAAACTTGGTCTCGGCTAGCAAGTAAACACTCCAACTTTGAGTATGCACATCTAGACACCTCAACTCTACTATGTCTGTTGAGCAATCCAACTTACAAAATGATCATCTAGGCACCTCCAATATTTATGTGTCACGTCAGCGTCACGTGTTCACGAGACACAGTGGGGACGATTTGGAACATTTAGTTGTCAGTTGAGATCAAGTTAAGGTGTCTAGATGTGCACTCTCAAAGTTGGAGTGCTCACTTGCTAGCTGAGGCCAAGTTTGAGTGTATGTTTATGTATTATGCCACAGAAGAAAGCCTGCAATACCAGACCACACATAATTTTCAAGGAATCTTGGCAAAAATGTAGCAAGAATGGAAAGAATAAAGAAAATTACCATCAACTTCAATGCCTCTAGGTACAAAAGGGACAGAACCAGTAGCGATGATTATATCCCTTGCGGTAACTTCACTGCCAGAAAAACCAACTTTTCCATACTTCACCCTTTGAGGACCCTGAAGTATTCCATCAGTATGCATGTAGGTTAAGATTGAAACTAGAATAAGTTCTTAATGGATATTCGTTTCCAAGCACAGGTTGACTTACCGTTATAGTACCCACCCCTGTCAAAATGTCCACACCAAGTGCCTTTAGAGAGTTTGTCAAGTTATTACGAATTTTCGAGGCAAGATTATTAGCGTGATCAGCAACTGCTTGCCTGTCATATCCGGCACCAGAAACCTGTCATTGACATGGAAGAGATTGATCAATCAGCAGACTCGGCCACATTTATGAGGACGTCTAGAAGTGATGTGGATTATTCAAGAATCAAAGTCGATTTGCTTTATAAAAAGGGAACCAAGAAGCAAACTGAAGAAAGTGGATTGGAAAGTGTATGGACAACAGACAATATTTGCCAATTTTCAGATAAGTTCTTTAAACAGCATACCAAGTTCTCCAAGACGATAGCCAAATGATAAATAGGATGTCATAGAACCATAACTCATAAGTAACCAACTCTGTATGTTCCCCCGGTTCCGTTTTGTTCCACACTTTTCACATTTTGGGACATATCAAAATGTTTGAAATCATTCCACTAGTAATAGAACTCCGTACAACTTTCAAGAAGTCATATCATTTACATATTCAAATTTAAAACTGGATATGACGTTTCTCTATCAATCTTTTCGCCCACTATAATATTTTCTTCTGCTACCACAGCTATAATACATAAGTCAAATGGAGTAATAACTTAAACAATGTGTATATTGAAACAACATATTATGTAATGCAACAGATATATTAATTTTTGGTCCAGAGTACTAATATAAATGAGGTCGAATATTTAACTCCTAGCTGCTGCAGATACATCCCTAGTCATGCAGAGACATTTAGCATAATAAATGGAATCACCTGTATACCCAAAGCTTTCAAGTGATGCTCATTCTTAAGTTCCCGCATCCTACCGCTAACTGCAAGAAGTGCTTTAGAAGGAACACAACCTCTGTTTACACAAGTTCCGCCAATTACATCTCCTTCAATGATAGCTGTTTTAAGACCCTGAAAAGATAGTATAAATTTCCAGTCATCACAACTACGATAGAACTAACAAGTAACTGTGGATAGACAACATGCTCAATGGTCAATAATGCTATTTATGCAAGTGAAGTGACAAAGACATGAGGCCGTCGAAACTAACTACAAAAGTGCAGTGTGGATTAGAGTCCATAGAATATTTCTCTTTCTTCTACAGATTAGTATCCTTCCTATTCCCTCCACCCCGTGACGCAAATAAGTGAACAGTTAGTCATTGTTGCTAGGATTCTGTTTGTGCAATCAATTTGAGAAGGCCTAAAAACAGTCCTTTAGCCTATAAAAAACATGCTTTAATGAGAATAAGAGACGGATAGTACTAGTCGAAAGAATCCTAATGCCAGTTAGGATATTAGTAAGAATTTTTATTCGCAGCAGATTGGTGTGATCCCCAAAGAACAAAGTTCTACAAATGTGAGAAAACTCTAGAGAACACAAAATGAGATGGGAAGAGCTTGCACACCCAAGGTCTAAACAGGACGCAAGAGGCAGCCTATCAATTTAGTTTTCCTTGGCGGGGTTCGTTAATCACCAAGCACGCACGTGAGCACGCGCCAAAGATAGGAGGGAGATGCACGAAAGGGTCCAAACCACCCCAACCCCGCCACTCCCCAGTGGTTAAGCAAATTCGCTGGTCGTTATGCTTAGCAGGCTTCAACAATGTCCATTCCGCAGGTTCACCTACAGAAACCTCGTTATGACTTATCCTTACTCATTATGACTTCTCTTTCCTCTTATTTGGGATGTTGCGGGCAGCGGTTCACATTGCCGCCACCTATGACTTCATTTCCACTCATGAATCCCTTTTTCCCTATGAAAATGTTCAAAATTCATACTCCTCTGTCTCAATTTTGAAATGTCAAATTAACTAACTTTTGGAGTTAAATCAAAACCAAATTAATTTATCTTTTGAAATTAAAAGAAAGATAGTCAAAAATTGCACAAAGCAGAGTTGCAGTGCTCCTAGTATCCAATTGAGAATTATTATTATTACTTCTATTTTTTAAAAAAGAAAGGACAATCAAAGTTACAATTTGTTTCAAAAAGAATCTCTTTATTCAAACTTTCCACCTAATATGTTTAAGACCACAAGTTTAAAGTGAATTTTGATACGTTCAACTATCTTTAATTTAAAATCACAAGATTGTATCAAATTTCGTATCCAAGTCAACAAACAAATTGAAACAAATTAAGATCAAATTGCAACAATATATAGTACTAGTACCTTCTCCACAGCATGTAATGCAGCACCATGACCACCAACACCAGCACCAATTATAACTAAATCATAATCAAACGACGTCGGAGCATTACCATTTTCAGTCACCGAAGCTGATACTATTTTATTCATTAGAAAATTCCTCACTCTCTGAGTTTCACATCGATTAAGCTTCAAAAACTCAAACGCTAAAATCTCATTTCTCAGTCCACAGAACCGAAGATTCTTCAATGGCGCTAAAGACAATTTCTCGATTTGATTTCTGTGTGATCTCTTCAGTAGTGAGCAATTTGGAGGAGATAAAACAGATGATGAATGCATTTTCAAATGGTTTTTATGGTTCAAAAATTCAACATGGAAGAGAAGATAATAGATAGTATTTTTTTTAAAATTATAAATGTCAAATTCTGAGTTCAGACAGTGAGATAATGGATGAAATGAGGGAGATAAGTCAAGTGGATAACAATGGTGACGTGGCATGCAATTTATATGTAGTTCAAGGACTATGGAGTTTATGGAGTTTAAGAAAGAAACACTTTTTTTCAGGTGTCCTGCTTGACTGTTTGCGTGAGTTATATTTGAACTGACTTGTATATATTAAATAGGGCGTATGTATTTAACGTATTTAATTTTATATAAATTACCGTATCTATTTATACACACATAAAATTGAAGACATAAATATCAATTGAAATTAAGTTAAAAAACACGTTTATGTATAATGCTTAGGGTATGCAAAAATATATAGCAATTGATAAAGTGAATCAGAAAAAATGTTATTGGATTATCGGGTTAATGGGTATTTAGTGGTTTGATAAAAAAAAGTAAATTTATCGGGTTATTAGTTCGATTTTGATTTTTTAATATTGGATAAACTAATAACACGTTAAGACGGTAGTAATTTACTACTTTACCCCAACATAAATATAAATATTAATTTCAATACCTAACTGGTTATTGGTTTTGCCTTCAGTCTTCAATTCATACTTTGAGTAGTAATTTTGAGTTCACAACTTCACATTATACAAAGCGTCAAAACCTAAAGTAAAAATTTTATTCCTCTTAATTTCTCTTTGTATTGCACTTGTATAATTCTTTTCAGGTTAGTTATTATTGTTTCTATTTTATCAGGATTTTATAAAATTGCCGTATTATCTTATCGCGTTAAATTATTGGAAAAATTATATTTTTATGTCTGATTCCAACTCACTGCACACAGTAATATTTAAATGATTCAACTCCAAATGGGTAAAACTAACCAAATTTGACTGAACTTTTATCATTGATTGGAACAAAGAAAATTCAGCACACTTTTTTTCATTTTTATTCTCATGCATGAAGACCCATCAGTGGAAAATTTCCATGTCCACCCCTTATGAAAATACTGAAAAAGATGGCATTTTTGCTCTTTTTTTTGAGAATTTATCCTTGTTTGATATCCTCTGTTGTGTCCTCTTATTTTGGTATTGATGTTTAATATTTGAGCCAAGGATTTATAGGGAACAATCTCTCTACCTTTGAACTGAGGGGTTATAGGAACAATTGAGGAAGTAATAATTTGTCATGTACTCCTTGCAAATTTGGAAAAGCTTATACATGTGCTTTCAAGCATCCATTACGTAAATAAATTAATAACATAAAGTATGTTGTTTATATTTTATTATATACATTATACATCAACTTCAATTGGAACAGATTTGTGATTTTACAGCTTATTGAGGCTAAATGTATATAATTCAAGGGAGTGACATATTCTAATTAAGTGATTAACTTTTGTACCTAATGAATCTTTGAAAACATACATAAGTTTTTTTTTCAAAATTTGAGTTGGAAGTGTCGAATATGAACACTATATCATATATTTAAGTGTTCAATTGAAGTAGCTCATTAGTCGTAACTCAAATATTTAAATGAAATATACTGAAAAGTTTTAAGAATTAAACTCACTTTAAAATTACTAAAATATCAATATAAGAGAATATTCCTTTTTTCTCTCTTTTTTTTTTATCTCTTTAATTCTAGAGATGTTTAAAACTATGAGATAGGAGTGCATTTTATGTATCAATAAATTAAGACAACAAAATAATCGGTTTTTTAAAATGTAAAAACAAAACAATCAAATAATAATTGATTTATCTAATCAGTTTGAATAAGTTTTTTGCCTATCGTGTCATTTGGTCATGTGAGATGAAATCATTTACAATAAGATAAAGTTGAAATTTTGTTTGGACATGCAATTTATATTTTTAAGTTATATTTTTTGCTTACAAATATAAGACCCCAAAAATAAGCAAAAGTTCATAACAAAAGTATAATTCATTATCACAAAAAATATTCTTAAAAAAAAATACAATATTTATAAATCAAAATTTACTAACATCAACTATATTAGTTGGTGAGACTAATGGTTACCTCCGATATAAATGGTTTAAACTTTAAAGATTGATAAGAGTAATAATATCAACTATAAATTTTGTTTATGTTTAAATATTAAATAATGGATTTTCTTATAAAATGTGAAATTATGAAATAAAATTCTCACATCAAGTGTTTTGGAAAATCATGAATTAAATTATATGTCCAAATGGTAATTTCATCTAACTATTTCAAATTACAAAATGGTTAAACTCCAAAAGGGGTAAAACTAACCAAAATGGACTGCACTTTTATCATTGACTGAAAATAGAAAATTGAGCACACTTTTTTCCATTTTTTGTTCCTTTTTGTGAAAACCCCAACAGTGGAAATTTTGCATTTGTGTGGTGTTTTTATATTTATAGTATATAGAATTTTATACCCAGAAAAGTCAAATACTCAATACCCTTCTCTCTCTTTCTCTTCTTTGATCAGATTTTCAGGTAATTCTCCTCTGTTCTTAATTTCTTCACTACTTTTTTTTTTTGATATTACACTTTCTCCATGTCCACCCCTTCTGAAAATACTGAAAAAGATTGCATTTTGCTCTTTTTTTTCTTTTTTGAGAATTCATCCAGCGAGATTTCAGCTTTCTGCTTGACTTGGATTCCTGTACATATAAATAGGTTCTTTGTTCTTTCGATTTTTGTTACTATCTATTGTCTCGTGTAATTGTTTTATCGTATTATTTTGTTATAGTTACTATTCCTTTATTTAGTATGCTTTGTAATGCGTTGTGTAGTATTTTGTATTGGTTTCTTCACTCTTGTTATTTTACTGAGCTAGAAATAACTTCTCTACCTCCCAAGAAAGTAGGGTGAGGTCTGCGTACACACTACTAACTTCCTCAGATTCCACTTGTGAAATTATACTGAGTATGTTGTTGTTGTTTCCGGGGTTTAAGGTCTAGGTATTGTATTTTGATGTATTATTAGCAGTTGATGTGAAAAGTTCTTCTTTTTTTGATAATTTTATGGTTGAAAAGGATTTTATTTGGAGATGACATATTGGGGTTTTGATTTTTGAATACTTGATTCTTGCAGATTTAGTTGAAAATTGATATAATGGGGCAATATCATGAGGCAGGATCTGCAATTAAATTAGAGGATGAAGCTTGTTTGTTTTTCCCTGATCCGAATTTGATTAATAATCTCAGAGTTAGTGATAATTTAGTCAACAGGAATGTTGATATTAGTTGTCCATTTCAATCTGATTTCGGACGAAATACTTTAGTCCCATCAACTGCAGATGACTTTCATGAGGATTATGATTTCAGTGATGGGGTTCTTAAGTATATAAATCAGATGCTTATGGAAGAGGATATTGAAGAAAAGACTTGCATGTTTCAAGAATCTGCAGCTCTTCAAGCTGCAGAAAGATCGTTTTACGAAGTTATTGGAGAGAAGTACCCTTCTTCCGCGACTTGTGAGAAGCCATCCAGTTTAGGTCAAAATGAACGTTATGCTATGGACCACTATAGTGGAAATGGTGGTCGTGACGGCTTAAATTGCCCAAATTGGATTCTTGATCTTGGTGAGAATGATGTGCCTCATGTTCCCGATGGTGTTGCTTTGCATTCAACTTCTCGGTCATCCAACAGTTTGTCAGGCACTGTCCCGGATGTGCCTGTGGATTCTCCTGTGAGCACACTTAAGATTCCTGACATATTTAGTGACGGAGAGTCTGTTATGCAGTTTAAGAAAGGGGTGGAGGAGGCAAGTAAGTTCCTTCCTACGGGCAATAGCTTGTTTGCTGATGTGAGGTATAATGAAGTGGGAAAGGAGCTGCAGTATAAAGAGAGAAAAGATGCAGTAGTAAAGGTTGACAAGTATGGGGAAAAGCAATATACTGAAAGGTCGAGAGGGAAGAAAAACACCCTTCATGAAGGTATAAAAGATTTACCGGAAGGGAGAAATTACAAGCAGTCTGCAGTGTTTTCTGAATCAACTGTTCGATCAGAAATGTTTGATAAGGTGCTGCTATGCAGCGCAGGGAAAAATGAATCTGCTCTTCGTGAAGCCTTGCAGGCTATATCAAGGCAAAATGCATCAAAGAATGGTCCTTCAAAGGGATCTAATGGTAAGAAGTTACAAGGAAAGAAAAAAGGGGGTAAAAGAGATGTGGTAGACTTGAGAACACTCTTGACACTTTGTGCACAAGCTGTTGCTGTAGGTAATCAACGGACCGCAAATGAGTTTCTGAAGCAGATCAGGGAAAGTTCTTCTCCTATGGGCGATGGAATGCAGAGGTTGGCCCATTATTTTGCTGACGGTCTTGAGGCACGGATGGCTGGTTCCGGTACTCATATCTATGAAGCCCTTATTACACGACCTGTATCAGCAACTGATGTCTTGAAAGCATACCACCTACTGCTTGCTGCCTGCCCGTTCAGGACTATCTCTAGCTTTTTCTCAAATAAGACAATCATGAATCTAGCTGAAAAGGCTTCAACAGTACATATTATAGATATTGGCATTATGTGGGGTTTCCAATGGCCTGGCCTCATACAACGTCTCGCTTCTAGACCAGGTGGACCTCCCAAGCTTCGTATAACTGGGATTGATTTTCCAAATCCTGGTTTCCGACCAGCAGAAAGGGTTGAGGAAACAGGGAAGCGGTTAGCTAATTACGCTGAGAGCTTCAAAGTTCCTTTTGAGTTCAATGCTATAGCGCAAAAGTGGGAAACAGTTAAACTCGAGGATCTTAAGATCAATAAGGGTGAGGTTCTTGTGGTAAACTGTCTGTACCGTTTTAGGAATCTACTTGATGAGACTGTGGTGGTCAATTGTCCAAGAGATGTTTTCCTGAATCTTATCAGGAGGTTGAATCCAGATGTTTTCATACAGGGGACTGTAAATGGTGGTTATAATGCCCCATTCTTTATCTCACGATTCCGCGAGGCTCTTTTTCACTACTCATCCTTATTTGATATGCTTGAAACTATTATTCCCCGGGAAGTGCATGAGAGAATGCTGGTTGAAAAGAATATACTTGGTCAGGAGGCAATGAATGCCATTGCGTGCGAAGGTGCTGAGAGAATTGAGAGACCAGAAACATACAAGCAATGGCAAGTCAGAATTCTGAAGGCTGGTTTTAGGCAGCTTCCTTTGGATGAGGAGATCATGAGAATGACAACAGAACGATTCAAGGTGTATGACAAGAATTTCATTATTGACGCAGATAGTGAATGGCTACTGCAGGGATGGAAAGGTCGTATTGCATTTGCACTTTCAACATGGAAGGCAGCGTATTGAATTTGTTCTCATTCAAGGAGCACATTCAGCAGCCATGATATCCCTCTGCCCCTTGTAAACAACGAGCTCATGAACGGTACTCACTTTACCAAGTGCTAGTTATTAATTTGGTCATTTCTCTAGTGTTAATTCAACAAGCACAAATGTGAATTGCTATGTTCATAGCACTGATTTGCTTATGGGGGAGTGGAAGCAGAACTTCATTTGCTGCCTTCCTCCCCTAACGCGTTGAACTGTGGCATCAACAACAGGAGAGAGGAATGACAAAACAATTTTTGAGCAGCATTTGTGTCTGGTACTCTGGTACTACTCGTTTTTCTAGAACATAACATTATAAAGTATTGAGCAAATAGGCGATATGTGTATTGCCATTGGTTTCTCTTTGTTTATATTTTATATCAAACATGTTAGTTATATGTAGCATTTGTAATGATTTGTGAAGGTGTTAGAGGTATCTCTACTAACAAAGGCGAGTTTCGACATGCTTATTCTTCATTGGCATCTTCTTATCAATCATGAGTAGCATTTGATATTGATGTTTAATATTTGAGCCGAGGGTTTATAGGAACAGCGTCTCTACCTTTGAACTGAGGTTTCTATGATGAATTCTTTAGAACCCAACCGTGTCTTTCATTTTACTTTTACATACCTAATGTATAGATGATTATGCTAATGTGAAGGATAAATAGGTATAGTACTTATAGCTTACTCGTCGTCACAATTCTTTGGTTCATTCTTGGACTCTTCTTTCACGATAAGCATCTTAATGCATTCTTCGTCACAATTCTTAAGCTCATTCTTGGATTCTTTTTTTACGGTAAACATCTTCTTGATCTCCCATTGAAGCTCAATAGTCTTGTCTTGCATCTCCTTAATATCCAAAGCTTCTTTCAAGTTCTTTAATGGAAGTAAGACACCACAGATGCTATGAGGTAGGACATGACATATACTCAGCTCACCGAAGACATGACCCTAGATATGAGAGCATGTAGGTGATTAGACAAGACACGATACTATTACTACTATTATCCAAGACATGAGACTATGAGAGCATGTAGATTATTAGACCAGACATGATACTACTACTCTATTATTTTCTAATAAGACAAGTCTGCACGTAGCTTTCGATCTCCTCTCTAATTTCTGGCCAATTACTTGCCGACTCCAAAAGTGCTCGCGTGCCTTGTTGGTCCGGATAACCAATCCACTTATAACAAATGTCATGAACAATTTAACTAAACAACAAATAAAAGTAAAAAAGTCTTTATGAGAATCAAATCAATTCGATTAGATTAAATATTTTATTTTTTAAATTTGATGCCTATTTTTACTTTTACGAAATTATATTTACTATATTGTTCAGTTAAATTATTTTCACGTTTCGATTTATATAATATAGTCTGAATTTCGAAAGTACATATTTAAAATTTACATAAAAATACTATATATCATAAAAAAAAAATCAATTCAAATATCTAAACATACGAATAATTAAAAGGAAATGGATTTGGAGGGAGTATCCATTTTCTTTTTTTAAATATCGTGTTGGAACCGTGTACGCGTAGCAAGGTTAAAAATGTAAATTTGTCAAATGAAATATCGTGCCGACGAATCTCCCTTTTCCCCCAATAAATACCTCTCTCTCACTCACCATTTTCCACACACAATTTGACAGTTCTGCTAAACCCCAAAAAAAACTCATTTTCTCATCTGATCAAATATGGCAGGAATCATCCACAAAATTGAGGAGAAACTACACATCGGAGGAGGCCACAAGGAAGAAGAACACAAAAAGGAGGAACACAAGGGAGAAGGACACAAGAAGGAGGAGCAGAAGGAAGGATTTGTTGAGAAGATAAAAGATAAGATCCATGGAGAAGGACACAAGAAGGAGGAGCACAAGGAAGGATTTGTTGAGAAGATAAAAGATAAGATCCATGGAGAAGAAAGTGGAGAGCATCACAAGGATGGAAAAGAGAAGAAGAAGAAGAAAGACAAAAAGGAGAAGAAGGAGAAGAAGCATGATGGACATGATAGTAGCAGCAGCAGCGACAGTGATTAGATCTTATCTCCTCGCATCCGAACTGATTGATTTCCTAATTACCTAACAACAACTCATCTATAGTATTTTCTGCTATAGATCTATCTATCTATGTGAGAAAAAGAAAAAAAACAGAAAAAATGGAAAAGAAGATCTCGTGTTTATCTGCTTTTGTTGTGATTTGTGAATGTACTCGTCTTTTGCTGGACGGTTTGTGAATGTGATGATATTATAATAAAAACTTGCAGTTTTTAAATAATTTGACTTTGTTTCGAATTATAGTATTTCTCTGCACGTTACCAAAGAAACTGATGTGTTGACCTCATAAACAAACTGATGTGTTCGCCTTGGTCGGGATGACTCACTTGATTTGAAGGATGATTATCTACACCATGACTCGGAATTGATTCCTCTGTCTTTCGAGTTGAGACTATCGCACAAGATTTGTCTAATGCCAATATTATCATCAACTCTATCAATAATTTGTCTTTTGAGTTGGGACTATTTCAAAAGATTTGTCTAATATCATCAACTCTACCAACAATTTGTATCTGAGCAACTATAATAATTAATTCATTTATGTGACACCTTATATCAATCTTCACAATATTATATCTGAGCAATATAGTATATCTAGTTTTCTTTCTAGCCTATCTTCTTAAAAAAGATGAAAGCAACCTATATAAACGAATTATTTTGGGAAAAGACACAAATATGCTTATTGAACTTTGAAAAATGTCGATTTATGTTATCCGTTCAAAGTTTGATTAATTTATGTCATTTTCGTTTGAGGAAAAGATTCATTCATGTCATTATTTGTTAACCGTAAATAGTTTTAATTTTGCAAAACTTTTTTTGACATGTGGACAATTATGATTCGATCACGTCATTAATTAATCATTTTTTTTCTTAAAAAAAAAAGGCTCAATTAACCAAAAATGACATGAATGAACTTTTTCACAAACAAAAATGACATGAGTTACAACTTTTAACGAATGACATAAATGAACTTAAAATTTGATGGCATATTTGAGCATTTTCTTTTATTTCAATTAGAGTATCATTTAATGTTGTGATTTTAAACATTGTTGGGTTAAAAGTTGAAATGAAAGAGAGAGGGAGAATTAATTGAGGATATAGAAAAATTAAGAGAGAATTATGCAAGTCTATTTAGGAAGAATCAAATGATTAACATTACTTCACCGTAGTAATCTCATATACAAGGAAAAACAAAGAATCAATAGAATAATAGGATCAATTACAAGAATAAAAGCCACCAGATCCAATCTCAATCATCCAAGCAAATAGAAAAAGCATACATCTTTAATGCCTTAGTACAGCAAACAGGGACATGAGCAAGGAAGTTCCGATCAAAGCACCGGAAACCGGCAAAGAGAAAGCCGCACCGGCATCAGGCGCCGGAGCCGGAGCTAGACTAGGTTCCTGAGCTGAGACGACGACAGCAGCGAGAAAGACGGCTAGGATAAAAGCCTTGATGATGCTAACAGAAGCCATTGATGAAATTGAATTGAGAATTTTGCTGAATTCAAAGGGAATAAGAATTGAAATGGAGGAGGAGAGATTTGTGTGAAATTGATGATGAAAATTGGGTATAGAAAAGGGAGTATTTATAGTAAAAGGCACAAAAATGACAGCTGAATTTGTTGAAGAAACAGCTCACATGACAGGCTATAATGGCTGAACTGGCCATGTTGTTAGGTTGGGTTAAACCAGCAAAGAGACGTTGTAAAAAGATTCCCACCCGTTAATACTTTTGGAAAAGGTACTAATCTTCTTTATAATTGCAGGCAATATACTTGTCAAAGGAGTATTAAATAAAGTATTCTCCCTCCGTTTAAAAAAGAAGAATGATTTTTTTTAGTCTGTTTAAAAAAAATGATCTCTTTTTTTTTTTTTTGTAACATTTTAATTTCAGCTTTCCATGTGACATGTTTAAGGCCACAAAATTAAAGGGCAATTCTATACATTTGACATAACTTTAATTTAGAACCACGGGATTCAAAAGTCTTTTTTATTTTCTTCAACTCCGTGTCAAGTCAAACTAAATCATTTTTTGTGAAACGGAGGGAATAATAATTTTTAATTAATTAAAATGTGTTTTTTTAGTTTTTTTTATTAAAAAGTGTGTTGTATTTTAAAACTATTTTTGATAATTGTTATTGGAAAGTAATGTGTATTTAGACCTTATTCCTATCTTATAATGGTATGAAGATTGTTTCGGATAGAACTTTTGGCTCAAGAAGGGATGACAAAGAAGTTGAAGTTGACCTTCACACGCCAGAGGCGTATCCAGGGTTTCAAAATGATGGGTGCACTATTATGAAAATGTGGATCTTATCGATTTGACATTTAGGTTCGTATCATTGACAACAGTTAAAATTTTAAATTTATATGTCCAAAATTGAAATGATTAATTAATTAAAACGTCAAAAGTGCTACCAATAACCACTTAGAGATGTGTTACCTAATTTTAGAAAGAAAAATAATACAAGAGAGATAAAATTCAAATTTCTAATCTTACTGCGAGGTAAACTCAATCATCATTGCATTATATGATACTTTGATTGTGGGATCACACATCTATATTTAACAAAAAAATTTAAAATATAATACTACTATATATGATTTCAGGAGGGGAGCATGGATTCACGTAAACCCAGTGATCCCCTCCTGCATACGCCCTCTGTTCACACCCTCCTATATGGGTCCCCAATAAGATGAAGTTGTATCATTTTCGGCTTAATTACGTTTTCTCAGTACTTTTTTTTTGCTCATCTTTGCCTCTTATTTGGCTCACTATATATGGACAATCTTCGATACCTCCTCACTGGAGTATTCATGAGTCCCCTTTGTCATGATCCGAATTGTCTCAACTTTTCTTCCCTCACTGTATTGATCACAAAAGTCACTCTCACCTTGTCTCGAATATCTTTATTCCTAATCTTATCTTTCCTAAATATGTCCACATACATATTCATCTCAATATTATCATCTCCACTCTACTATTTTCTGGATATGAATGTGCTTAATTAGTTAACACTCCGTCCCTTACAAGTTACAACATAGTTGGCCTAACTATCACTATGTAGAACTTGTCTTTAAGTCTTGATGGCACATCCTTATCATACAAAATACAAAAAACAAAAAACAAGCCTCTATAGATATAAGTTTCTTGAGGAAAATCACAATTGACATAAGTTTTTGTCCAATATGAGCAAACATTATATGCTCATTAAATAGCATTAAGTGACTATTAAATTTCTTTTGCAATTAGTTAACCTTTTGACAATTGACCCATATTCTTCATGGTTATTAACCCTATTTATTACATGACAATTAATTGTTGGAGCCAAAAGCTAAACTCATGTTGTGATCTTCATCTATATATATATATTTGTTAGTCTTCTTCATTTGGGAAGAAGAGGAGATCAAGATAAATTCCTACTATTTTAGTATGCTTCGTCTCTATTTAATCTTTGTTCGATTCCAGCTAGTTTTATATAGAAGAGCTTGTTGAATTCTGAAGGTTAGGAAATACATTATACCACATGAAATATTCTTAAGGACACTATTTTTGCTTTCATGAATTCGCTATAGTGTCTGTCAATCAAGTATTTTCCGTAAGATTAAGGCTAAATGGGCTAAAATTCAAAAGGATCCAACATTATCATCATGGGCCCATAGCCCATTACTTAATTCGGCCCACAAAGAAGGAATATGCATCGAATAAAGCCCATTATTCTCATCAACTTGACTAAATTCACATTCCTTATAAATAATAATTAAAAAATTAACCATAAAATAAATAAAAAATAATAATAAGTGGTCCATATTCAAACTAAACAATTTCTCAGAACTTTCGCGGGAATTTAAAAACTTTCAATCCAACAAATCAAAATCAACCACGTGTCTAAACTTTAAGCCACGTAAGATAATCAACAATCATAATATATAGCTTCCCTCACACGATTAAATATAAGTCAAAATAACAGCTTCTTGGAGAAGTCTGTACTATTATAAAATCTCACACACACATACTCTTTGTTGACTCAATTTTTTCTTGATTGTCACTAGTCTGTTTATAATCACGACTGTTATAACTATTTCCAATTTTTGGAAGAGATTGGCGTGTTTCACGATTATGGTGAAGAGTGATTGTGAATTGGTGGAAATAGATGAAGGATGCAAGACACCAAGGCATGATAAATATAGGATTATGGTGAATTCTATGTGCCCGCCGCCAACGCCTAGGAAGAAAAGAATTTATGTGAAACAACAGAGTTCTCCACCCAAGGAAGGTTATTTTCAACCTCCTGATCTTGAGATTTTATTTGCTATCGTCCCAAGGAGGGAGACTCGTGTTTAAATATTGTCTATTGAAAATAACATGATGATTTACTTTCTTTGTTTTTTCAGATGTATCCAAGATTTTGTACAATGTAGAATTGGTTTAGCACTATGGGGGGTGGGGGGCATTATTGTGATGTCTAATTGTCTATTATTATATCTATAGTGTGTTTTACTAAGCTTAGGTGAAGTGTTTATTTTAAACCGCTGAAGGTTTTACCTAAGTTTATAAGAAAAAATGTATGTATTTGTTTATGCAATTATAATATAGTCCAAAGTGAAATAAATATATAAACGATTAGGTCATAGAGGTTGTTCAAATAGTAAACATTCTTTACCTCCAACCCCAAAGTTTATGGGTTCGAGTAAACAAGAAAACAAATCCACAACGAGTCATGAAACAATGGGCCTTAATCCACAACAGTTCATTTCTGGAGTTCTATTTGGGCCTTAATTGGACTTTGTTGCATACATAAAGCCCATTTAAACTAGTTTGTTGACTGCTCATTTTGCTCAAATAGTTTTTTAAGTGTTCTTTAATTGTTTAGAAATTTGCAGACTTTCTACCGATGTTTCCGTCGGTAATCAGTCCATCGGAAACAGTTTCCAATATTTCGTCCGTCTATCCCGTCCCACTAACGTCACGATCTCACCTATCCTATCAAGTCCTTATACTATCATGTCCTGTCTCGTCCCACTAAAACCCTCTCATGAATATTAACACGACTAGGAGTAATATGCATATAACGTCTATCCCTTCCCAGCTTAGTGGGATGGGATGGGATGGGCCTAGTGTCCCCCTATCCCGTCCCACTAACATTCGGTCTCCCCTATCTTGTTAAGTCCCATCCCGTTAGACATCGTTAAGTACCCTCTCACAAATATTCAAACATGACTACTAACATACGTATAAGGTCCATCAAACTTTCCACAAATTAGGCCAATCAAAAAGAAAAATCTCATATAACTTTGACTATCTTTATTTTAATGTATGTATGTAAGATTTAGGACATGGACCTAACAAGTAACAACAACTAGAGCAATAGTAAAGGCTATAATGAAATACACTATTTCCCTTCTAGACAAGTCATTTAATGTAGCACGTCCAAACCTTCGACGTATCAAACAACCAAGCCAATGTATACTAGTGTTCGATTTCACATATCTCATAATCACAAACTCGAGGTTTTACGGCTTACTGAAACTAATACATATGATTAAAAGCTACAATATATTTTAAGCATTAAATAATTTATGTAATGAGCACTTCAGAATTTACATAAGACATTTTCCGTCACAAAAAAAGGCAAAAAAAAAGGTTTTGCAAGCTTTATATATAAAGAGCTCAAAATTCTCCTCCCATATAATCGATGCATATTACCAAACATCCCATCTAAAATTCTTGTCCAAGCTTTATAACAAGATTTTGATATATATTTTTACATGATTGAGAAACCTGATAATTCTTAAAATCAATCGCAATTTATGAAACTTGAAGACAGTGAATTTATCTATTTTATTTTTCTTCACTTAAGTATCAAAATTAGTATGCACTTGTAACCTAAATTACAAACTCCTCTTTGTCACTTGAACTAAGGCCCTGTTTGGATTGTCTTATTGAAGATATTTTAATATAAAATATCTTTTAAACATTTATGGAGTGTTTGAGTAAATAAAAAAAAAGTGTTTTTAAACACTAATTTTTAAGCTAAATAATAAATACAAGTCAAATGTCATAAATTGAAATTGGCCCGTATTCATAAAATGACCCACAATTGTTAGTTCAATATCCATTAAGAACATCGACAACAATAACATAAACGGTACAGAGGTGCCTTAAGCCTCCAAATTTTAAGGGGGCTCATTTTTTAGAATCATAGGCTTATAAGATTTCTTAGTTTAAAAAAGAGATTAACTTGTAAGAAAATGCATATGAATTATTAAGTTTTTGTGTGTTTTACATCTCAATTATCACTTATTCCTTTTTATAAAATATTATTTTCTTGAAAAAACAAAATAAAAGACTTTTATTGAAGTTTGACTTTAGATAACCAATAGCATTGGACAACTACTGATTTTATGCACTTATTCCTTTTATAAAATATTATTTTCTTGAAAAAACAAAATGGAGGACTTTCATTGAAGGTTGACTTAGTTAACCAATAGTATTGGGCAGCTATTGATTTTATGCACAATTTTCCTTCTCTCGAAATGTATAAGGGTTGTTTCTAATACTATAAAAACTCATCTCAAGAAAAAGCAATTCAAGTAATTCTCAAGATATAACATAGTTTCTCTATTCATACGAACACAAATAGATTATGTAAATATTTGCTTGAACTCAAGATCTTACTTATCAAATATCATGGTGAAAGATATAATTTTTTTCAACTCAGTATGATATTCCTGATTCATACATAATATCAGAAAAAATGGATACAAATTTATTAATGATTCTATAGGCTAGAGTCAAAATATAATAACAATGAGAACAACAGCAACTTCAAAGGTTTTCTCAAAATCTTTGATGGACAAGAACAAATATTTTACAGGAAAACCCTAAAAATTTAGCAATTCCCAACTCTTCATAATTTTCAAATCATGCATTTTAGGCCCTTCTGAAAACCACAATTATTACCACAATATAGTCATCCCTAATTGCACTCCATAACTATATTATATTATTTGATCATTATAGTTCATAATGCACGTCACGACTTTCTTAAGTTATGTAATCATTAATTATGAGTTATGACATTTACAAAGGTGAAACCCTCTATTTTTTAAAAGAAATTATTGGCCTTTACACATTGTTACAAATATTAACTACTTACTTTTTTTAGGTTGTTTTTTTCATATATAAAAGGGAAATTTGAAACTATTTAACTTCAAATCTTTATTTTACCATAAAGACATGCTCTTATATCCATGAAAAGTGTGACATTTAAGGGATATATTTAAGATCATGAGAAAAGCTTAATTCAAAATTTGAAAGTATATGAATTTTGAAATTTATTTTTTCATCCATCTCAATTTGTTGGTCCTACTATTTCTTTTAGTCCATCCAAGGAATATGTATCTTTTCTTTCTGACAACTCCTTAATTCTAACTTTCTTTGTTCCATATCTAAGACCAAAGATTAAAAGATATTTGAGGACATTCAACATGATCTTAGTTTAAGATCTCAAAATTTAATTATTTTTTTTATTTTCTTAACATAGTGGCAAAACAAAACCAGACATATAAATTAAAACAAAATATTACAATTTTCCAAACGAAAATGTCTAGGCTCTATTGAATCAGGATTTATCATATCATATCAAACATTGTAAGTAATTCAGTATTTGATATCTACTTTTAATCAGCAAATGACCAAATTACCAAAAACAATTTTGAAAATATCGAATCAAATACCAAACGCTCATCCCTAACAACAGGTATAAAATGAAACTAATAAGAGAATATTTGACTGACCTAATGAGCTGTAGATGGGACTACCCCATATGTAAAAAATGTGAAGGCACCATATGCCAAAGGCCCCAAAAGAATCATCAACTGTAACAAACAATGACAAGAAATATTCATCAAGCAAAAGAGCTAGTTAGTAATGACAAAAAAAATCAGAATCCAAAGAGACTAGTAAGATGCAAATAACACACACATAAAATATAAAAAAATATCCTTTGTAAATATTTAAATGTAACAATTAAGTATAGACATCCAACTATTAGAAACAAAGATTTTTCGCACGCTAAACAATGAAACATTTTTGTTACAAACGTGATTTTTTTCCATCCATTTTTCATTGAATCAACTCAAAAATAGATTCTCATTGAAATACAGAAAAACTTTCTAATTTTTCTATAGAATCAAAAAATCTATGAAAATAGCCACTCAATATTATTCAAAGGAAAATAATGATATTTTAAAAGTGTAAGAAGTTGTAGCAAGTGTATTTAGGTTAGTGAAATTTTTCCAAACCTTGCTAATGCGGGATGTTTTTGTGTATCTACCTTTTACATTGGAAGTACAGACATACTTACTGCAACATCAGACAGTACGGTCAATTGTTCAGAAAAAATAATTATTATCAACAAGAATAAGAGACAATTAAATGAAGAAAAATACATTATATATCTAGGCTATTATTATTTTTTTTCTGAAACAAAAAATAGATGGACTTCACTTTTATGAAGAAAATAAATATTATATCGTAAAAAAAATATTAGACACTCTTTATCTATAATAATTTTGAAAAGTTATAGATTATTGGTTTCGGAGGCGGATCTACAATGTTAATCTTTTCTAGAGGGTCAAAAGATGATTCATCCAAACCTCCTTTAACGAAAAACCACAACATATATATTTTAGTGTAAATTATAAGATAAGATATTAAATACTTACAATATCACACGATCTGGATTCATGAATATTGAAAATTGTTTCTAGTAAAAAAAAAATTAGTCATTATTTGCCGCTGCAGCATCATCAAGATTCCCACACATCGCCATAGGGCTTTTGAAAATTATAAAAGCCCTAATATAGCTATGTGAATCTTGATGATGCTCCACCCGCAAAAAATTGACTTGAACTATATCATCACGATCTTTATCGATACAATTATAATAATAATAACATATTCGATGTAACTTGAACATGAAAATAAAAAAGGTACTTGACCAAAACCCTAACCCTAGGAAAATATTGAAAGGGAGAAATGGAAAAAAATAATAATATTGGAGTGGTGATGAGAAAAAAAGTGTTAAAGAGTGGATCTATAAATACTAAAATATGTGATAGATAAAAAAGTGAATATTATTATTACGAGATGTTAGGGATTGGTTGGTGTGTGGTACACTGCAACAGTTACACATCACAATCTTAAGTACTAAAAATTACTCAGAAATTTAATACTATACTTTTACTCAGTCTGTTTAAATTACAGCTTAATATGGAAAATAAATATATTTACTATATTGTAATTGCGTCCTGCAAAAGAATTTTATCAAATTGATTGATGGTGAAGTGTATGTATTAAAGGAGGAAGAGTACTACACGTCAACTATTGTATAGGGTTTAAGGTTTGCATGTGTTAGGCTCGATTAATTGAGATTCGCATTGAAAAGTTTTGCTCTGAAGGTAAATCATATGATTCTGATCGATGAATACTTATCATTCCATCATCGTAATCTTTTTTACTCTTCTTTAAACCTTATTAATAAGTACAATTTTTTTTTTATAGAAGTTCTTTTTTTAAAAAAAATTATTAGAAGTCTATGGTTTTTGATACGTATATAAGTAGGTCAAATATAATATACGCATCATAGTGATTACTATTACTATTCCTTTTCTTTTTTTTTTATAATTGTGGTGTGCGAAATTAATTTGTATCAATCTTGATTAATTTTACGGAATATTTATCTTCTCCCATTAGCAATAAATATCATGAGATAATGACAAAAGAAAATACGAGATAATTTAATGTTAATGATATGATTTGTCCAGAAAGTATAATAGATGACAATATTTAAAAAAATAAAAAATAAAAATAAAAAAATAAAAAAAAAAAAAAATATATATATATATATATATATATAAAATACACAGAAAATTTGAATATTTTCTGTAACTATTTGTATTGTTAAAACAAAAGGTGAAAGGACCTACATAAAATGTAAATCATTTGATTGTTGAAAAAAATATAAAAACATGTGATGAAGATATAAAAACATGTGATGAAGATTCGACTATCTATGAGAACGGTCGATTGTGAAAAGATTATTGGGTGACATGACAACAAATATTATTAGAAAAAAAGTATAGTTTCTTGTGTACAATCTACTCAAAATATATTGTTATTGTATTAAAATTGCGTATAAGAAATTGTATATAAGAATTATAAAATTATAATTGTCAAGTATTATATTGTATGTATTAAAACTGCTTATTAGAAATTGGTATTGTATTAAAACTGATTATTATGAAATTATTGAATATATTGTTATATAAAACTTCTTATTAGAATTTGTACCTAATAGTTTCAAAATTATACTATAATTAAATACTTTTACCACGACTTAGTCTATATATTTCTCAGTTTCATTTTATATATCTTATTTAAATATTCATAAAGTTTAACAACGTAAAAGAAAGGCATAATACATAAACATGACCCTTAACTTGACTCTAGCGGACAATTATGCCCTCCAACTTTGAGTGTGCACAAGTAGACATTTAAACTTTTATAAAATTGAACAAATAGACACACGTGTCCTACATGGCATAATACACATAGGACGTCATGTAGGGTACCATGTAGAACGAATGTGTCTATTTGTTCAATTTATACAAATTTAAAGTGTATACTTATGTACACCCAAAGTTAAAAGTTATAGTTATCAACATGTATTATGCCTAAAAGAAACTTTTCAAACTTTCAACTTTAATGTATGGAAAAATGTCTTTTTGCTATTAAAACATGTCATATATATATATATACGAAAAATATTTTACATTATTGACAAGAAAATGTGAAATCCTAGGTAAATCCAGCTAATAACAAGGTCAACACAAGTCTAATCAAATACAGTTTAATGTCTTTATCAAAAGCTAAATTACTCCAGCGGAGTCCAGCCTAACTTCAAATTCTTACCCAACTACATGTGTATTAGTGGACCATAGAAATACTCATAAAATAAAAAGAAATGAATGTTGAATCTAATATAATTATCATAGAAATATTTATAGCGTTAAAAGAAATGAATCTCAAAACTAATTTAATTATAAAAATTAATGCATTAAAGGACTAAGAAGATTATCAATTCACTCTTTAATTAATGTAGTGAAACTTTAATCTACTCTAACATTCTACAATACGCATTAGATTATTAATTGAAACTTGAACAATATATCGGGAAGGAGGCGAGAGGATAATATTTAAAAAATATTTAAACTTGATTTCACCTCACATCTATGTCTTCCTATTAACAGAACTACTTTAATTGAAGAACAAGAGATGAGAGAGTTGTATTACAATATAATATAATTCGTCTAAATACAAAAAGAATAGGAAGACTATATATAAGCATCCATTAACTAAACCTAACCTAATAGGAATCCATTAACTAAACCTAACCTGATAGGAAATAGGTCCAATAACAAAAGCCCAAACATAGTAACATATGGACTAACATCCCCCCTCAAACTCACAACGCAATAGCAATAAGCATTGAGAGTTTGTCACACAAAAATCAAAACCGAAACGCCGACTGCGCCTTCGTAAAAAGACCAGCAATCTGCAAGGTCAAACAATTCAGACAAATGAACCATGAAAACAGCAAATCCAATTGGAAGAGGAGCCAAAACAGGGACGTTGTAATCGCATTCTCTTCTTTTTGGGTCAGTAGCAGAGAAGACCGTGTAAACAAGCACAAAAGTTCCAATAATTTCAGCACCCAAAGCAGTTCCTTTGTTGTAACTAGGTTGCACAAAGTTATCACCTCCACCTTCTGTGCTGTAGTTATGCTTCATGAACAACTTTCCTTGCCAAGAACAACCCAAATGTCACCGCCGGATTAATATGACCACCTTAAATTGAACCGATCTAAACAAACAACAGCATCAATCAATAACTCAGCGGAAGCAGCAAATCAAAAAACTGAACCCTAGTTCGAACAAATCAAAAACCGAACCGAACAAATCAAAAAAACGAACCCAAGTTCGAACAAATCAAAAACCGAACCAACCCAAAACGAACAAATCAAAAAATGAACCCTAGTTCGAACAAATCAAAAACCGAACCCAAACAAATAAAAAAACCGAACCCAAACAAATCAAAACCCGACCCAAACAAATCAAAATAGAACCCAAACAAATCAAAACCGAACCCAAACAAATCAAAATCGAACCCAAACAAATCAAAAACCGAACCCAAACAAATCAAAATCGAACCCAAACAAATCAAAAGAGCATGGATCGATCACCAAAAAAATGCATGGTGACCCAACTTTTGCTAACATAATTATTGGCCAGACGGGCAGCATATATGGGTGCCACCCGCCAGCAACGAAAGATCTTTGATTTTCTACCAAGATCGTAGAGGCTTTGATACCATGTTAACAGAACTACTTTAATTGAAGAATAAGAGATGAGAGAGTTGTATTACAATATAATATAATTCGTCTAAATACAAAAAGAATAGGAAGGCTATATATAAACATCCATTAACTAAACCTAACCTAATAGGAATCCATTAACTAAACCTAACCTGATAGGAAATAGGTCCAATAACAAAAGCCCAAACATAGTAACATATGGACTAACACTTCCAATTTTAGACGTGATAAGTAGATGTTTAAACTTATATAAAATTGAATCAATAGACACACACGACCCACGTAGCATCCTACATGGCAATTTGAATCCTATATGACATTCTACGTGTGTTATGTCACGTAAGACTCATATGTCTACTAGTTTAACTTTATACAAATTTAAGTGTATACTTACCCAAAATCTACACATTTTTAATTTAAGATCAATTTTTTTATAAAATTTTCATAAAATTGAACTCATCAAATTAAAATCTCAAAAAGTTAAAAGATAGAGACATTGATGGGGCGGGGAAGAGGGAAACACGGGGTAGTGGGGAGGGCCCTGTTCAGATACCCAAAGCCCAACTCTTCACATATCCTCTCGTTTCCGTACGGATTCTTCAATTATTATTACACCGAACTTATCAAATGTAAGAAGAGAAAAAAAATTAAAAATATATTGTATAAAATGATTCTTAGATCATTAACGATAAAATGAAAATTTTACAGCTATTATAATAAGGTGATATTTTTTTTGAACGAAATAAAAGGGAGGGAGTATTATTTTTTCCTTTAGTGAAGGGACACCAACTTTGGGACATTATTAATTCAAATTTGTGTCGAAAATTTTCATTTAAGATAGTAAAGTGCTTCATGTTAAAGAAAAATTTATATTCAGAGCCGAAATTCGAGATCGGAGTAATATTACCACAACTTTAGATGATACTCTTCAATTATTTCTCCGCTTTCTGCGCCAACACTGAACTAACTTATGAATGTCTTATGTTCTCTAAATATCCACGCTACTTTGTTTCATGTAGGGATAGCATTATCACTTTTTGATCGTGGTTGATTTGGAGGTGAGTTATATCGATATTAAATTTTACGCAAGTCATATTAAGTTTTGGCAATTGATTAGGATATATGTTATTCATATATAAAATTAAACGTTTGATTTGTAATTTAGAAATGAGTGTAATAAGTTACGAGAGAATCTATTTATTACTTCCTGCCAGTGGCGGATCCAGGATTTAGAGTCCGTGGGTGCTAAATAGACCTCCAACCATGGCACCACAAGCCAATTTTATTCACTGGGTGCCACGCTTTATATTTATATAAATATTATATATATATACCTATGTATATGTAGAGTTTCCGTCGAAGTCGGGGGGTGGCGTGGCACCCCCGAGGCCTTCATAGATCCGCCCCTGCTTCCTGCATGATAAAACGCAAATTAACTAATAGTACATGAATAACTAAACGTTGCAAGATGTTGCATAACTAATAATGATGCATATATATTTTCTTATGACTAAATCCTATATTACTAATAATATCATATTCTATTATATTAGTAATATTTTATATTTTCCTTTAATGTTAATCTAATTAAGCACCCTTAATACATGAGTTTAATTTAATGAGGTTTAGGGAAGAGACCATTGAGTTTCGGAGAAACTAATATTTTTTTTTACCATTGTACCCTATGATTATTCTCTTTTGTTTTTTTTTAAGATCTGGCTTTTTACCCTTCACTAACCCTAAAGTTAGCACCATCGAAGATTATAATGCAATGGGTGAGACTGTTTTCTAATTAAATATCTTGATTTCGAACCTTAGATATAGAAAAATTCTTGATACAAAATGTTTTACACAACGTAAATCCGATTATTCAAGCTACAATGGAGATATAAAATACCAGATAAAAAACCAAAAATGACAAGAAAATAAATAAATTAAGGCAAGCTATAATAACCTAAGGATTCTTATGAGAAACCTATTTTTGATTTCACAACCTTTCTTTCATGTCTTGAAAGGACAATTATATATATTGGTATGTCAAATCAATTTATTTTTTTCCCAATTCATAACTTGTAGCTTTGTATATGTCCTCAAACTTGTATGTCCTCAAGGTTGAAATTAACTTGGATTTTCCTCGTCCACACATAGTCATGACCAATTTTGATCGATACCTACGTTTGATTTTTTATTTTTTTTTTCCCTATAATTTTAGGTCAAGTCAAATCATTTTTTATATATACTAGTTTTTCAATATATGTGTTGCACGTACCAATTAACAATTATGTCAAAATGTTCTTTCATGTGTATATCAAAGAAGAATAGTAGTATCTCAAATTTCGATGAAATTCGAACTCACTCAACGACTACAAATCACACTTGAGTTTTTTTTAAGATTAAGAAGGGTGGTAGAAAACTTAAAACATTCATAGTTTAAAAGTTAGAGGAAACCCTCAATTTATAGCTAACAAAGGACATTGTGAAGTAATGTGAACAAGTGTTTATTGTCTCAAAATCTTTCGAAAAGTTATAACCTTATAAATCACAATTCATCGAAACAATCACAACCCTTCGAAATAGTTGAAGATATTATAGTAATTTAGCATTTATAGTTATAAGAAATTCATGTTTTTAAGATAGTACTATAGATTATATAATTAAGACAAATTCAATGCAATAAACTTTCACCATGGAAAAGAGCCGTAATATTTGAGCGTATAATTAATTCAAAAATTAAAAGTAATGAGTGGAGTAATATATAAACAATATCAATTTCATTAAAAAATACTTATCTATATGTGACGTAAATTGTTTTACACTAAGAATGTGTAAATCAAAAAAGTATAATATGTTTAAAGGTAAAAATTTCAAAATTCTCCAAAAAAGATTGAAAAAATATATATTTTTTTTAATCGAATGGAAGTAAACCTATTGCAAACCTTCACGTTAATACGAGGTTTCAAATTTTATTCTCGGAAATAAAAAAATTCTTGAGACCCCTAGGTAGGAGTAAAGTCTGCATATACTCTGCGATCTTCAAACTCCACTTAGTGGAATTATACATCATACAAATTTTAATGAATCTTGCGCGATATAAATTTGAATTAGTCGAAAACCAAACATGGGTAAAAGAATCAAATCTTTGAAATTTTTTGCATTAAAAAGATAGCCCAGAAATCTCGCTGAGAAAATTGACAGCAACAGAAAATTAAATTCATAGGCAGTGCCCTATATATATGCTTGTCTATTTAGCTTTCTTAATTTAGAAACTAAATTGTCCTTTTTTTCTCAATTTTATTTTTATCGAAATTTTCACTATCTGTCCTAGAAATATTGATAAAATTAATTTTTAGTCCATGTGATCTAGTTACTGTTTATCAAATTTTAGTCCTTGTGATCTAGTCCTTATGAGATTGGTTCAGAATTATCCTACAAATACAGTATATGCAAATTTTATCCCTATATCAGGGATAGAGAGATTGTTTTCAATAGATCCTCGGCTCAAGGGAAAAATAATTTTAATATAATAATAACAGAAGAACAAGAAATAACAGTTAGTAACAAAAAAAAAAAAATAAATCAAATAGTAACTAGAAAGTAACTACAACAAAATCATAAGATAGTCGAAGAACAAGACAACAAATAATAATGGAAATCGAAGAATCAGAAACTACAAGAACTAATATGGACGGATAACAAGATAATGCATTGTAACCTACTAACTTTCTACTCTAATCTATATCCTCCATAACCTCCTAACTAACGTTGGAACTGTGTCATATCTTATGTAATCACATTTCCTCAATATTTCTTCGATCAACCTCTCCCTCTCTTAATATTATCTATAGGCAGTCTTTCATACCTCCGCACTGGGACACCTCTTCTTCACATATAATGTCTCTGATTTGATATTTATTCATGATTTTCAGAACAATGAATCAAACCTCGAATTATTGGATTAACGATTAATATTAATATAAAACATAATTTTATGATACTACTAAAGTCTTCCAGATAAACTTCTAATTTTTAATCAATAAATTAGAGTCTTAACATAATGATGAAACAACGTAATACCCCAGTGACGTGACAAGGACTAATTCATGCATCTGAACGGAAATATTGTGAAGAATATTTTTAGGTGGTGCATCAACTCAACCAAAGTTCAATGATACAAATTAGAGGCGTTAAATTGATGGATTGAGTTGAATTTGAACGAATCAAAATGTGTTGAGTTAGTAGAAAAAAAAAACTAAAAATACCGAAAGAAACATTTATTTTAACTTAATAATAGGTGAATTTACAATATTTGAAGTGGAACAATAACATAGGTCATAGGAAGCATAATACAAAGAATAAAAAATTCTTATGGTTCAATTATTTTCTTGTTTTATGTGATAATGTGAAAGACGAAAGTCTCTCATTGATTAGGAAAAGTTCTTTTGTTCTCCTTATATTAAATTGTCTTTTATTGAGCTTGTAAAGAACTAACGGAAATGACCAGCCTCTCTTACGGTCAGGCGGAGCTAGGTGGAGTTCATGAGTTGCCCTTTTGTAGATTCTATAATTGTATTAGAAAATTAAATAAATATATGTATATTTACATGTGAACCCCCCTCCCCTCCCCTCAAAAAAAATTGATTTAGAACCTCTAAATTTCTAACCTTGATTCCACCTCTGACCACAGTAACACCTATTATGGTCAGCACCAATAGTGTGTCCGAGCAACAAAGCTGACACCAGGGGCGGAGTCACCTTATACTAAGGAGTTCATCGAAAATTATCTTATATAAATAATTTTTTATGTATATATAGTAGATATCGAACCTCGTGCGACTACTTCGTCTGTCTATTTCTACAGATTTTGAACCCCTTATTGAAAATCCTGACTCCGCCACTGGCCTTACACTCATTCACATAGATTCATCCTGCTATGCCTTGAACCTCATACACATAAGAAATGGGCTCAAAGGCAAAACTGATCGATTTGACAGTATCAAAAACAAAATATATTAGTCACATCTCTTGAGGGTAAAAACACTAGATTCAAACCAAACTAAAACAATAACGAAACTAAGCAACATGAGTAGACAGAAGGATCAATTTGATGATAAATGTGGCAAACATTCTTGACACAGCTAAAATTTCCAGATACGATTTTTCAGTACAATACAATGATGGGAGGAAACAGACACATTTGACGAAACGATTGTTCAGGCTCATGGGCTGTGTACCTCGAACGAGGGATCCCGCCTCTGTATCCTGATAAAATTTAAGACTAAGCTAATATTTACTAATGTGACATATTTCTGCCATATTTCTGCTAGTTTGCACAATTGCAGAGTGCCATAACAGACGTTTGACGATACAGGCTATATGTATGTATGTGTGTATCGATGCTGAAACTACACCATATCATAAGCATCTTCTCCTCCTTGTCCATTCTCATCCCACCTGGACCCGGCCCTAAATTTGCAGACAGGGCAAGTTCCCCGCTGTCGTAGCCATGGGTCAATGCAGTTTGCATGGAACTGCAAAAACAAAGTTAAAATTGGAAGTATGTAACTTCTCTGAAATATTATGTCCAAATAATCATACTGAACTTTACTAACTTCACTGCTAGAAGGTTAAATTAGGCAAATTTTTATCCTCAACACTCCCCCCCCCCCCCCGCCCCACATTCCTTCTCCCCCACACCCCCAAAAAAGACGGAAAGAGATGATATTTAGCGGTTCTCTATGCAAGACTTTCTACAAGTTCTTCTAGATGCCTGACCATGTAGGTAACTAAACCATAATATTTTCTTGTCTTAATACACTTGAATAATGAAGTGAGCTCTCCACATTGTTGAGATGATTGCCAATACTAACTAATTAAATTGAAACAAAAATCTTATTGATCTACGGAAATGTGCTCAAAAAGGAATTTCTGACGGTAAGAATGTGTGATATACTTGCATGTGTAGAAGACTACCACGAGAATAAACGTAACTATCAAAATACTTAACCTGATGTAAGCAAGGCAAGCTACGAATGAGTTCACCATCATTGACTTGCTCCAAGCAGACACTGCAAGTTAGTTCGTCATCTGAGTTCTTTGTACCTCCTACAGCATTTGCAGGTTCTTGCTTCTTCTGCTTGAAATAAAATAATAAATTACTTACTCTTGTGACGAAAAAAATTAAGTTTTCACGACTACATTTGGCAAATAATAGATGAGTCTAGCACAGATAATACACATCGCTGACATGACTTGATTTTTATTTCATCACAATGAAGGATGCCAATGCAGCAAGGTAATTTGTCTTTTGTTGTATTTATGAAGCTTATGTCTCCTTCAAATTTACTCCTCTTTTTTATTCCTTCTTTGATGGTTATCTTTTTATTCTCTAGATGAAGAAAGCTTCATTGCTATATGCTTTATAGTCAGAGAACAAATTGTCCTCCAATCTTTTGAGATTTTTGGTTTATGGTTGAGTTGAGGAGAAGAACCTCAGAATATGAAGTAATGAAAACAATTCTCATAGAGTCTGGACTCTCCTACCTAAGGTTGAGAACTTCTTCCACGAGGCTCTTATTATACTCTCTTTTCTAATATGAGCTCTAACATCTCTGGAGGTGCCTTTTAGAAAGGCTAGTTTCAATATGAGGAGGAAAAAGACATCGCAAAAGGAAAAGGAATAGGAAAAATCAGAATTGGCCAGTTTAGGGACACAGCTTACGATCTGTTCAAGGTAAGGAGCATGGGAGCAGCATCTACACTAAAACATGAAATGAACTCAATAGTTCACTTGAATGCAGGTGAAACACTTCTTTAATATTAGAATTTAATTTTGCATATACACTATGATGGCACTGGATAAGAATCAATTTGTCATCTAAACATACATTATGGTAAAGACATTTGGAACTTACCCAAAAAGTCATTCTCCCTACATTCCATTTTATGTGGCACTCACTCTTTCGTTTTTAGTCTGTAAGTCTGTTGCGAAAAGAATGAAAATTTTCTATAATTGGAAACATTGTTTTATATGTCCCATTTTACCCTCAATGACAAGCTTTTACAACCAAAACAATGCCTATGGCACATTTAAGACCATAAGTTCCAAAAATATTATTTTTTCCCTTTAAACTCCGTGCAAGTCAAACATCGCCACATAAAGTGAAATGGAAGTAGTAGTAAAAATAGGATGGATCATCACATTGTGTCTTATAGATAAATCATGCAAACACTGTTCCTGCAAATGAAAAGGACACTAGAATGCGAAAAGTCAAAAACAACTCCAAAAGATAATCAATTGGGTAGGCATCTCTTTTACAAGCTTCGAGAAAGGGCTAGAAAATGAGGTACCTCAGTGGACCCTGAAGAAGATGTTGGGTGTGTTGATGTACCAGCACTGCCAAGAAGAGCAGTAATCAGGATCAAGAGAAGCCAAGATATTACTAAAGGAGAGACATGGCACAGTACTAACAGATATACAGTTGTATACTGATCTATAACAAGATTATTGCAAACCATATTACGAGGAAGGGAATCCCCATCACAAAAAAGGAGACAGAACTGACATACAGATAATATTGTCCTCAACTTCATCTGAGAAATTGAGATATAAAATTCCTAGACTTCCACTACAGAGCAAGAAAATGAAAAATGAAAGAACATCAGCACTCAATAACATAGCTCGCTGCGCAGAAATTTTACATTAGGATTACATATAATACAAAACGGAAAAGGGCCTAAAATACCCCTCAACTATGCGAATTGGTACAAAATTACCCTTCTTTTACCTTTCGGGCCTAAAATGCCCTTGACATCAACCTTTTGACTCTATTTTACCCTTATCTTTAAAGGCCAAAATAATAACAAATTCATTTATGATGTGTCATTGTCCTATTGGTTACCCTAATAATTAATTAAACTTATTAATAAAACTAAATACCCACCAAAAGCCCCACCCATAACCCAAATATTCTAACCTATGTAGTTAATAAAATTCCAGCATGCATATGACCAAATCAAAGTACACCAGCAACCTGAAAAATCATCACAAGTTGACACCATAGTTCGGTAATCTTTAGAAACTGATTAGAACTGACAATAACCTCCTCAATTCCATTAATCACAAACTACAGATGGAAATTAACAAAGAAGAGAGGAAGAAGACGTAAACTGATTTAGGAGTCAAATTGATATATCAAAAGCTGAGAACTCATACGGGTGCAGAAGCAAAAAGTAGAAATGAAATCAACATGACAGACCTTTGGGGTCCAGAAACCTTATACTTGTGAACAGGAAGAGCATTTATCTCCTCCTCAGTCATTGATGGGGTTGTAGGAGCATCATCAGAATCCAGTGCCCTCAACGTTTCATAATCTGCTAGTACCAAAAAATATCAATAAACTTCCCATACCTTTTAAGATCATTACAAGATAAGTTTTGGTTTCTGGATTTTCAAAAAGCCAGAAAACACTCAAGATCAGAGATGCATGCATTGTCACCTAAGTCATCAAACTCCCTGTCAAGAAGTGCAAGCTGTAGTCTGAGGCCTCGCAACCGTCCTCTGGTTGCAAGTGCTATTGATGGGGGCATATGCAGCCGCAACTCTGTAGGACCAAGAAGGCCACTTGCAGCAACAGCGTGAGCTTGTGCCTGGGCTTGAAGCTGCTGACACGTTGCATACATCCTTAGGGTTGTTGCCATGAAGAAGACACCAAGCACCAACCACAGCTGCAAGGTAAATTTAAGCCAAAACACACAAAGTTCCACATAAATAAAATAATGGCCAGATTTAGTTCAATCACACATAATCTGATATCACTCTTTAAGGGACCACTAACCAGAAAGTTTGGTGACATTTGATGAGAATTCAGAATCATGAACAGCAAGAGCACTGTCACAACAAAGTGGTTACATTATAAGATCTAGGTAAATCAAACACATGACAAAAAATTAATAGAACAAATTGATATAACCTAGAGGTACCTGTGACCAGAAAAGCTAGTGAGTTAGTATTAACTGGACGGCCAGCATGGACTCGCTGAATATGGAAAAGGAAAAAAATAAGGGTACATAAGTATAACAAATGTAACAATCACTAGAAGCATTTAGGGAAACCAAGACCAAGATTATTAAAAGGAGATGTAGGAGACTACCACTGCACGGCGCTCAGGGATCAATCCTGGAAAACCAGGTTCTATATCTGCTCTAGCGCCTCGGAAAACAAAACTCATGTTTGGAGTTGTACAAGAGAGAAGGTCCAGCAACCAAATCCTACTGAAGAAATTGAATTAACTGAAAATCCAGAGAATAGCAAAGTGAGAAACTTGTCCAGTACAAATATTAACCCACTACACTTTTTGTTTAAGAAGACAACACTAAAGCAAACTGTCATAACTGAAAATTAATGAGAAAAGCCAAATGCCCAGCCTCCCCACCCCACCTAATCTATTAGCCCATTACCAACTACACACCTTTACATCACGGGAGTCCTATTAACCCGCTGAACTACTTTAAAGTAGAATAATTATCTCTCTAAAAGTCATAACCTTTACACAGTGTATTCATTTTTAAATTTTTCTTTCTTTTTCTTTTTCTCTTTGTTTTCTTCTTTATTTGATTTCTTCCTCGCTTGCCGGAGCGACCATTGATGTAGAGTATATTCATTTGATTTATCTTTCTTTCCTTTCCATTTGATCTCTTGAAATTCATGAAGTGCCGCCAGTTACTTTTATCACATATCAATAGCGGAAAATGGTAAAAAGTTGCATATTGCAATATTTTCATGGCTGACTTTGGCTATATGATTCCATATATAGATCTCTCGAAGTTTGTAGCTCAAATGGGTCACAAAGTTTCCTTTTATTTCTACTCCTAGAAACATTGAACATCTCCCAAAACTTCCCCCAAATCTTGCCCCTTTCCTAAATTTCGTCAAACTTCCGATTCCCCACATCGAAAAGCCAGCGGAAAATGCAGAAGCTACTCTTCAATTTTGCTTCTTACTGGGTACTTCAATTGCTTCAAATTCAACACTCCGACAGCCCATTTCAACATACTCATCGCTGTGTTTCTGAGTTTCATCGGACTTGTGCGGGAATTGATCAACGATAACGAAATTTAGATAACCACCTTTGAAGGACTTCGAGAAAAGCTTGAAGAAACCATGAAATGAGTATGATGATTTTGTGATATCAAAAAAGGAAAAAGAAAAATTTAAAAGATTGAAAAGAATGAATTAATTTCACAATCTCCAACTAGAAACTGACAGGTGGAGTATTTAATTGAACTTTAGCCATTTTAGACTTCTCCATCAACCCTTACGGACTTCCAAGAGGTGTATTCACCTTCTTGGACAGATCAGCGTTAAGGGGTTATGAAATTCCGAAAATAAAAGGTTCGGGGGGATAATTGGACACCTGTGAAGTTTGTGTAATTGAAAATTGGCTAATAGATTGAGGCGCATTTGGCTATTTTCTCAAGATTAATAGCACAATTCACAAGAAAAAACAGAGCATTTATGTAACTAAGGGTGAAATGGGGATGCTAAGAGTAAATTGTTCTCAAAAAAAGAAAGGTGTCATATTTTTTTGGTACAGACTAAAAAGAAAAGTATCCCATAAAATAGAGCAGGGGACATGTATATGTGTAGAAAATTGGTATTGTACATGCTTTACTCTTCTTGCATACCATTTATATACAGTACATATTCGTCTTAACTATCACGTCAGTCAAACACCTTCACACAGGATAAAAAGGAGAGAATGTGTTCATTCATGTTAGAGGAGTAGCGTATGTACATTAACTCGGCTTTATTGCATGTATACACATATTCCCCAATTGACAACACCCCTAACTGACTAACTGAATAACATTGTCTTCTATCCTCCCTCACAGCCATCATCTAACAACAGAGCCATGCTAATGTATTTTCCAACACAAGCGAAGCTCGAGCATATTTAATACCTCCAGGTCTACAATGGAGTAAATGTAAGCTGACGATAGCAGCAGGAAGGACATTCACATTGACTTAAGTCAAATGTTATAGAGAACAAGGGACCAAGTAAACCGGGTAGTATTAGCATTGCACTCCTACTATACATGAGTTCATACAATTCATATCATACACTAAAAGACGTTTTTTTTAGTATAACTGTGCTGTCTAACTTGCGCTCACCTCAACTAATTCCACAGGATACATATCGCCTCCTACCAGTAACAGATAGGCCGCAACAGATAGGCCAGATAGAAAGCAATCACCTAGCGTTTCGTCTCTACTAAAATTTGAATGTAAGAACTCATGATTCTTAACCCACTTCATTCACCACTAAGCCGTACCCTTAGGGTTACACTAAAAAAAATTCATACTAAGAGACTCATAATTGGCAGCTAGAGATCCTCTTTACCAGAAAAGTCTCCTTTTTTGTCAATACAATATAAGAACCCATTGTAATCATAATGTATAAAAATCAGAAACAAGTTAGAATCCCTTTACTTCCCACAACTACACAAAACGTAAGCTTTTTTAAGAGTCTCACAGCATCAATTTTTACAACATGTTTAATGTTAATTACAGTCTGTACAACTAAAAATCAAAATATAATTCCGCCTAAAACCCCCAAATTCATCAATAAGCAGCTGAAAATTGAAATTCGCTCAGATTACATCATTTGGAGGAGAACAATCATCAAACAAACTAAACTTTAACAACTCAAAAAATTAATTAACATACCAGCAGAACCAATGCATATCCAAAAGTAAATTCAACAAGATTACAAAATTGTCGGTGCATCTAAAATGAATCATAACATACACAAAATGAAGAACATTTTTAGATAGAGAGAACGAAGATCAAATACTTACCGGCCTTAATTAATGGCGATTGATCGAAACACAAAACAAAATTTATCAAATTTGATGGATTATGAGCGAACGAGTCGACTCTAGAAAGATCCAGAAGTTGGACTCGAACGCGCCACTCTTCAAATTAGAGAGAAAAAAAATGGTTTATGAATGTCGGGTTTGCTATATGAAACGACGTCGTTTGCATGCAAAAGGTCCGACTCCGGCCGAATTACCCAAATCTGTTTACTTTTTAACAGTTTGTCTGACTGAATATAAAATTGAGAAATATAAGAAGGTTTTGTAATATATTTTTATGGGTTATTTTTTTGTTAAATAAGTGGATTTAATGTGAATATATAAAATAATGATAATATTATTGAATAAAAAAATGTGCAGAGGAGGAGTATGTTATTGTATTAAATATAATATTTTGCATTGATTATTATTTGAGTTTTATTATTTTGTGTCATTGAATTGATTATTATGAAATAATGAATATCTCATTTTATATTATGATGAATTTGTGGTAGTTGCGTTATTATTATCTTTTTTTCTTTTTGCATGACTGTCAAGATAATTGAATAGGATAAATAGAATATTTAGACAGTTTGAAAAAAATGATTTTTTATCTTATAAACACTTTAATTTTGTTTAAAGTTTCTCACTAATTTGTTTCTAATATATTTTTAATTCTCAAAATATCTTTCTTAGAATAGAATTCCTCACATTCTTTTCATTTCATATTAATTTGTTGTTCATTCTATTCATTACTGGGATACTTCTGTAATTATAAATTTGTACAAATAATTAAGAGTATTTTAATTATTTTATAAACAGAACAACTTATTATTAATATTTTATCACGAAATACATCAATTATTTATTATTAATGTCAATAATTTTATTCATGCAGTTAAATAGGAAACAAAAATTGTTAATGAAAATAACAAACATCAATTGATCAAAAAGAAAAACAAAACAAGATATCTCTTGATGAAAAATAGTAGAAATAAATAAAATTCACACCCTAGCCATATATAAGGCAATTATAATCCAATATATTATTCAACATTTCCTAAAAAAGATAATTAAAAGAATAAAAAAAATGCAAACCCCTCCTTCAATTTGTACAACAAAAAAAAATAATAAACTTAAATAAAGTAACTCAATAATCATCTTATTTCTTGTGCCTACCACATTTATGAAGGTGTTAATCAACTTCTTAATCCCATAATTAGTGCTAGAATTTTTTGTTAATACAATTCCATCATTACCAGCAAGAATTCTATACTTATCTTTTCTTGTAAAATTTGTACACTCAAATCCTAATGTTTCACCCAAAATTCTTTGCACATAATTTGCAACATCATGTGGACTTTTCCCAGATGAACACGTGGCATCTTCTGGAAATTTATTCAAGAATGTTACCTCATAAATAGGTCTAGGATTCATCAAGAAAAAAATTGGATCCATAGCTTTCCATCCCCTAGCTGTTGTTCCATGAAAAAACCCTACTCTATAATTCATGGCCACTGGGACAATACTATTGGTTAGTTCCGCAAAAAGTGCACTGAATCTCAATAAAAATGGTTCCCTACATGTTGTCCCTTCAGGGCACATGATCAAATCTCTTTTTTCGAGCTGACATTTGATTTTTTGCGCGTCCACATTTCGAATCCTCGTTAGACGTACAGTCGGTATCGGGGACAGGATCTCGGTGAGTCGGGAGACTGAGTAAGTTACGGCCGAAATTTTACGTTGGAGTACGATCGAGAGGACGACGGGGTCCATAAGGGTGCGGTGAGTACAGACAAATAGTACGCCTGAATTAGTGCTGGTGATAGCTGATGATGATGGTGGTGGTGGATTTCCTTTGACTATGACTTTGCCACCAAATAAACGTGTTAAATAGGGAATTGACCATATTGGAAATATTAAGCCAATGAGAATTCTTATTGTAGCTATAATAATGCCTAGTGGAATCCATAAAAGTATTATTAGGGCTAAAAATGGTGTTGGACGAATAACAAGTCGACCATCATGGAAAATTACTGGTAATGGATTGATAATAATTTGTTGTGGTTGGTTTTGATTTTTGCTTCTCAAGAATGGTGGTTGTAATTGCTCCTGTTCCATACAACATTTAAACATTGAGTTAATAACTTCTATAAGCTAAAAAGAAATTAAAAATTACATGTACTATGAGATCATTGGAAATACAAGTAGTGACTTAGAAAATATGACAGAATATGTGCTATATATATCAGGTTAAAATTTATCGATAGCTTAATTTTAACTTATAGATATCGTTAAACTAGAAAACTTTTATATAACTAGTTCAGCCAAAAGATATTTATAAATACACTTATAATCTTGGAAAATTACGCAAATTTAGTTGCAAGTTTGCAGCAAGAAGTGGAAGTAATATGATATATATATATATATATCTCCATTTGTTAGTGCTTATAAGTTCAATTAATAGATTTTCTTACAATCTTCTTATCAATATTAGATACAGGAATTCGTATCAGCACATATTCAATATATGTTACTTCTTTCTTTTTTAATTTACGTGATATATAAATAGAATTTGAAGAGTTCAATTGAATTTTTAAGTTGTTAAGTAATATGATTTTTAGCACTTTTATATAATAGATTAAAAAGAAAAGTAAAACAACTAAATTGAAACATGAAATTTTCTAAACTACCCTTGACTAGAAACAGGCATGTCGACACAGCTGACTGCTTCTAGCTGCTTATTAATAATAGTTAAATTCTTAACTATACATTCATGAATTTAACTTCAATATGCCTCAGCTAGAAACAGACATGTCGACGAACATTTGACTGCTTTTAACTAGCCGCTTATTAATAATAGTTAAATCCTTAACAATATATTTACGAGTTTAACTTCAATACGTATAAATCTTTTGATTCAAGTATAAACAACAACCAGATAAAAAGATAACCGAAGCGAAAAAAATAACATGATGTGGTAATAGAGATCTAAGACTAAGAAAATACAAAACATAGTTTTGTATGTACTTACCTTGCACAAAGAAAGGAAGGAAGAACCACATTTTGGTCTACCAAGACCTAAATTTGGTTGTTTATCACCAAATAATTCAATAATCCCATCTTTAATCTTGTCAAAATCATCCTTAATTAATCCAATTGCAAATCCATATTTACTAACAAGAAGTTCACTACCAACAACTTCATCACATCTTAAATGCACTTTCACAAATCTCTCAACCATAATTCTTGGAATTTTAGTCACCACAACTTTTTTATCATACAAACTAAATATCCTCCACGCCTCCATATTAATATCATCAAAATAAAACTTAGGTAAGACAGCTCTAGACACCGATTCAATTTCGGATATTTTTACCCCTATCGTGGCTACGAAAATAGTAAGTTTTAATCCGTAATCATCTCTCCCTAAAAACTCGAGGAATCGAATTATTGGCCATAACATTAGTAAAAAAGTAAATCGAACTACACCCGATGCATCGAAAGCTAATAACATGAAGTAACAAAAGGGATTAGGGTTTTTCAAAAGAACTCCTTCAAGCTCCGAAACAATAGAATCCATTGGAGTTTTTGTGTTTTTTTTTTTATAAGTGTTTTTTGTGTAGTGTAATGTTTTTTTTAGTGTGGTGTTATGAGAGAATTGAGGTTGTTTATTTGTTTCACAACTAATATTTGATGCATGGAAGACTTATTTATATTATAAGATAAGATCTATGCTTAATTTTTAGACTCCCTTCGTCCAATTTTATATGTGGCACTTTTCGGATTTTGAGATTTAAACAAGTCTATTTTTTATCATAAATTTTTCATAGATCACCAACAAGGGTTGTGGTAGAGTGGTAAGTACTCCTTCATTCTTAACCAAGAGTACTCGAGTTTGAGCACCATTGGATACGGAGTCGCCTTTGTTAGAGAGCGCTTTACCCCCTAATGTGGAACTTTTCGGCGCGAATCCGGATTTAATTGGGATCCAATGTGAGTACCGGACACCAAATGAGAAACCAAAAAAAAATCATAGATCTTTTAAACATTTTGAATTATTAATTATTGTGACTTATATAGTACTTTTTACGTAGTTTACAGATATATAAATTTCATTTGAAAAAAAATTAAAGATTTCATGCGCAAATTCTCAATCAAACTTAAACGATTTAACTCACGAAAAATGAAAAATATCACATAAATTGGAATACATTTAAATGCAAAGATTGGTTACTTAACTCTACTAACTTTTTTAATCTTCTCTCATTTTTTTTTTTTTATTTTAAAGGATGGGTCTAAGTGTCTCTAGTGATTAGGGGCAGAGGTCAGAAATTTAGAATACGAGTTTGGGAGAATTTAATAATTTTATATTAATATATTCAATTTAGAATTTAATTACTTAACACTTTCAAGCGTCGTTCTAGAATACGGAATCTATAAAATTTAAATTTTGAATTTGTCTTTAATCTCAATCCAAAAATGCTTTGTTCAATTTTAGGTGACTAAATTAGATCTTTTCCATATGAAAACATTACTATTTTTTTCTTTTCTCACCAATTCAATTAAAATATAGATGAAAATAACACTGAACATTTTTTTATGGTAAAAATAGTGATTTTTTAATAGTGACCTTACATTAAAGAATTACGTCTTTTAAATAGTGTTCAAATCTCGAGAAACATCTAATAAATTAGTAAATTATACCTTCTATTTATTATTTATTGTTTTAATTTGTTTCATGAGCCAAGAGGCAAAATAAATAAAGAAAATAAGAATTAGTAAAAAATGGTTGACCAGCTGCTTGATGCATAGTAGACTAGTAGTTAACTAAATAGTTGTACCTAATTAAACTTTTACATGAAGATAAACATTGTTCTTGGAATATGAAAATCACACTTAAATATCACTAATTAAAATTAGTACTTTCTTGTAAAAATTACCAGCTGCTAGTTGCCTGGCAATGTCCATTTAGGAAAACTTTGAATTTGGAAAATCTAACCTTAGTTTTTAAGTGAAGTATTCCTGCGTTTCATATTACTTGACCTCCATTTATTAATCTAACGCACTTTAAAAAAAATTGTTTTGAAGTGTATTTTATTAAACTAATCTTATTAATGATGTTTTGAAAATTCCAAATTTGACTATTGCTATTTTACGTAGTTATTTAATGCTAAGAATAGTATGGAAAAAAAGCTATATCGACTACTTAATTCCTTTTTTTTTTATTTTGCTTCAATCACTACTAAAAATCACTATTTTCTCATTAAAAAATATTTAGCGGAAATTCGGTATATGCAATAACAAAAAAAAAATTATTGAATTAACACTTGAACATACGCACATTGCGATTAAACATTTCTATTTTCGCGAAGAAAATGAATCTTATGCGTAACATGTATGTTCAAGTGTTAATTCACAACAATCGAATTTTTTTGTTATTGCATATATCGAATTGACACTTGAACATACATGTTACGTATGAGGTCCATTTTCTTAATGCGACAGTAGAAATACTCGCATATATTCAAGGGTATAACAAGAAGGGTGAAATTCTTGCCTTAATTGGGCCTGTACTCAGGGGTGTACATAGGTCGGTTTGGTTTAGTTTTTCATTAAAAAAAACCTAAATCAATTATGTCGGTTTATTAAATCTAAAAACCAAATCAAACCACGCAAAGTCGGTTTTTTCGGTTTCGGTTTTAGTTGGTTCTCTTTGAATTTTTTTTTTTTTCGATTTTTCACAACTATACGGTGTTTGAAAAAGAGATCAAATATATTTTCACTTACCTGTGTGATAAGCTAAACTTAAGAAATGTTAAATGAATAGAAATTTTCGTAAAGACGGTAAAATCCACATGAGTACAAAATATATTTTTTTGAAATATCAACGTTCATTATGTTAAATTAATAAAATTAATGGATACAGTCAAACTGAATACAAAACGAAATATTTACAAAGTAAATTGTTAAGTTCGAATTTGAAAAACTATAACAATATAATTGTAACTTCGAATCTTAATACAAAATAAAATATTTACAAATTTTACAAACCCAAATTTGAAATAAAATATATAAACATTGAAAACTATAAACTAACTAAAAATATATTAACAAAGTAGATTATAGATAATATTTTTTATCTATAAATAAAATAAAATTATATATATAATATTTACAAAATTTTACAAGCCCAAATTTGAAATAAAATACATGAACATTGAAATCTATAAACTAACTAAAAATATATTAACAAAGTAGATTACAAATAATATTTTTTTATCTATAAATAAAATAAAATTTTATATATTATGTCGGTTTAGTTTGGGTTCGGTTTGACTTTTTTTCTTTTAATACCAAACCAAACCAAGAGTGGTCAATTTTTTTTTTGTCAACCGCCAAACCAACCAAACCAAACCCTAAATCGGGTTTTTTTTCGGTTTGATTTGGTTCGTCGGTTTAATTTGACTTGTACAGCCCTACCTGTACTATTAACAATTCTTAAGTATAGTAGTTTGATAGAAATAGCTTATTCATAAATAGACAGATCAATACGTAGACTTAAAAGTAAAATGGAAAGAAAAAAAAAAGTTGCATACATTTGAATTAACACTTCAACATACATGTTACTTACGTCCAAGGTCCATTTTCTTAACGCGACAGTAGAAATGCTCATACTATTAACAACTCTCAAGTATAGTAGTTTGATAGAAATAGTTTGTTCATTCATAAATTGACAGATCAAAACAAAGACTTGTAAGAAAAATGAAAAAAAAAAGTTGCATAAATTGAATTAACACTACTTGAACATACATGCTAAGTCCAAGGTCTATTTTCTTAACGCGGCAGTAGAAATGTTTGTACCATTAACAACTCTTAAGTATAATACTTGGTTTGATAGAGATAGTTTGTTCATCAATAGACATATCAATACAAAAACTTGTAAGAAGAATGGAAAAAAAGAAGTTGCACACATTGAGTTAACACACGAACATACATGTTAAATACAAAAGCTTGTAAGAAAAATGGAAAAGAAAAAAAGTTGCACACATTGAGTTAACACATGAACATACATGTTAATTACTTAAGTCCAAGGTCCATTTTCTTAACACGACAGTAGAAATGCTCATACGATTAAGTAGGAGGGCAAAAGGTAATGAGATAGCGCGGCGCCTTACAACTCTTAAGTCCAGTAGATTCATCAAATGCATAGCTATAAGCCCTAGGACAAATAGTCTTAAAAAACTGCGAAAACGCAGTTGGTTTGCAAGTGTTTTTACTAGCAAATTCCCCTGTGCAGCAGTATTTTGGTGAATTAGTAGCTAAACAAGCACTTTTACATCCCACAATTTTGCCTTGACACTTGAGAGCTAAGTATTCTGGACAAGATTGATTCAAATCAGCTTCACAAGCAGCAACACCACACCCAATGCTACCGCGAATTGGTATCATTGAAACAGGAATATTGAATCCATCAACTAAACTTACATCATAGTAATGTTTTTGATTGTTTGAGGTTCCTAATGTCATTTCCACGAGCGTTGCAGGGGGCATTCCTCCGGCCCCTGAACAATTCAGGAGGCCGGAGCAATCCCCTGTTTGACAAGATCCTTTACCATTTTCGTCAAAACAACAACCTTGTCTTCCCCATATTCTTCCTGACCATAGGTTAGGAAGTTGAATTACTACTTGTTGGCCAATGTTGAGATGAAATCCACCATTGTTTGGTGTTTCATGCCCTGCTGTGCCAAGAATTCCTGGCCACATACTTTCTTTGCAATTGTTCACTATAATCAATTGAGTTCCATCTGCATATATCATAACAACATTAGACAATTTGTACAAAAAATCAACTCAATTCACAAAGCATTTTTCATTTACGCTAGGTCAAAGGAAAGGGCATGTAATCTAGGCAAACTACCCTGACACAAACATAAGTAGACAATTGTGTCAGTGTAGGCTGCCTAGCCTTCCGCCCTTCCCTAGACCCTGCATAACATAAGTGGTTGATTCAATAGCTCGAACCCCATGGAGACAATTGTACTATTGCTCCAAGGCTCCCTTCGAGACTTAACAAACACATGCAAATTTTGTGGATTGGGCATAATTCTAAGCAATTTAACAAGCTAAGATGAATAGAATTAAGATAATACCAATTAGTCTTTTTAGAATTTTTCTTGGAGGAAAAAGCTTACCAACATTGATCTATGAAAAGTTTAACAAACATGGCAAAAAACAACTCAGTGTACGAAGCATTCTTCATTTACACTAGGTCCAAGGAAGGACAAGTGATCTAGACAGTCTACCCTGATACAAGCATCAGTAGTTGATTACACAGCTACGTAGATCATATGCCTTCACTAGACTCGAACCACATGGAGACAATTGTACCATTGCTCCAAGGCTCCCCTTCGCGACTAAACAAACATAAAAAAAAAATAAAAAACAACAACTTATATAGGGGAGAGAATTATTACTTGAGAGAGATAGATAACAGGACAAACAGAGGAAGAGCAAGAGATGTAAATTAGTTCTCATATTCTTCTGGTAATTTTTTTTGTTCTTGATTTTGAACAAAGTGAGAAAAAAATTTAAAACAAAGTTTTTATTTTGGAAGAAAAAATATAACTGCAAATGTAATGTAGAAGAAGTGGTAGCAGTTAAAAGGGAGGTACTCGATGAGCAGTTTCTCCATGTTCCACTTTTCTAGAGAAAAAGTATTATTATTATTATTATTATTGTTGTTGTTGTTGTTGTTGTTGTTGTTGTTATTATTATTGTTCTTATTATTATTGTTCTTATTGTTATTATTGTTATTATTGTTATTATTATTGTTATTATTGTTATTATTGTTATTATTGTTATTCTTATTATTGTTATTATTGTTATTATTATTATTATTGTTATTGTTATTATTATTATTGTTATTATTATATCGGAGTTTAATTTTTATATACTGAATAAAATTTTATTAAGGATGATATAACTTTTGGTTGATGATTGGTTATTGATAAATTCTTATTTTTGGTTCTTGTGTTATATGACTATGTACATTTAATTTTTAATTGGTTAAAAATGTGTTCTTTTGGTTTTTTTTATAAGAAATATATCGAATTTGAAACTATTTTAAGAATTATAATATCCTCAAACATGTAGTAATACTACATGCTAGACTAAAATATGTGCAATTTATATAGTAGAACGATTAATAATTATGAAAGATTATTAATATTTACTAGCAAAGGGATTAGAATAGCATATTTTTAATCATATATCATTGGGATTAAAATTAGAATTTACTAATAACCAGTGGCGGATCCAGGATTTAGAGTCCGTGGGTGCCAAATAGACTTATCGATTAAATTAATTTTATATTTGATTAAATTATTCGTCTTTTCGATATATATCATTAATCAATCAATAAAATATAAATAATAAGATATTACAAATCCACACTTCACACTAAAAGCATGAAGTTAACAAATTTAAAACTTTCAATAATATTACTAATATTATAAATATTCATCATTCATTTACAATTGCCCTCGACGAGTTTTCATATTCTGAAAACGATCGATAATGACATCATTACTAACATTTATAAATACATCACGCTCTATGATTAACCTTTTGAGAATGCTTATCAATAACAACGTGAATTGATTGATGATGATTTGACAAATCTAGCATCTTGTTGAAACATTTGTTATGAATACTATTAACATCACCAACATGTTTACGGAATCTTTCAAGTGCCCTATTCCAACTCCTAAAACCCGTTTTTGTGTAAAACTCACTTGTACTTCCATGGAAAAAATCATCTTTGAATAAATAACAATATAGACAATACACTGAATCTTTCTCCACACTATACTCCAACCATTTAGAATATGAACCTTCAAACCAAATTTTACAAAATTGACGCACTCTTTTTCCAATTTTAGTTGGAGGATATGAATCCATTTTAGGTTGACAAAGCCCTTTTTGAATATAATGTTTCCTCACTTCATCCTTTATTCGAGGGTTATTATAGTAAGCAATTGGTACTCTTTTTCCTGGATCGGCTTCAAGTGAATCTAAATTAAGGTCATCTATAAGACTAGAAGGATTGCCATTCGTACTAGAACTTGCTTGAGAATAATTAAATTTCGCAAGAAACTTCTCCATCTCAATTCACAAAACTAGAACACTGAACACTTTCCTACAAAAATTAAAATTTAATTTAACTCACAATTAATTCAAATTTAATAGGATAAGTCATAGTTAATTCAAATTAACATGCTTCATATCACACAATTTTTAACCAATAATGTCTTACAATGTTCATTAGAAATTTAGAATATCAAAGTAAAATCAAAACTCTTGTCTAATATAAAATCAATCATCACTCATTTAAACTTGAAAGATCTCAAGAAATAGAAATAAAAAAATCTTACAAAAATAGAGTTACAAACTTACAATCTGTAGAAGGTTGTGGATGGATGGACAAAAGTGAAAACAATAGCACCCAAATGAGGCTTAGCCGTTGTACGGAATGCTAAGACGGGCGGCGGGAGGCGGGAGGCAACGACAACAAGTGATTTGGATTTGGAATGGGGCAATGAAAATTTTGGGAAAGTTGAAACTTGGAGGAAGAAGGGTTTGGAAATAGTTGAAGAGAAAGAGAACTTTTTATTTGTATTTAATCAAATAAAAGAAAAGTCAAAGGAGTAATAGTATAATTAATTTAATTTAAGTCAAAAACAATTATAAAAAAAATAAATAATGTGCCAACTTTTTTTCTTAAAAAAAGGTGCTTGGAGCCTTTTTTTTTTTCCTTAAAAAAATATTTGCAGCAAATTTCTCAAAAAGAATAGGTACAAATGGGATTCGAACCCGCAACATTAGCCATCTAAAGTTGACCTCCAACCATGGCACCACAAGCCAATTTTATTTACTGGGTGCCACGCTTTATATTTATATAAATATTATATATATATACCTATGTATATGTAGAGTTTCCGTCGAAGTCGGGGGGTGGCGTGGCACCCCCGACCCCTTCATAGATCCGCCCCTGCTAATAACAGAGAGATCAAAAGTATAGAGAACCCTTTATGTTAATTGACATGCTATCATGAATTAAAATTTATTGATAATGTAAAAAGTCTGTATGGTGTACATTGGTACTTAAATTCTTATTCTAAATTAAAGATAAAATGAGAAAAAAAATTATTTAAATCTTTTATAATAATAAATAATTTAAAATAATTAATTTAAAAATTCATGATAAATAATTTGAGATGGGCGATATATGTTTGTTCTTATAAGTTCAATCTTTATTGGTTATCTTTACAGGATAATGTATCATGATTGTGTCTACTTTACTTTTACTAATTCCTTTTATCTAATTGGTTAATGGAGGATTTGGAAGTGGTTTAGTAGCTAATTTTCCACTTTGGCATGTGAAAAAGTTACGAAAAATAGATTCCTTAAAATCTCATCCACTAAAAAAAAGTGATTAATTTTCTAATGACACCTCTTACTTTTTTTATTTTTTAATATTAATTGGTGGGTTCTTGTTTATAAAGGAGTTTTTTAGTGTGCAAAGTGCAATTATGCTTTGAGATTAATAAAGTAATTTTGCACTTATTCCTACAATTATAGATCTCGAGGAGAAAAAGAGCAATTCTTGAAACTCCAAATAATTACAATTTACAATCTCATTGGCAATTTAGCCTACTTGTACTTTTTTTTTCTTTTTTTATTTGTGTTATAGCGGTAGATTTAGAATATCGCGTTTGCATTTTCATGACTCTAATTATTTTTGCTTAGATTTTATATTTATATCGAGAATTTATTAAATATATAAGTAATTTATAGTAGAGAGAACTTATATCAAAATGGGTTGTTGATTTCATAATAAATTAAGTTGAAACTAGCTTAAGCTTAGCTATCTCCTCGACAAGCGCTTAATTTTGCTTCTTATTTTGTTAAACAAAGAATGATGAAAGGTGAAACTCATACTATTCAAATTTTAAATTTATCTCTGATTTAATGCACGACCTATTTAAAAATATTTAGATATGGCATGATAAATGTTAAAGCCTGTATTTGATTCTGTAAAAATCTTTACATTATCCAATTCCATTTAATAGCATATGAATCAACCTTACATATGTTCGCTTTTTTAGCACAACTATTTAGTAAATAATCTCAATTTTTATTGTGAGTCCAGACTAGCCTCTTGAACCAAACCCTTCATTCACTTGAGTAGGTCTAGATCAAAATCTCATTAAATGAAACCTTACGCTATTTTTTAGCAAGTTAAAGATTTTTAGACCATTCTTTGGAATATACTAAAAATTTTAGGAGAAAAAGTGAACACTATTATCTATAAAATTTGTAAATGTTAGACCACAGTCTAATAATTTATTAGTCTCAAGAACAATATTAGCACTAAGTTTTAAAACTATGAGCAAAATCTAAATAGTAGGTTAAAAAAAGGAGTATTTGCTTAAATAAGCCCTTTCAACTTGAAGCTAAAAATAAGAAGGCCTGCAAAAAGGATAAAGTTTCATGGGCCGGGACTACAATCTAGCCGGGTCAACCCATTCAAATTTAGGTAGATTAATGTTCGTTTATTTATTAGTTCAGTCTATTTTAATCGACACAATACGTCCATCTAAAGTTGAATTGATTTAGCTAAAACTATAGCTCAAGTTGACTCATAAAAAATCTTATCAAAATTAATTAATAAAATTTTTTTATTTGATATGTTATATATAATCAGAGGTGGACTCATCCCTCCAGAATCTCACACACACACACACACACATATATATATATTGAGAAACTGACATAAATTATATAATTAACAGTGCACCCATGAAAAGCATAGGAGTGTCATTATGCTGCTAGCACAAGCTAGAGAATCCACTCGCGAAATCTGGGTTTGAATCCAGGTAGAGTGTTTATTTCACTATTTTTATTTTAAGTTTATTTTAGAGCTCATATTTGAGCTAAGGTAATATTGGTACACCCAAAGTCTTCAAATCATGGATTCGTCTCCGTTTATAATAGCATTGACCCGTTGTTTAGCTCATCTTGACTCAACTCAACTCCGATAAATTAATGAATCCACCTATTTTATTAACTCAATTCCTTTTAACCCGCTCAAATTTAACCAAACTCGATCATTTGACACCCCTTCCCTGCTTTATTCTTTATTACTCCTACTGAAGCAAGTCCCAATTATGTTCTACTGCATATGGTAATTTCTTCTAGTTGTTAGGGTCCACTATATCAAATTTAGCACAGTTTGGATTTGGTCTTTTTCAAGGCTTTAAGCCACATGGGCTGTTAAATAGTACTCCCATAAATTCTCCCATGCGCCAGCATGATATTAACTCTGCCCTTAATTTACCAAAATGGTTCATGGTCCATTCTTAATTAGAAATTTTGAGTTCAAGTACTCAAAAAAGAAGAAGTATGAGCCCTATAATGTACGATCTCCAATGTGAATATCAGACTCCGAATGGAGAAAAAGAATTCATTCATTTGAGAAAACATAAAAGATTTGTTGGAGGTTATATAAGCCTTTGGTCATTGTAGTAATTGGTCAAATACATAAATTGACACTCACAATTAGACATATTAGGGCAAAATCAGCCTAAATATATCTTTAACATGATGTGATATTGTATGTTTTGAGATAAGTAGCCGGTGCAATTTTTCTCCAACATTCTCATATCATTCAAGAGTATCATACCTTAGTATATAATTTATTTTTCATATCAACTATCGATATAAAACTTTGTTCGCGCGTCCAACATATATCATGTTCTGCAAATCTTTACTAGGAGATTTGACAACTATGAAGAAAGTTTTTTTTGACATATATCTTATCTTATCTACATTTTTGTGATTCCCAAACGTGCTTATTTGACTATAAAAATTTGATTCTGTACAATAATAATTAGCTGGTGGAAACTGTCATAAAATGCCATTATTGACTTAGCTTTTATTCTTTTGTTTTCTTCTTTATGAATATAATGAAGGTCTTGAAAGACAAAGAAGGAGAACAAATGGCAATATTTTCAATTTAACGTGTCTTACGGTTCTTTTTAGTCAGTTTCAACAAGAATGTCATTTTCTATTGTTATTGGCTTTTCAATTTCAACATGTTTACGACCACAAGATTCAAAAAGGGCATTTTTGTACATTGTACATGTATTTAGTTTAAGATCACAGAATTTAGAAGCCTCATTTACTTTCTCAAACTTCATGCTCAGTCAAATTAAGACATAGGAATTTTTGTCCATTGATATAACTTGTTTGAGACAGTTCACCATACAACAAAAGATTGCCATAATAGTTTCAAGGCATAATGCATAAACAGACACTCAAATTTGGCCTGAGGTAACAAGTAAACACTCCAACTTTGACTATTCACATCTAGACACCTTATAACTCATCTTCTGTGTCAATTGAACACTCCAACTTACAAAATGATCATCTAAACACCTCCAAACTTTTTGTGTTACGTCAGCATTGAATGTCCACGAGAAATAATAGGGACGAGTTGGAGTGTTTAGTTGTCAGTTAAGACCAAGTTAAGAGGTCTAGATGTGCACTCTCAAAGTTGGAGTGCTTACTTGTCAGCTGAAGCCAAATTTGAGTGTTTGTTTATGTATTATGCCTAGTTTTAACATTTTGGTTATGATTGATATTAACTTATTTTGCTCAATAGCCATTACAGATCTGCAACATTAAGTTAGCATGTGTAGAAGTATGCCATAAGAAGTTGTGTATTGAGAACAAGAACACTAGAGAAAAAGGGAAGGAACAAAATGAAGTCAGAATTCTTCTGAAATGGACAAAACTTCATCAAGATTCAAAATTGACTTGATTGCAAAAATATATTCACATCCTACTAACACCAATATTCTCAAAACCATAGAAATGGTTGATACTAATATCATTTTCATTTCAAAAGCCATAATTTACATTTAAGTCAAAAATCAAACCATAAAAAGAAGTACTAAAATATGGAGGGAGTTTTGGGAGGGCAAGTAGAATGGTCCCTCCATTTTGCATGGCTATCTGTTGTCCTCTCTGCCAGAATCCGTTAATGGCGTTACTGAATTAGCTTCAATATCAATATCGCCTTCACCGTCATAAGCTGATGACCATGTGCTTACTTTCTCAAAATAAGACGAAGACGGATAGGAACCAATGAAGTCCTCTAACTCCATACCACTAGTACCACCCTTCTTTCCATCATATTCATTGGGAGCTGCCAGCGTCTCTGGGAGTGTCACCTCCCCTTCCAAGTATCTCACCACTAGCCTCGTGCTAGGTCTCTTAGATGGTGTATTATTTGAACACATGAGTCCTAATTTAAGCACCATTATGGCCTCCATCTCATCATACTTGCCATTTAATCTCGAGTCAACCACTTCAAGAATGGCACCTTCCTTCCATTTATCCCATACCCAATCCACTAGGATTAACTCCTCAGGCAATGCCTTTGCCTCAATTGGCCTCCTCCCACAAGCAACTTCTAGCAGCAATGCACCAAAGGCAAAAACATCTGAACTTGGTGTGGGCTTTCCGGTCTTGGTTAATTCTGGAGCTAAGTAACCTAATGTACCGACTACTCTTGTTGTGCTAGGATTTGCTCCATGCTCGTATAACTTAGCAAGTCCGAAATCTCCAAGTCGTCCATTCATATCGGAATCTAACAACACATTCCCTGCTTTAATATCTCTATGAATCACAGTTTGTTCCCATTCTTCATGTAAATACAACAGACCAGAAGCCACACCTTTAATAACCTTGAACCTCTGATCCCAAGTTAAAGCAACTCTCGGTTCATCATAAATGTATTTGTCTAAGCTTCCATTAGACATAAAATCATAAACAAGTAACAAATCACCTCTTCGCCGACACCATCCTAAGAGCTGAACCAAATTTCTATGTCTAAGGCGACCAATAGTGGCGATTTCAGACACAAATTCTTGAAGACCCTGTTTTGCTTCATGATGTATTCGCTTCACAGCTACAACGGTATTCGTCTTAGGCAGTGTTCCTTTATAAACTCGACCAAATCCACCAAACCCGAGCAATTCTTTATCTCTGAAACCCCTAGTAGCCTTCTTTAGCTCCTTGTAAGAAAACCTATGTGGACCTATCTCAAGTTCCCAAGGCTCAATCACATCTATGTTCTTGATTTTCCAAATGACATACAAGGCAAAAATGAGTCCAAATACAAGAAACACAACAGCCGATATCGTGGTAGCTACAATCAAGATTGTTTGGTCCTTCTTAGGCTTAGGGAGAGAAGGCAATGAATCAAGATCCAAAGTTTGAGCTTTCCCATTCATCTTGAAACTCCAACCAAATATATAATGTGAGCTAGCAAGCAAACCAGTTGAAGCAGAAAATCCAACATACATGAATTCCTCAAAAACTAGAGAAAGGTCCACAGGGAAAGACAAAATTGAAAAAGTTGGTTTTGTTGAAGAAAGTGAAAGTGTAACATTCAACACATTTCTACTTGAATCATAGTCAATCCAAGCCTGAATTGTCTTTCCACTCTGAAGAAAAAGCTTCTGTTTACTAAAACTTCCTTCAGAGAAGTAACTAGCATTTACTGAAGCATTAGACTTCAAATCATTCACATCAATACCAACATGATTATCACTAATATCACCAAATTCAAAATCTTGAACAGTATCAAATTCAACAGCAAATACATGATTTGAAAAATTCCCAATATTACTTGAACTTAAAAGACCTAAATACTGACTAGGAAGAGCCCCTTTCATCTCTTTAGTCCTTGAAATTGTAAAAGCAAAACCATGCCCACCTAACTTAGCATATTCAGGAACAATCCCAAAAGCAAAAGCAGTAGAAAAGGAAGAAACTTTACCAGATTGGGAATTCTTGAATTTAATTGGATTTTTGTAAAAAGCATGACCAACAACTCTAGATGTTTCATTTGTAAGCTTTAAAGCACCATTCTTTAAAATCTGAGCAACCCCATTTACAGTAAGATTACTAGCTTCAACCCCATTAAAGCCATTATACACAAATTCATCAGAAAAAACTGTTCTTGACAGCAAAATAAAGAGAATCAAGAAAAGGGTTGGTGTAATATGTTTGGCCATGGCATAGTTAGATTGAAATTTGTTTGTAGAGTTGAAGAACCGTGTGGGGTGATGATTTATAGCTGAATCTAGACATTCTTTTTGTAGAGTTAAACTTTGATTTGCCACATGTGATTTGTCTGTGTGATTACAAAGGAATGAAGAAAGAGTTGGGAAAGTGAAAAGTGGGGTTTAAAGTAGGGGTGTGCAAAAATCGAACCGACCGATAAACCGAACCGATAAAAGTGTTATTGGTTTATTGTTACCGGGCTATTGGGTTAACGGTTGTTTAATGGTTTTACAAAAAAAAATTATTGGGTTATCGGTTCGTTATTGGTTTTTAATATTGGGTTATTGGGTTAACCGATAACCCATTAAGAATATAATAATAATTTTTAGTTATATATATATATATATATATATATATATATATATATATATAATATTAAACAAAAAATATTAATATAATTAGTAGTATATTAGACTAAAAGTATAAATATCCTATGCAATAAATAATAATTGAGACTAAAAGTATAAATATCCTATGCAATAAATAATAATTGAGACTAAAAATATAAATATCATATGCAATAAATAATAATTGAGACTAAAAATATAAATATCCTATGCAATAAATAATAATTGACACTAAAACTATAAAAATCCTATGCCATAAATAACATTATGTTAGTATTAAATGTTGAAATACTTCACAAATCTCTTGATCTCTTCCACTTTTTCTTCCAGGCTTGTGATTATCTTGGTTAGGAACTTAATGAAGATTTTGTTGATTATCCGATGGATTTGGCGGTATTAAAGATAATTCAAGATGAGCGCGATTTACAATTGGACTTGGTTTTAATTAGTTTTAGTTTATAATTGACTAATATTAGTTTTTGCACGATTGTAAATATCGAAAATTGACCAAAGACTTTGTTGTGATGACCCCCGTTTGGTATGATTATTTTGATGTATGCATATCGCGTCAAATTATTGAATAAGTCATATATTTATTTTGAAAGCATTTTCTTATTGGTTAAACCGAAAACCGAACCGTTGAAGACCTAAAACCGATAAACCGAAAACCGATAACAAATATCTTATTGGTTTGGTTATCGGTTTAGCATATTTAAAAATCGAAAACCGATAAACCGAACCGATAATACTTAAAACCGAACCGAATCGACCGATACACACCCCTAGTTTAAAGGTTGTGGTGTGTAATTTTCAAATGTGATTTTTATATTTTGGATTTTTTTGTTTTTTGAATTTTTCGCTTAGTGTCTATACTTGCATGAGAGTTCGACTAATTTATTTATTTTTGAAGCTGATACTATCCACAAAGTGTTCTTTTTTATTTCTAAAGCTCGAAACGATATATTTAATTAAGGATCAACAGTGGAGGATGGAGAATCCCAATCATCCGTCAATTGAATGCATACTTACCACAACAGCGCACTACAAGTCCATTGCTCTACACCTTGGATGTATTGTCACTTGGCTTCAAGTTGAGTGGATAGTTGACTAAGTTGGTTCGGCCCAGCAGCTTACGTACACCTCAATTATTTTCATAAGATATTTTCTTCATTTAAAAAAAAATATTTCCTTTCCTTTTTAGTATGTTTCAAAAAGAATGAACTTTTTTTTTGGTAATATTTTAATTTTAATTTTTCACGTAACATGTTTAAGGCCATAACATTAAAGAATAGTTTTATACATTTGACATAACTTTAATTTAGGACCACAAGATTCAAAAGTCATTTTTATTTTCTTAAACTCCATGTCAAGTCAAACTAAATCATTCTTTGTGAAACGGAGGGAGTAACAGCTATCAGTGGTGGATCGTATGCGATGGACACAGTAATTTTACCTATATTCTTTTTAGATATTATTGAATATACATTAGAGTATTAATTAAGAATTCAGAAACTTATAAAATTAGAGTTGATAATTCATAAGTTTCTGAATTGGGGTTCACCTCTACCTCCTGGCAACACAACTATCAAGTAGTAGCATTATCGTTCATCGGATAAAAAGAAATCGCCTAACAATATTTTATGATGATTCTACAAAAATCAAAATTTATAATTCATTGACTAGTAGATTATACTTTATAATATTCTTGGACAGATAAAGTTGAATATTTGAAAGTAGAGTTGTAACCATTATAATGTTACCTAAACTCTTTTTTTTAAAAAAAGAACAGAGTTGGTAAGAGATCAATTCCAAAATAAAATGTCAATTTGCAACCTTAATGCCATGATTAGGAGGATGATTGGTCAATCTAACTCGGATGAATTAGTTGGTTAACTACTCTATTGTTACAAATTGAAATGTAATATTTTTTTTCCAGTGAAGTCAAATCAATTAAAAATTCTTTTTTTTTTTTGGTTTTGTAAATCTCTCAATTCCATCTTGAAATTATAACTCCATAAACTTCTAAGCTAACTAATTTGTAATGTTGATGAATAGCTTTCTTTATAAAATATAGGATAACAACAAAAAATTCAGTGTAGTTTAACAAAATGGAATCTGAAGCGTACGTAGACCTTACTCCTTTGAGCTTTCTCAAAGACAAAGAGGTTATTTTCCGATAAATCTTCGACTAAATAAGATAAACATATGGTGTTTGTTAATAAGTATATTATATATTGTTTAATTTTGTTAAAATAAACTTCAGGTCAGTAAAGTTGCATTGTCAGTAGTATCATCAAGATAAGCCATGCCATCATATTATTATTAAATCATTGCGCCAATTAGCATTACACTATTTGCACAAGGAATATTATTAACGTGAGTACCAACTTGGCAATTTTTGACTTCTTCATGTTAACAAAAGGGAATTTTGGCTCGACTTGGGAAAGGAAGAGGCGTAGCTCGGGGCGTTTGAGGTTTATTAGAATTTCGACGTTAAAATTTTATATATAGAGAGAGTGTGTTTATAATTTTATAGAAAATAATAACTTTTATCTTGTGTGATTGCTATTATTTATTATATATTTTGCTGAAAATTCTGACTCTACAGCTAAACGAAGAGAGGAAATAAGAACGGAAGCTAATAAGTGCATTAGTATTAATTTATGAGTTTCATTGACTTATACGCCAATTTTACTCATTAATTTACTATCTGGTCCCTCATAAATTAGTTATATATCTTTTTCCATTAAAAATTTAATTTAAATAATGAAAGGATGCTGAATTAAAGTACTCTATATTAAACAATTAATTACGTACTTAAAACTATAGGTTTGTAGATTTTTATCCTAATTAATTCTTATTTGGCGTGTTAATAGGAAAAAGCACAATTGCACTTTCTTCCCAGGTATAACTGAATCTTTGTTATATAATCATATGATATAGTAGGTGTATGTAAAAATCGAATTGATTAATAAATCGAATTGAAAAAAATGTTATTGATTTATTGTTATTGGGTTATTTAATGGTTTTATAAAAAAAAAATCGAATTATTGATTCGATATTGTTTTTTTAATATTGCGTTAACTGATAATCCATTAAAAATAAAATAATTTACTATTTTAATTTTTAGTCATACATAAATATCAAACAAAAAATATTAATATAATCACTATATTAGACTATAACTATAAGGACCTTACATAATTAATCCTACTTTAACTCTGATCTCTACATTTACCCTCTAGGTTTTAGTATTACTTTAGTCTTTACGTTCACAACGTCAAAACCTAAAGAACTAAGAATGACGATGACTAGGGTTTGCAATGACGATGGCAAGGGTTAGGCAACGGCTAGGGTTGTGAATTGTGAGCATTTGCTATACTTTTACCACACTAAGCATAATTTTTGAACTCAATGAGTAATTTGATTTGTCTCTTTTTTTATTTCGCGTCAAATTGTTGGACAAGTAATATATTTGTTTTGAAAGCATTTTCTTATTGATTAAACTGAAAACCGAACCATTAAAGATAAAAAAAAATGATAAACCAATAACAAATATCTTGTTGGTTTGGTTATTGGTTTAGCACATTTAAAAATCGAAAATCGATAAACCAAATTGATAATACTTAAAACCGAACTAAACTGACCAATACACACCCACAGAGAATACTAACAATGATTTGGTTCAAATTTTGATTTTTTTCTTTTTTGCGTTCTCATTCGTCTGTTAGGTAGTTATTGCCTCAGTAAGTTTAAACCCCTAACATTTTCACTTAAGGTTAATGTGTATGGTTAAAGAAGATGACATATTTTATTTGTCTTAACTTAACTATCTAATAGATGAATGAAAACAAATGTACTTATTTTTTATTTTTTTTAAGAAGCTTAAATTATCGAAAGTGCCTAGCTGGAACATTTTATCGAGAGTTGAATTGATTGAGCATATATAATTTAATTCGAATATCTAAACAAAATATTCCGACACATCCAAAATAAACTAACAACAATGGAAGTTATTTTCATTGTCCCCGCTCCCCACAATCCAATTCCAAAAGTAGAAAGGCAAGTGTAGGGATGAAATTTTTGTTTAAAATGTTTAGAGCAACTCGTTTTCACTTATTGGCACCACATATTGAAAGGGGAAAAAAGAAGAGGAATTTTCATAAATACAATTATTTATGCTCCTAGCAAAAAAAAAAAAAAAAGTATGGCTAGAAATTAGTTTTAAAAAAAAATTAATCACTTCAGTTAAAAGATAATTTAAGAAAAATGCTATAATTTTATTCGTGCGGTATAATTTTTGAAGAAAGAAATTCAAATGAACCATTTTCATTGTACATATTTTCTCCCCTAACATATATTCCATGACGGCATATTGTGATATCAATCATCTCACAACAAAAAGTAGCTTTTCTAATTATGCAATACATTAAAACCTTAGAAGTTGTTCTTGTGTACGTCATCCTTTTCAGATATGTTATAATTAGTATTATAATTATTTCTTAAAGGAAGTTAGGCTAGCATATTCATACATTTTTTCCCCTAATTCCTTAGAAATATTTCTAAGTAATAAATGTATTACAATGTGTTGCCCGTCTAGCTCAGTTAGTAGAGCGCAAAGGCTCTTAACCTTGTGGTCGTAGGTTCTAGCCCCACAATGAGTGTCTAAATAGTCTTAATCCAATCTATCCTTTTATTAAAAATACTCATGCATGTATTTCACAAGGATCTTATTTCATAGTAATATTTGAAATTTTTTCTTAGTCGAATGAGTCTCTATCTATTTTCTTGTTTTTTTTTGGGGGGGGGGGGGTCTTTACGGAAATAGCCAAACAAATTTACTACTTTTCTATATATATTATCACATTATACACAAGCACACACATATTGTACACAAATTACACATATTTTTTATTGTCAACTATTTTTAATTTAATCAGTTGAATGAATGGCTATTTAGTTCGTTTAGTATTTTAGTTCCTCTCTCTTTTGTCCAATTTCTCTTTGATCTTTAAGTATCTTTCCTTGTCCATTTATTCAAAGACCCTTTTTTTCCTCTTTCTTGAAACTTATTTTTCTTGCTTTAATCAGGAAAATCACTTTACATATTTTGAAGGGCTTATTTTTCTTATAATATTTTTCAAAACCTTTTTAATACTGAAACATGAAAAAAATAAAAAATATTTTAATGTTTATTTCAAACCGACATGAGGTCGTATCCATATAAGCTTAATTTGCTCAATATTGAACCCTAGCCCAATATAATGTTATCAATGCATTGTGATAACTCTCAAAATATCACATGTGCAACCAAATATTATTAAAAAGAACGATAAAAATATTACTACAAAAATATTTAAAAATTCAAGTGATTCTCCAAATTCTATCTATATTACATAAATTAAAACATATAAAGAAATAGATATTGGGCCCGAACTTGCCCGAGCTTTTGTGTCTAGCATAAACTATAAGAGCCTTTTGAGATATTAGTAAAAACATACTCCCTTTATATTTTAGAGCAACTTTCACATATAGCAAACAAAAATCATATTTGTATGTTATAACTATAGTTTGCATAATTGTGCTCTATAACAACCTTTATATTTGCTATGACTATTAACATGTATATTTCACTATACACATATCCAAAAGAAGCAATTGTATAATCTATTTCGGTATACATATACAAAAGAATCAATTGTATAATTTGCGTTTGTATAAAGCGAGAAAAGAGAGAAAGACAAAAGAAAACTAGACAGGAGAAGATCTGTATTTGTATAATCATAAGTGTATAAGACGAAAATATATGTATTTATATTTATATATACAATTTTCTCTCGCTTTATACAAACACAAACACAATGTATATATTTGTATTTGTATAAAGTGAGAGAAGCGAGTGAGAGTGGCGAGCGAAATCTGGGAGAGGGGAATGAAAATATATTTATATATATAATTTTCTCCCGCTTTATACATACATAAACACATTTTATACATTTGAGTTGTATAAAAGCGAGAGAGGCGAGGGAGAGACTGCCGAGAGTGGCTAGCGAGATTCACTAAAGAGAGGCGAAATAACAACAGTTTGCTACGAGGTACAATTAAATCAAACTGTGGTTATGACATTTAATTTGAATTAATAATTTGCTATTATATACGATTTTTTCTATATTTTACTGTTTATATGATATTGTCATTGACAACATGACTGGTAAACAAAAAACAAGAAAGTTCGCCTTTCTTATTACGCTAGTCTTCTAATCGATTAAGGTAGAATTTACTTTTGCCTTAGTTATTGTTGAGGAACAACCTTTTGTTCTTATAGTTGTGTAAACTCAAGGATGACCAACTCATAATTTCACATTGGGCCAAAGTTTTATCTATGAAAAAACAACATTGTATTTTACTATTTAACCATGAAGTAGTAGTTGGCAATATTGACTATGACATTTTATTTTAAAAAGTCAACTAGATGTCCTAACAGTGTACAATAAAAAGGACAAACTAAGGGTCAAATAAAAGATGAAACGCCACATTTTATTTATCTTATTACACCCCCTAGAAAAATCATTAGTCAAGATGATGTCAGAGTTAGTTGAGCAAAAAATGTCTATATCATCTGCATGTGTTTTTCGATTGAGCTCATCGTTAAAAGCCCTAAGTAACAATTGGTCGCATTTAATGAAATACAGATATCCCCATATGCAGTTGCCAGATAAAGCAAATTTAATTGACACACAAATGTAACATTTTCTTCTTTCCTGTGAAGTGAATCAAGACATTAGTACTACCCCTCCGTTTAACAATAATTATTCACTATATTATTTTAAAATATTAAATAATATTTGTAAATTTTATGAAATTAGTGGATAATTTTACACTTAGGAATCATTTGATTGTGAATAAATTATCCCAAAATTAATTATTCTGGAATAGTTATCCTGAGATAACTTATCCCGCCATGTATATATGAGATAACTTATCCCATTACTATGATATAAATGGTGGAATGAATTATCCCAAACATGGCAACCAAACAAAATACCAAATTTTTATCCCGACTATTTATTCTTATCTCTAACACCAAACGATCTCTTAGTACCTAATCTACCATTATTATTAATTAAAATCATTTTCCTATTACATTTTTCAAAATATTATATTTATTATATTCAAAGTGTGATATAGTAAAATAACCTTTTATTTATAATTTCTTAAGAAGTGTGAAAATTCTCCTTAACAAGACCAAAAGAAAATGTACTAGGTTTTGTTGTTCTTCAGGCAGGTACAAGGAAAATCTCGCTTTAGTGTAATGACCTCACAAACCATACATAAGAGCTCAATCGAGAAAACATGCAGAGGATTTCGAAACTAAATCCCTTCATTTGATCCAAGGTTTTCTTACCAAACAGCACTATTATTACCCTTTTAAGCTAAAATTGAGTTTTTTTGAACGGACACTAAATCTGGGAAGGAAATAAAAAAAAAAAACTATATTACGTAAATAAAGCTATTTTTTTTTTCTCATCTGGTATACGATATCTGCATTGAAGCGCAACTATTTCAGACTCACTCCATGTAAAACCCCATTCAGGGGAAGGGGAAATGCTCCCTACTGAGAATTTTCTCATACCTAAGGCATGAATCCAAAATCTCTAATTATGAAATAAGCAATCTCATCCACTGCACCACATCAGTAAAACAGTACAACCATAACTAGTCTCCAGCCTTCAATTAATCTACTATGATAATCACTTTTATTTAAAGCCTGGAAAGGTATAGATACTTGCAGTTTTCATTAAAACGTGAACAGAAAGCTAGTACTCAAAATATTCAAAATCAATTCAGACAACCAAGAAGAATTAATGTTATGGGATGAATAGGAATTCATTCTATCTTTAATCAAAAATCTTCCATTTGAACTATGAAAATGGAAAAAATTCTAATAGGTAGCAGCATTTCTCCCCTAAATGGGCACTATAGGACGCAAATTTGAATTAATAAATACCAAATGATTAAACAAAAATATCAAAAATATAGTTGAAGTAATAGCTATAATTCTACCTAGATATCTATTCACCAAAATTGGAAGGTGTACTAGGAACTAAACAGTTCTTTATCTAAGAGTTCATCGAAAACCATCTTTTAGAAATTAAAATTAGGGTAAAGTCTGTATACACCTTATCATCCCCAAACCTCACTTACCCACTTATGGAACTATATCGAGTATGTTGTCGTTGGTGTGGCACTAAGAAACTTGAATAAGAGAATAACTAGAGATTTCAACCAATATTAAATCCTTAACTTACATGGTACATTCCGTGGTAAGAACCTAAAGATTGAACCATCAAGTTTAAATTCTATATCCATCTTCAAACATCATATATTAAAAAAAAAAAAAAAATATATATATATATATATATGATAAATTAAAACAGTAAATGATACCTGAATCACAAAATGAATGTATCTGAATCTTCTTCCAAGTCTAGACAATATTGTCTAACCTACATCAAGGAAAACTCAAACAATTTCTACAAAAAAGATAGTAGCTTATAGAACAAACCAAATTGATAAAACTTCTAGGGATTCAAAGTTACAAACATAACCTAAAACCTAATTAAAAGGAAAAAATTCACAAAAAGTAAACAACATTATAAAAGTTTCTAATTAAAAAAGATAAACTAATAACTAACTATATGGAGTAGGCCTTGAAGGAGGGGGGGTCCAAAAAACTTCATGGTGCATTTGGTCATTAGGCAAAACAATAGTGGCTAAATTGTACATAGGCATAGAAGTAGAAGATGGATGATCAACTTGCAAATTATCAGAATTTACATTACCAACCCCTGAAGTTGTAGGTAATTGCATTTGCATCCCTTCATTTACATTATTCTCATCTTCTTCTTTATCATTCTCCGCTATTGGTAACCTTTCAAATATTGCATTTGTAAAAGATGCAGCAATAACAATAACTGGCCCTGATGCAATTAATTCACCCACAACATTTCCACCAACAACTTGTCCTTGGCTACCAGCCAAGTACACAGTTAGTCCAGTTGCTCCAACTGGACTATTCGGCGCGGGTAAAAACGCGCCGGATAAAGACAAAATGTTAAACCTCCCGTGAAGCGTAATTACACCCCCCGCGGCCGGCTGGCGTAACGTAACATTCGTTACTATACCGCTTCCGCTCAAAACGGATACGCCGCAGCTGCGGCGATTCGCAAAAACGGCTATGCTTTCGATTATATCGCTTCCGGATTTAATTTCCAAAACGTGACTTTTGAGGGAATTTGGGGTTTCTTTAGTTACCACTATTGGTGGTTTGGGCTTGTTTTTTGAGCCCATAGGTCTTCCTCTGGGTCGCCGTCCAGCTCTACGCATAGAGCTGGATGGTCCAGAGGAGAAAAGACCTTCGGGACTCTGTATATTCTCTTCTCCTTCCTGACTCATTTCATTTGGGTTTTCACTACTGTTGGTGGTGGTGGTGGTGATGGTATTCATGAACTCTTGCTCTTTTTCGGGGCGGAGTTTGTTTGATTTTTCTTCTTCTTCTGGATTGTTACTTGATGAAACCATCGGATTCATTGCTGTATTTCCAGCCCACCATCGATTAGCCATTTTTTTTTTCTTGTTCTTCACTCCTTTTACCTAAAATTCTCACTAAACCTAGAGAGAAAAATTCACTAAAGTTATCTAATGTACTGCTTTTCTCTCTCTAAGACTATTTCTCTCTCCTTTTTTATAATTTTAAAGAAAATACCCTCTTGGCTTAAATTTTATCTTACTTTTTTTTTTCTCCGTATTTTAAGAAAGAATGTTTTTTTTTCTTTTCTTTTCTGACAATTCTTTAATTTAAAAAATGAAATTTATCAATAAGCTTCCGTTAATTCGTTGCTAAAAAGCTTCTAGTTAATTAAACTTTGTCATAAATCATAATAAATAAGTATGTCTGACTTTAGTTGAATCTATATCTTCTAATTTTGAATGTATAAATAAACATTATAACTTGTATAAAATTGAATAAATAAATATATATTTTTTACATTATATAATACATGTACTACTTCATATAAAACGCAATTAATTATCATATAGAAGCCTACATAAGATGCATGCATTTATTTATTAAAATTCATATAAGCTAAAAGTTCAACTAATTATGTACGTTTAAAGTTAGAGAGTATAGATGTCATTTGATGTCAAGTTAAAAGACATATTTATATATATATTACGCCTTAAGTTTTTTTATAATTTATCACTAAATAGCGAAATGTGATTAATATAAAAATTTCATTACTAACTTTTTATCTAAGAATATTTATGCCAAATTAAAATCAGATAAATAAATTAAACAAAGTGAATATGTCTTTTTTTTTTTTTTTTAATATCAGAAAGAGCCAAAAAAGTAGTCTTCTTGGAGGCACCAACCAACTCTCTTCAGTTTACATTGGAATAATCAAGATGGAGAAAAACAACAACACCAGCAAGCACTTTGCTGCTTTTGTAACTGAGATCTAACAAGAAAAAATCCTTCAAAGAAAAAGGCGGAATGATCTAGAAGACACTTATTTCAATTCGTTATTTCAATCATATTGTATTGTAAATTTCATAGAAAAACCCTATTACATTTTCAAGAAAGTACTAACCTTAACATAATGTATTACTTTTTATTTTTAATCAGAAGTTTTAAAGTCGATTCTCCCTAAATAGGGAATCATCTTCTTCAAAGAGCGTTTTATTCTTAAAATTTAAATTTAATCAGAGTTCAATTCGAATGAGAATCTAAAAATATATATTCAGTTAGTACTTTGTGGGGGCGGGGGGGGGGCTAGGTTTTTTGGGTTCCTGTGCAACTCTGGGGTTTCTTCAGAGTTGTTTTTCATTTACAAAGTACATCAAAGATTTTCCTTTCTTGGTTCTCAATAAAGTTTTTTCCTTTTTATGTTTTTAATTTTTAATTTTGTTTTACTTTAATATAAAGTATCTATCAAAAATAATTTTGTTATTTTTATAAAAAAGAAGAAGAAGTTGATGTTTATTAAATTCTTTTCAAATTTTTGTATATTAATTTATTGAATTTGAATCTCAAAATTTTAATCGTGTCACGTAAATTAAAATAGGAGACTATAGAGGCAATGTTTTCATATGTTTGTTATCAAATGGTAAGTGGCAATCATTTTGTGCTGTCAAAATATTAAGCTCCCTATTTTAATCTTCTGCCTCACATTTCCCAAGAATGACACATGCTCCACCTGTCCGTAATTACTTGTTTAATTTTTTTTATTTTTCTATTTTAACTAATCAAAAAAGCATAATTAAATTTTTAATCCATTCATTTCATAATTTATAGAATAAAATGATAAACTTATTATATAAATTATTATTTTTAACAAGTATATCAATTTTAAAATAAATAAGTAATTAGGGACAAAAACAATATTGCTTTCCTATGTGCATCCAAGTAAAAAAAATTTTCCTCTCCTGGGGCATTGACAAATTGAATTTTGATAAGGATGGTTAGAATATGGAGTATTAGAATGTTGAAGATTAGTTATATTGGTATTATTTTTTTAATAATTATTTAATTTGTTATTAAAATAAAAAGTTATTTGTTTATTTTATATTAATTGTCAAATTTTAATTTTTGAATTAGTTTGATTAATTATTTGAACTTAAATTGAGTAAGATTGAATTTAGTAATTTAAAAAAAAAACATCATCTAGATATTTAAAATATATACAAAGAGAAATATAAATTGTAATTTTTTTTATATACGAAGCTCAATTTAGGTTCATTATTATCATCCTTATACCTTCCACAAATCTGTTTTTTATCGTGCATTTTTAACAATTTAATTTAGCCAAAAAATCATGTATTATAATATAAATATAAATGACTCGCAGTAAAAAAAAATATTTCTAATAATGAATTACGTATTGATTTTGTTACTCCCTTTGTCTTAATTTATATAACTCGCTTTTCTTTTTAGTCAGGTCCAAAAAGAATGACACATTTTTATATTAATTAACAATTCAACTTTAAAATGTCCATTTTATCCTTAATTAAATGATTTATAGTCAAACAAATTTCTATCATTCATTTTAGACCATAAATTTTAAAAGTCTTCATTTCTTTTTTAAACTCCATGTCGATTCAAATTACCTCCCGTAAAATGGGACAGAAGGAGTATATTTTAGTTTTAAGTTTAATGACAATTGAACATAATGATGTGTCATTTGATGATTGGTTACATGAAGGTCTAGGGTAGCTCTTGTATTTGGTAAAATATTGGACTTTCACCCTTCCAAACATTTTAGGAAAGTGTGTGTGTGTGTTGTGGGGACAAAGTATGCATATTGGTGTGGTGGATGGCCCATCACCATCGACAAGTTTTGACACAAAGTATCGCCTAATGTCTAAACATCCCCCTTTTCCATTTTCCATCCCCCCAAGCACAACTATTTATCAACAAGTTTTGACACATCACTACGTATATGAACGTGTCTTTTAATTTGATATCATTTACTTTTTTCGTTTTAAAAAGATAATTTTTTTTTCTTTTTAATCTGTTTATAAAAGAATGATTTATTTTCTTTTTTGATAATATTTTAATTTTACCATTCCAAGTGACATGTTTAAAGCCACAAGATTGAAGGACAATTTAATACATTTGACATAACTTTAATTTAAGACCACAAGATTCAAAAGTCTTCTTTATTTTTTAAAACTTCGTGCCAAGTCAAATCAGGTCACTCTTTGTGAAACGGAGGGAGTAATATTTATGTTCTTTAATTTTGGATATGCATAATTAAATAGATAAAACTTAAATAAAGTTGAACAGATAAACACATATATCTTGTATAATAATATAAATCAGTTCGAGTATATCGTCTGTATGATATGATGTCCCGTTAATTCATGAGCGAAGAATAAGTTGTCTATTTCATGTGGAGGATTTTATCACAGAATAGTTAGCTATTACTATTGCTGATTTGTTGGACCGTTAAATCTTCGTAAAATTATAATTATTTGAAAGTTGGAACTTTGAAATAACATGAATCAAAAATATTTATTTATAGAAATATGAAAATATGTGATTTATTATTTCAGTAAGTCGTGATATTTCAATACCTTATTTATAAATTATGATTTGCTTCTTTGGTAAATATTGGATAATAGTTAGGAAAGTTTTGATAGTATTCACAAATTATATATATGGTGTTTTCATCTTTAAAAGAAAAAAATACAAAATTTTAAAAATCCAAATTACATGTTCAAATAAAATTTCGACATGGTGCTCACTGAACCTCCGTAATATCTAACAAGTTGAGTCTTATGTCGGTCATATTAAACACCAACACATAGAAAAAAGGTTGAACTTACGACCAATCAGTTAACAGCCGACCGCTCTACCATTGAGCTACTGAGGAACAACAGGAGATTCGGTCACATAGAATTCAATTCCCCTTCTCCGAATTTACCCAGTGAGCACAACTCTTGCTCGGGTAGGTGGTGCCGGTTTCCGAACTTTAAAACAAACATATATTTGAAAGCATATCCAAACGAGCTGGATCTACATAAATAACCAATCAGGACTAGGATCGACAATTGGGCCAATTGAAAATGGGGCCTGTCACTAGAGTCGCTTACAATTTTCTTCAATCATGAAAATTTGTGTTTTTTCCATATATATGTCAAAATTCAATTTTTCCCATCCAATAACTCACATCAATTCAAGTCACTTCTTTCTCATAAAAAAACAAACACAATCGTCATGAGTTCATTCCTAACCTGACAACTCGATGCACTAAGTATTTCATATTCACGTATAGTTCAACAAAGGATCACCCTCCTAAAGAGTATGACATAATCAACCTTCTCTCCCAATTCAAACTTAGAACTTATAAATTGCACAAAGACAGCTTTATAGTTACTCCAACACTAATAGTTGGTTCATCAAAAATTTCTAATAAAGATGTAAACATCAGAATAAATAGAGTTTTTCGAAAAAACCTACTAGTAGAGAAAAAGCACCTAAAAGTAGAGACAAATAAACTTTAAAAAAAAAACATTTTAAAATATCAAATTTAGATATTTATACAATGTCCAAGTTTGAATTTTGGGATGATAGAAAATAATCAAATATAGTTAATTTTTTTGTTAATGTATTAAGTTATACATTGATCAAATTAACGAGTGAAAGCATAAAAAACAGTACAAACATAAATAAGGAGCCCTAATGGAACAAAAATCACAAGTGGAATAATAGCTCCATAAGTATGCATACTTCCACATCCCAAAATTCCAAGTTTGATTTGAACCACATTGATCAAACCAAGCATCAAAAACACCGACCCGAGAACCGACCCCGCAGCCGATACCAAGTACCCGACCCGGAGGGCGGTTTTGTTGATGAGGGCTAAGTCAAGAGTGAAAACAGTGGGGAAGTGTGCTGACTTAGCCAATCGAATAGCCTGCTTAAGGCACAAGGCAATGAGGCTAGAAAAGAGGAAACAACTAAATGAGTAGACATGGAAGGATACAAGGTCCTCCACGATCTTGGGCTCCGCGATACAACTCGGGTCTTGGGAGAGACTGTTACCTTGGTCATGCGGGTTCCAAGCTAGCCCGATGAACACGGCTAGTGTGAAAAGGGAGTTGACATTGATGATCCCATCGAGAGCTGAGATGTGGATGGTGGTGCCAAGTTTTGGGATAGCTCCCTCGCACATTATGTCTCATTAAACGAACCAGAAGAGGATTTAGGATTTGAAGTTTACAAGTTCCTACAACAACCTCAAGATAATGCGATACTAATAAACATTTTGAATGTTTTTTAAGATGTGGATGGTGGTGCCAAGTTTAGGGATAGCTCCCTCGGACATTACGTCTCACTAAACCAACCAGAAAAGGATTTAGGATTTGAAGTTTACAAGTTCCTACAACAACCTCAAGTTAATGTGACACTACTAAACATTTTAAATTTTTTAAATTATATATACAAAATCTGAGTAAAAGCTACTGAATTCACGAGTAACTCAATTCAAGGTTTTTGCACAAGTGAAGCTTTAAAATACTACTTAAATTTGAATAGTTCTTTCCAACAATTCTACATAGCACATTGCTCCTATAACAACAACATGAAAATTGAATATATATGTATAATATTACTACTTATATAAATGTAATATATATTATGAACATAAAAATATTTATTTATTTTCACAATTCCAATTAAAATTTGGTAAATATGTTAACCTTTAATAAATTAAAAGGACCAAACCACTATTTTGAAGTTAATATAAAAAAAAATATGAGATTTATGTCATTTTCTATATCGTAATTTGTTGTATGATTCTTCCCTCTTTTTTGGGGATTTCTGTCTTATCTCCGATATTTATATTGAACTCCATTAAATTTGAATTCGTAACACATTTCTGACAGAAAACACTGAATCTATCAACAACAACAGACTAAACAGTTGATAAACACCAACATTTGAAGATTTATAGCAAATAAAAAATTGAAAAAAAAATAAAAACAGAGAAAAAAATGCAGAAAATCTGAGAAGGTTATTGAAGGGAAAAAACGCAGAAACTTACCGTTAGCCACTGAAATGGTGGAGAAAAAAACGCAGAAACTGTGTGCAGAAATGGAGGAAGGGAAAGAGGAGACAGAGATCTAGGAGGAAGAAGAAAAGGAAAATGAAAAGGGAGCTTAGATTTAGGGATTTTTTTTGTAATTGAGGGTAATATTGGAATTATGAAAAGGTAATAGGGATACAAATGTAAAAATTCACTAGTAAGCTAAATTAACTTTCTTTACAATAAAATATAAACATTCTTTCTACCTAGATTTGTTTTCTAAGAATTTTTCAGAAACAACTTTTCTACTTTGATAAAATAGTGATAAGATTTGAGTATATTTTACCTTATTTGGACTCCACTGATTATATTTTACTAAATATATTGTTATTATTATAATTTAAAGATAGAAGTATCAAAAACACCCCATAAATTATTAGTTTCATCTCCAAATTATTGACAGTCTTAAAAATACCCCTTTACTTAACTAACTGAAGTTAAACACATCCCTAAATTGTCGTCAAGTGTAGGGCTGTTTTCAACACGTCTTTCGATTTTTATTAAGAACTTCATGGTCTTACAAGAGTTTGAGACCACTTGTTATATCATGTTGCATATTGGAGGTGTATCTAAGTTTAGTTAGTCAAGTAAAGGGGGTATTTTTAAAGCTGTCAATAATTCGGAGATGAAACTAATAATTTGTGCCAAAATTTAGGGACCTTTTTGATACTTCTTTCTAATTTAAACATATATACTGCAGATGGGTTCCACTTTCAATACATATTATTACATATATTTTTAATTACAAATCTTGAATTTAAGCTAAAAATTTCTATTGAAAGTGTTACCTTTGAAAATATATCCTACAATATAAATTCGTATTTAATTAGATGTCAATACAAATACGGATCCTCTAGATAAAAAGGTTTAAAAAGAAAAACGGTTGTGACGAAGAAAGGATGTATGTAGGCAGATATTTGGGCCAAAGTCGAAGGCTAATCTGCCTATTAAAGCCCAAATTCATTTTCACTCTACTATTCATTGATATAAGTGTGTTTATTGATACAAATCATTATATTACTTGTATTTGTGAAACAACAATGTATTTAAATTATCTTTCGCCTTCTTCATACATGTAGCTATAAATTGGAGTAATAAAGTAAATTATAGCTCTAAATTTTTAATTAAGTCCAAACAATAGTCATTGTATAAAGTTCTTTACTGAAAATCAAAACTTTTAGCATAGTGTTTAGTTTAAGTTTTTAATAGATTGTACGTGACATTTAAGAAAATATCAACACCAAATTGAAATACATACTAACATATGAAAAAATCAATTCTAAAATGACTCCATTTTGTAACTTGATAAATATTTTAAACTTTTAATAATATTAACAACTATTAATATGAGATGAAGAAAATAATATAGAATATTGAATAAGAAAAAAGAAAAGCGTAACTTAACACAAATTCCACTTGATTTGAGTGATAAAACTCATTCATCCCACTTTACCTATATATAAGTTTTGCATTACATTTCCCTATATGATGCAGATCTTGTTCCATTACCCTTTACATTACTCTAGTTAGAGTCGAAATTCGAATTATTTAAAAACAAATTTAAAGTGTATATACTTATACCATTTAATATACTTTTAAATTTTATTATATTTTTATTTGTTTTATTCTTATAATATCATCTTCTTCTGTCTTTCTTTTTTGCTTTTTACCATTTATCTATTTATAATATTTTAATTACATAGTTGTTGTTATCTTTTCATATTAATTGTTATGTCTTTTTCATGTTTTTTTTCATACTTATATTTATTAGACTCAAATTGAGAGTCTTCCAAAAATAATCAGTTTACCTCTATAAGATAATGATAAAATTTACATATACTTTATTTCCTTCAAATTATATTTATATAATTTTATTAGATATGTTATTATCGCTGATATTGAATATTATGAAAGGATACATATGTATGTGTCACCGCAAACTAGGTCCCAGTAGGTAGGACGTCAACGTGAAGCCAGGGGCGGAGCTACCCAAGGACAATAGGTGTCAAGCGACACCCCTTTATCGGAAAATTACATTGCATATATAGGTTAAAAATTTTGTTTAATAAATATATATATATATATACAAGTGTTGAGATCTCTTAACACAAATTGAAGGTTTAGTGCAGTGGTTAAGGAGTTGCAAAAATTGCTTGAGATATTCTATCCCGGTTAGCAACACTTATACATTTTTACTTTATATTTTGACACTCCTTAATAAAAATCCTGACTCGGTCATTAGATACATTTAACACTAAATTTGATTTCCTAAGTAATGACAGTATCATATACTCTCTCCATTTTATATTATTTAATCTCTATTATATATATATACATTTTATTAATGATGCTTTGAAATTGTAAATTTGATTATTATTTCATATTATTTAGAACATTTTTAATTTGAAAGCAGTGAGATAATGTGAAAATGAATGGAACCAGAAGAGAAGAAATGAAATAAGGACATCTTTGAAAATCAAATTCCAAATGAGCTGTATTAATTTGTCCATAAGGAAACGTGTTGTCATTTAATATTATTTTAAATGACAAAAAATGATTATTATTATTTTTGTCATCTTATTCCTTGTATCAAAAATCACATAAAATAATAGGAATCAGTTTTAGAGTCTAAACTCTAAACATCGTTAATAAAGTTATTTTTAATAAAATACACTTTTGGTTAATATAAAAAAAATTGCTAGATTGTTGACTGTTTTTTTTTAAAAAAAAATTGAGGACTTATCGCAAATAATTGTTTTCTATGTTGTTGAAGAGTTGTGTCACTTAACAGAGGTGGAGCTCTAGCATTGTCAGAATATCCCCTTAAACACTCTTTGTTAGAAAATTGTATTATATATAAATCAAATCTTACTTTATATGCTATATATAATATTTTGAATATCTTTCAAATTAATAGAGACTCTAGCGTAATGGCAAGGGTATACATGAAACTTACATGACACTCAGGTTTAATTCCTTGCTTTCGTATTTTTATTTTTTTTACTATAATCTGCTTAAAATTTGTAGAATATTAAAAAAATACATATAACATTGATGTGAAGTGAGCGGTAGCTCGATAGCAGTTGGGTGCAGAAATATACAGGGCATTCAAGATCAAGTTCCTATAAAGTTACTCTCTCTATTCCATTTTATATGGAATAACTTATTTTTAAGTCCAAAAAAAATAATATATTTTTATATTAAATAATAATTTAATTTTAATATATTCATTTTATCCTTAATGAAATGATTTATAGTCACACAAAATTCTATCGTTCATTTTAGACCATAAGTTTTAAAAAAATTTCTTTATTTTTTAAACTTCGTTTCGATTCAAACTACCTCACATAAAATGAAACGAAAAAAGTATTATTATTTGTATTTACTATCTGAAATCTAGACACCTTTCATGAAATTTTCAACTATGATACTGCTCTTAACATGAATCAAGTAATATAAAACGATAAAAACACATTGTCTAACTAATTTAAGACAGGTAAGATGATACAAACTTATAATTTAATTCAAATAGGTGGGTGGATGGGTGGTGAGAGATAGATACATCTTCCCAATTCTTCTTTTTTTGACAATTTCCAAAATGGTGAGAAGGTGGCAACAATTTTTAATGAATAAAGAGAAAAAAAGTTTCCTAACTCTAAACGTGTCGAGTTGAGAGATAAAATTAGGTTTTTTAATTTCTATTTTGCATCTTCAGCGACACGTCATAATAGAGACACGTGTTGTCATCCTGGGATAATCAAAATTCAGATATTCCGCAAGCGTCAATTTGATGTTGACATATGTGGTCCCCACATATTTCATTTTAAAAAAGGGAAAAATACAAATATACCCCTAAACTATCGTAAATAGTATGCAATATCCTCCGTCATACTTTTGAGATATTGGTGCCCCTATCGTCCAAAAACTAGAGCATATATGCCCTTCACTAATTAGGAACACGTGGTGCAATCTTATCTGTCGATCCGATATTTATTAAATATTGAATCGGTAGATAAGATTATGACACATGTATATCTGTTAGTATAAAGGGTATATATGCTTTAGTTTTTTGACGGCAGGGGCACCAATGTCCCAAAAATATGACGGAGGATATCTGCATACTATTTATAATAATTTAGGAATATATTTATATTTTTCCCTTAAAAAAATGATAATTCATCCCATATCATCATTCATATTGTAATTCGACTAAATTTGAAATCTCACATTTTCAAAATTCACGTTTCTCACAATGAAATTATTTAGAATACGAATATGTAATTAAGGATGAAGATATCTCCGGACTGCGACAATTGTAGTCAATATCTCCATTTGTTACGTAGACGCAGTGTTTCACAACTGGAGTGAATGGAACAAAAGAATTAGTGTAACATTTTTTATTTCTATTTACTCCACTTGCATTACTATGGACGTGTTTGTCACGCTCTGGTATTGTGTAAAACTACTTTTTGTGGCACACAGCAAATTGTGACTCGAGATGGTATAAATATATTGCTGAGTTTTATGAAAAATAATAAAATAAATTTTATGGTCGTAAACCAAAAGAACTTTAACTCATATGAAATTTTGATTTTGAGTTGGTCTTAATCATTTATAAAGAGCAATTAGCATATGTTTGAACAACAAGAAACTATTTTGTGTTTATAACAATAACGATAATAATATATTTAAAGAACAATTTTTATTATTATCTCATTGAGATAGAAAGATTGCTTTTAAAAAATCTTCAAATATTATAACAATCAGTGTAAGTATGAAAAATAAAATGACAGAGCAGAAAATATAGGTACTACTATAAAACTAGTAATAGCAACAAATTAAAAATAATGCGACAATCAAAACAGTGATAGAAACTAAAAACAAGACACTACTAAAATAAGCTATTACTATGGTAGACTCCACTAAACCTAAACATCCAAAAAGCAAGAAAACAAAACACACTCTATCATTTAACATTTTACAATAAGTTGTAGCATTCATATCCTCTGAAAACTAAAAATAACGTTAAATGTCCATCATAATATTATTTAAGGAAAAAGGCTAAATATACCTTCGAACTATCGTAAATGGTATGCAGATATCCTCCGTCATATATTTGGGATATTAATACCCCCGTCATCTAAAAACTAGAGCATATATGCCCTTCACTATAACGGAAGACTAAATAGGACACGTGACGCAATCTTATCCATCGTTGACGAATTATTGGGCCTAGAAAGACAAAAAGAAAAATCGATTTGATATTTAATAAATATTAGGTCGGTGAATAAGATTATGACACTTATATATCTCTTTTAGTATAAAGGGTATATATGCTCTAATTTTTGAATGGCATGAATATCAATGTCCTAAAAATATGACGGAGAGTATTTGCATACGATAGTTCGAAATATATTTATCTTTTTTCCCTATTATTTATCCTATCTCTCATATCAAATGATCTGATCCGTACAAGTGGAACGGAGTTGACCTTTAACCTAGGAAGGTGGTATTCAAACGCTAGAGAAGGCGTGTGGAACAAACACGGATCTGATATCTTAATATGTTGCCACGTATTGTATTCCTCCTTATAAAGAAAGTAAAAGTCGAATAATCGGCGTGTGGTTGTCTTACAGGCCACATGCGTGTCAGAACAGCAAGCTACATCGTGTCTCCTTCTCATTGGCCACATAAATTCAAAACAATAAAATCTGCTTCACACGTGGTTTCTATCTGTGAAACAAATGGACGGTCGTGATCATACTATTTTTTTTCCGCAGAATCATACGTCACAATAGTAATACGTGTCTCATTCTGCCCAAAGACGGTGACGGGCAATAAAGGGCAGCTTGCCCGAAATTATTAGCCAAAATAAAGCTTTCAATTTATGAGTTATGAGTCTTACTCCTCTTGTGTATTAACTTAACAAATATAAAAAAAAAATATATTCATTGAATTTATTCTCAATTTTTTTTCTTCTATAATGGCTGGGATGTGTTGTGGGGTTAATATAGCTGAAACTGAGGCTACTGCACCAGTTGAGCCAAGTTCAGAAGCTGCAAGGAGAAGAATGGGAATTCATCAGTTCCGTTTTGTACCCACCGATGCTGCAGCATCGGTTGCGGTACAGGAAAATGGACGGAAAAGGCATAGGATTGAGAAAGTTATTGATAATAAAAAGAGACAGAAATTGGAAACTAGTGTGACGATTTCGTTGTCGCCACCGCCGGTGGCGGATGAACAGAAAGGAAAGGATAATGAAGTGTTGGATCTGTCGGAAGCTGGTTCTCAATCTGTTGAAATTGAGCCTGATTTACCCAAATTTGGTATGACTTCGGTATGTGGAAGAAGAAGAGATATGGAAGATGCGGTTGCAATTCATCCTTCTTTTTGCAAAGAGAATAGTGAAAACTCAAGCAATTCACATTTCTTCGGTGTTTACGATGGCCATGGCTGTTCCCATGTAAATATCCCTAAATCGACTGTGAATTAGTATTATTTAGGTGAAATTTTATCTGAACTTGATTGATTTTTTTTTTGTAGGTGGCGATGAAGTGTAAAGATCGAATGCACGAGATAGTGAAAAACGAGGTGGAGAAGGAAGAAACTCCATGGAAAGAAGCTATGATTCAGAGCTTTTCTATAATGGATAAAGAAGTTGTCAACTATTCTAGCGCACTCCGATCTTCTACCTCAGGTTCCAATTGTAGATGCGAGCTTCAGACTCCACAGTGCGATGCCGTTGGATCAACTGCTGTCGTTGCCGTTGTAACTCCGGACAAAATCATCGTCTCCAATTGCGGTGATTCTCGTGCCGTCCTCTGTAGAAACGGCGTCGCTATTCCTCTTTCCGTTGATCATAAGGTGCGTTTTGAATTCATTTCTTCAAATAAGTGTTTCAATAATTTTGAAATCAAGTAAGTGACGTTGAATTTGTGTTTTTTCAGCCGGATCGACCTGATGAATTGAATCGGATACAAGAAGCCGGTGGCCGTGTTATATATTGGGACGGAGCTAGAGTTCTCGGCGTTTTGGCAATGTCTCGAGCAATTGGTAGGCATGTAGTTCCACTTGATCTAAAGTTGGGAAGCAAAAATGAAAAGTTTCCTAGAATAAATGTTCTAAATCATCTTTATGAATATTTATTTCAGGTGACAATTATTTGAAACCATATGTTATATCAGAACCGGAGGTGACGATAACAGATCGAACCAACGAAGACGAGTGTTTGATATTAGCCAGTGACGGATTATGGGACGTGGTATCGAACGAGACCGCGTGTGGCGTGGCACGTATGTGTTTGCAATCGAGACGGCCACCTTCTCCGGCGGGTTCGCCGGGAAATGACATTACGGTGACCGGCGCCGGAGAAAGCTCCGACAAGGCCTGTTCAGATGCATCGATTCTGTTGACGAAATTAGCCTTGGCTAGGCACAGTAGTGATAATGTTAGTGTTGTGGTGGTCGATTTGAGAAAAAATGTATAACATTATGATGGTGATTAGTACTAGTTTTAATTTTAATTAATTAATTAAGTGTACAATTAAGGGGAAACTCTAATTTTAGGTTTTAATTAGCATGGGTTTTGCTAATGAAGCTACGATTGAAGATGATGTTTTGATTTATTAGTTTAGCTGATTTAGCTGCCTATGTTAATGATTAGTAATGGTAATTATTGTTATTATTATATTTTAGAGAAATGGAGATGGTAATTGTAAAGAGGTGGATCTTTTCTCCAACTGTCCCAGATTTTATGTGAAATATGGAAAATACAAAATCATATTTTTTATTTTTGTTTATTATTATTGTAGTTACTGGACAACAGCTGGCTCAAAGTTGATGTGAAATGTGTAATGCACACTATTCCACCCCCTTAAAAAAATATTATTAATTTTATGTGTTTAATTATATAAATTATAAACTTTATCATGACTTTAGTGATCAATTAGAATAAGTTGACAAGTGTACTAACCAGGTCGTGGTAGAGTTCTAAGCACTTTTTCGTTTTTAATTTGAAGTTTAAGTTTGAATTAAATATGAAGCTGCCTTTGTAATGCGGAGTTATTTTTGTTAGAAAGTATTTTAAATCCCTAATATGAGATTTTTCTGTAAATTTAAATGTAGTTGGGTTTTTATATGGGTCAGAGAGTGTGTGTGTGTATATATATATATATATATATATAAAAATACATAAAATAGCAAGTATAATACAATCAATGAACTTATTTTTCATTTTAATTCAGATTTTTTTTAATCATTTCACTTTATTAGGGATTTGACTATTAAAACTTGAAAGAAGCCTACCTCTTTAAATATAATATGCAGGATTTAAATATATTTGTAATGTAAATATTTTTCTTGGTTATTCTCCACTATAAAGGTCAAAATATAATTTATTTTCAGTTAAAAAAAAAAGAGTAAATGGGTGGTGATAATGTAATGGGAGGACAATATAGAATATGAGTGGAAATATGGGTCATCTATCTGGGGACCATAATTATATAGTATGTTTATATAGAGGATAAGATATATGTCAAGTGGACATTGATGAGGAAAGTAGCTATAAGAGCGTGTGACGTATCAGAAATAATTTTGTGATCTATATAATGAAGGATATTCAACAGATTATTTATCATTATATATGATTATTGCTATTGTTTTTGTAGCATTAAGATATCGATTTAATGTGAATTAATAGTTTTAAAATATATAAAAGAAATTATTAAATTTTGAATTCGGATCCTGAATTTGGTCCATGATAGACAGTGGGGCTCCACTTGCTGGATTCGAATCAGCTTTTGTTGGGATTGAAGTGTACACTCCAACCAATCTTTGCCTTCCACGTATAGTGTTTTCAATCGCATATGCTCCACGTTGCTCACTAATGCAATCAAGTGTCTTTTTTACCATTGTGGAAAAGCGAAAGAATGGAAGGGCGGACTGCGGGGAGAGGGTCCTTTTAAGTAGATGACTCGTTAGGCGGTCGGAGCGGGACTCCTTTGGGAAAAGGAACTTGAATAAGTTTGTTTTTCTGAAGGAGTCGTCATTTTCTATCAGGAACGCTATGTTATTTTCAATTCCGGCGTATTTCAGATGCTTTGAAGGCCCCGCTGACACGAAGTGATTTAGAAAGATTCTTCTTTATCGATGGTGATCAGTCATGCTATCCATAGCCTTGCTTCTTTTTCGGCCAAATCCTGATTTCGTTTTGCTTCTCCCGATCGTCGAGTCGATCGAACATTCACCGATAAAGTTAAATATTAGGTAGTTAATAAATGGCGATACAAAGCTTTTTTTAAAAAAATAAGTAATTATTAATGAGTATATAAAAGAAAAAAATAATTATTTTTTTTATATGATATAAGTAATAAATATATTTTAAAAATAGTGGAATAAATAAAATTAAATGTAAGGAGTGATAAAATAATTTTAATACTATAAATAAGAAGAGACTGAAACTTATACATATATCGCATTCGCCGGATGCGTTTTATGTCTTTCTTTTTCAATTCTTTCTATTTAGGCATCTAAGAAGGGTTTTCAACGCCTTGACCTTTTTCAAAAGACAAAATTTAAAATTGTGGGTCAAGAAAAGAAAAATAGGGGAGGAGATTAACAATCTGAAGAATCAAATATTCACCGATAAAGTTAAATATTAGGTAGCTAATCAATTGAGATACGAAGAGAAGATTGAAATTTCTCGAATTCTCATTTTATTGAAATATATAAAAATTAGATCTCAGGGTTAAGAACTTTCATATTTTCTTTTGCTCTTAGATTTAGTTCTCTGGTTAATAACTAGATTTTTCTATTTTCTTAGTGATACTATTTGACATAAATGATCCGTCGATAATTTTTGTAACGATAGTTTATTGAAAAAAAAATTAGACATGCTATATTCAATTTATTTATATTTTATAAAATTACATTAAATATATTATTGGTATTGATCAATAGACTTTAATGAGAAAAATCTATAAATAACATCGTTTGGATGATTGATTTTTTACATCTATTCATTAGTGTGATTAAATCATAGTGTGTGTTTTGGTCCCAAACGTGGACGTTTAAAATTTAGTAGAAGGAAATGCAGCCACTAAAGTATAAATTTATTTGCTTAAAAAATATTTCAATTAATTTCACCTATATTAAAAGTAATATTTCTCGTTTATAAGTATTTTCTCTATTTTACCATCAAATTAGTAATTTAGAACTCATTAAAAAGCAGTAAATAGTTTATCAACTTATGTTTTAATTATAAATTTAAATATCCAATTTGTGATACATGATTGAAAGCACTTTGTTTTTTAAAAAATTAATAATATATATATATATATATATATAAATTAACGAATATTACTATACCTTTTTGTCTTGAATTGAATGTGTTCTTTTGCTTGTCGATTATTAATTTGTTTAATTTTTAATGTAGAACTTTAATCAGTGACGGATGCAGAATTTTAATTCAGGGGTTCGAAATATGAAAAATTAAATATATAAAAATTACAGGATGAAAAGCAAAATGAGGTGCCCACTAAATTTTAACCAGTATTATCATGTCCTTTCAATATTTTTTTACTCATTTTTTCTCTTCACCATTGAGCCCTTTTTAAAAAAATATTGTGCATTTTTTAACTCTAATTTTGTAGCGTCTTACTTTATTTTTTTAAAAAAAAATCTTTCAAATTAATACCCAAAAAAGAACATTTTTTAGAGAAGGTATAAGAGTTGAATTATTAGAACTATAATACTTATTTAGTGCTCAATAACGATATAAATAAAAATATTAAACAACATCAATGTTTATAGGTTGAATGATAAAAATAATAGATAAAACGAACAAGCGATATAGGTCGATAACATAAATGATAAAAGTTGACAAAATATAAAAATCATGCATTTATAAAACTAGTCAAATATATATATAAAAAAAAAAAACTAATTAAGCGTGACATTATATATATTGTGATTTTTTTTTACTTGAGAAGTGTGTTGATATTAAAAATAGAAGTTTAGCTAAGACTTTAAATTAGTATTGAGAGCATCGAAAGAGAGAGAATTGAAATATTTTTCATTTCAACTATATAAAAAAAAAACTACATAATATTTTAGATCCAATGTTTATGCTTGAGAAAAATAGAAAAAATTAACTATTTAATTAATAAATATATACAAATGTACGTTAACTTACAAAAATGAAAATGGAGCAAGGAAAACGAAACTATAGTAAAAATGTAGAAAATATGAAATATGATTTCAGAGAGGATCGAACACACGACTTCTGCTAATTAATGAATCCCCTAGACCACTGAGCAACACCTTTCAGTTATATTTAGAGGGTTCATTTAAGGTTAATATTCAAATCTGGCCTTATATATACCGTGTAATTTTTCGGCCGAGGGGATTCGGGTGAACCCACTACCTCTCACTTAGATCCGCCCCTGACTTTAACTTAGAAGCATTATACTTAATTGCTTAGAGTGACAGATTCAAATGCTCTTATATGATACAACTAACACAGATTCATGATTTGATTTTGATAAATTTTAAATTTTATAATCTTGATAAGAAGGAAGAGATTTATATGGTCGACAATATGAAATAGGCGAGATTGAGATGGTTTAAGCATGTGATTAAGAGGAGGTGCACAAATATCATAGTGAATAACGCATCTTTAACTTACGGAAAACATAAAATATAATTACAGATATATATGAGGTTAAGGACATCGCAAATCAAGATAGATAGTTACTATGTAGTTGAATGTTGTCTTGCTTTTTGAGCCGGTTAGATCGACTTGGTAATAGTATGCTGTATGCACATCGTGTATACTTTTGAGTAAAAAAGAAATTGGCGTCAAAGCTATTTAGAGACCAAAAGACATACAGAAGATAGCTTTATATTAATTTAAATAATTAAGAAATATTTTAGTCCCTTCACCATAATTTAAATATGAAATTCTGAATCATTATTATATATACATTTGTCAAATTAAGGTTTTAAGAACGTAAACTAATTAACCGACCTTTACAATAAAAAGATAATTAGTGACTAGATGACTTAATTAAATCCACATACTTCCAAATTAGATTAATAATCAAACCTAAAGTATTTATTTTTTAATTTACATAGTTTACTTGACCATAGCAATACAGATCTTTATTATTTATTTATTTTTTGTATACTTTTTGGTCCCAACTGACAAGATGTTTTCATTTAATTATTTTTAATATATATTTAATCGGTGGATGATTGTGTGGTGAACAAAGTTTGGATAAGAAAAAATATGTAACTAAAAGATATACAAATTCAAATTATTTTATCTTTAAACATGCTTTTAACCTATAAGTATTTTTAAGCTCACTAATTTACTTACAAATAAATAATTTTAATTTTCTTTTAGGTAATTTAATAGTATGAAAATATTCTACCCAAACATATAAAAGCTAATTTCGAAAAAGTAAAAAACATAATTGTGGTTAGTTATATTACTCATTATTTATTTGAAAAAGCAAAATTTTTTATTTTATAATTATTTACACATTTGATGTTACGAATCTAAAAAAAATTCATTTATTCGATTTGTAGGTATCATAAGAGATATTTCTTTCGAAAGAATCATACTCTTCATAAATAATTTGTATAGTGAAGTGACATGGCATCAGTGTAAAGAATCATATCTGTTTTTTGTTAGGCAATAAATCAATAAGGTCAATTCTAATCATCTTTTAACAAGATGTCGATTTATGATTTGATGTTTATAAATTTTTACTATTTTTAGAATTAGAATTTATAATTTATAAGCATAAATAGATTTTTTTTCAAATCAATATAAGATTTTTAAGACAATGAAAAATTAGATATTGATTCCTAGATTATTTATTTTTTTAAAAAAATGAAATTTCATTATTAGATGTTTTAATAGAATTACAATTTTTTTAAAAATATTTCAAAGAATTTTTTGTAGTTCCCTATTAAATCAAGTATTTCTTATTTCAAGGAGTGGAAAAATTAGTTGATAAAAACATGACTCGTTCAACTTGTATAAGTTTGGAGGGGCAAATTGCTTGTCCATTTATTAATTTCATTCAATTTGATCCATTTAAAAGTTGAGCTGATTTGTGCTAAACATATCACCCTTATAAATTCACGATTATTTTTGGGCAGAACTCGTCTTTTTTTTTTTATTATTATTTTATTTGACATATTCATATCCAAGATTACCTTTGGGACAATGAACATTTAAAGAACCCAACTTATTTTAAAAAAATACAACTTAATTTGACTCGTTTAAATTTAATTCAACTCGCTCATTTGATATCCCAACTCATTCATTCTGATATATTCGTATCCTAGGTTAGATTTGGATAATGTAGGTTTAAAGAATAGCATCTGATTCTTGAAAATTGCTTTTATTTATTAAATGAATTTGACTACCTTTTGTTCCATTTTTTAAAATCTCATCCCACTATATATATATTCAACCAATTCCCCATCACTCATTATTATACAAGATTTTCTCATTATCTTTTTTAAATTTTTGACTGTTTTTGTTTTTTTGAAATATAAAATAAAATTTAATGAAAATATTATTGGCTCTTGGTAGGTGACAAAAGTCATTCAGTAGAAATGACATTAGTAGTCACATTTGTGGTCAGTATTTAAATTTTAGTCAAACTTAAAAATTAGTTCATTTCTATTAATTTTGTGTGTATAAGGTCGTTCACATTGTCGATTCCAAGTTCGAATAAACGAGCAAAATTGTTGAAGGTCAATTGCAAAACAACTTCTCTACCTATACCATATAGGTAAAGGTAAAGTTGTGTACATCTTACCCTTCTTAGACGCCACTTATAAAATTATACTAAATCTATTATATTATTGTTGTATTCATATCATCCAAAAAGTTTGAGAATGAGAGACACGGTTCAACTTCAATTAACTTTATAAGATCTTCTAGCTTCAAATTCTCGTTGCAACTTTTGCAAGAAATTGTAAATTTTTTTCTGGTTTCCCACTTGATGTCCAATACCCGCATTGGAACCCGACTATTTCATATTCATACCGCATAGAGCCCCATTCAGGGGGGAGCGCTCCGTAGCAAAAATAATTCCATATCCAGGTTTTGAACCGAAACCTTTGATTAAGAAAAGAGTAGCTCCATCCATCCAATGCACTGCATTCTTTAATGGTGTAGAAATTGGAACTTCAATTCCTTTCTTGGTAGACTAGATATGTTTGGTCTTTGAGCTCAAGTTGTGTGTGTGTGAGAGAGAAATTGGCTACACAATTAAACAAATATTTATACTATGACTATATTTTAAAATACATCAATAAAAGTGGCTATTGGTGCAATTAGCCTAGTTATCTGATCATCTAAAAGCAAAAAGGCAATACTCCTACTTAAATATATTAATATGTTGCATAGTTTCTTTTTTCTGTTGTACAGTTTCTGGATTTATTGTTAAGATTTCTCAGCTCAAGTAAACAGCAAAACTTATGACTAAAAGAACCCTCATAGTCACAGAACAATCAATGGAAACAAATACAACACTGAGCTATACCATATGTCTCGATTGTGTGAAGCTATACCATCTTCTGCTGTACATTTTATATGGCTACATGGTTCAAACAACAGCCCTGGATCTTTCTGCCAATGTTAGTAAGCATTCGATCTTTCAGGTCCAATTAACGTAGAAACATGAGTTTTGATGTGTCCATGGAGTGTTGGCTTCTCCTTTCTTATCATCTATCTGTTAGGCTCGTAAAAGGTGTTTGTCACCTGTCAATATCTTGTAACTAGCATGAGGACCCTCAGATGTGTCTCTCACAGTTACATGCCAACCCATGGCTTTCCCAATATCTTGAAGTTCATCCATGACAGTAACAGAATCACGGATGTACGCTCGTCCACCTGGCCTCAAAATCCGGTCCATTTCAAGCATGATTGTGGACATGTTGCATCTGGTACATAGAAATCAAACACAGAATTAGGACATCGTAAATCTATCCTATGAATGCGGAATTGGACCACAATATCATGTGTGAAGCAAATAATCAGTAAGGAACATATACCTTTTTTGTTCAATGGAAAAGAGACCATTTGCGTGCAATAAGTCGTAGGTTCTTGGGTAAGTATCAAATGGTTCACACCTGGAAAATTGCACACCTCTTAAAAGGACGATCCACTTGGATAAAATGATGACCACATGTCGAGATGAGAATATCACGAAAGTATGCAACCTACTTCTCAAAGAATGCATTGCATGTTCCCTAACGATTTGTAATCTTCATGTTGGCATAGATAGGATGTAAACTAGTATATCTTATAGGTTATACGTACAGAAAAAAGAGTCACAAGTATTGTCTCCTTTCTCTTCCATAATTAAATGCAGTGAATGATGAGCAACTCTTACCAGTCATGCATGACTCCAAGTAGTCCACGGTCAAAAATGACAGGTAAGGTATTTTTACCACTAACAGGGACAACATTCAGAACCCAGCAATCCAGTTGATTTTCAATCATTGCTGCTGCAAATCTGTTGAATAAAGCAATTGATAGGACATTATTCTTTCCACTAACTTTAGAAGCATAATGCTGATCAGACGATTGAAATGCCTAATGACAAAGAGTTAACCAACAGAGAAGGAATACAGTACCCTCCAAAACCAGCTCTCATATCCATCACATTTCTAAGTTTTAACTTCTTCCAATGCCAAGCACGGACATAGCCTCCAATTATTTCTTTCCAGAATTTTGACTCTGCATTGAAAAGCTCTTTCCTAGACAGATAAGAATCTACTTGTATGCTCTGGAGTCTATCTGGAGGATACTGCAGGCGTGAAGGCCAAGTAGTAATATTTGCGCCATATCCCTCTTCCGGAAGCCGTGTAATACATGCTTTCAGATCTACATACCTAAATGTGATTGTGAAAAAAGAAATCATCAATTGACAGAATGAAAGAAATGTCTACATGAAATGAGAATCATTAACGTATGGTAAGCTATTGATTCACTTGTTGATTTATGAACAACCTACTTATAAAGAACAAAGTTGTTATTTTCACCGAAGGGCAAGTACTTTTAGCATTATCAGACTACAAGTAGCGGATGTGCCAGTTCGATTTGTTATAACTAGGAAAAGATGAAGCAAAACGACTGAGCTTGATAATCATTTTTCAGGCTTCAGACATGCAAATGATCAAATAGTGTGATGAGTAAGTTGGAGCGAATTTATAGGCCATTACTAAAAGCACCATTGGAACTTCTGCTGACATCATTATTATTTTTATAGTTTTTATCCCAATCAACTTAACAACAACTATGCCTCAATCCCAAAAAAATTGGATAGACTTTATGAATCCTCACAGCTTATGTCGCTCCAATTAAGTGATGACTAACCAACATGGTCCTAAGAAAATGCCTAATCTACAGACGAATCCTATCGAGTACAGACCCCAATCTCCATTCCTTCCTGAACACTACACTACATGATGGACAAACAGATAAATACAAATCTTATTATGCTCTCAAACATGAAAAGGTAAAAGCGGAGCCCATCTGCAAAAATGGACCTTGATAGTGAATGCCAACATAACTTAGATGATTTGTACTGTGAAGAAAGGGTACTTTTCATGGGGAACCACATCCAATTGCTTTTTCAACTTAGACATATGCATTATGAGTGGAAGGGAAAAGCATAGGCGGCGGGGGTGGGGGGTGGAATTTGGAACTTTTGTCCACTTTGACTTAAACCAACAAGATAAGTAGAATATTACCAAACATCGTCTGGGTCATCATGTGGATCACAGAGAGGTGGTTGGGTTCCTTCCTCGCGGCTTAAATAGCAACTGTTATTTAAGGGCTTCTGCCATATAGCGATATAACCTTCCTTCTTCACAAGATTCCAGCAAAGACGAGTGGTAAGATTAACCATCTCTGCATGAGAAAGGACAAGAACCAACATTACGATTTGTTATAGCACGTATTTACTAAACCTGCAATGCAGAAAGTTTTCAAGAAGTAGAGCATGATATAGTATATACAGAAAAGTTATCACAGTTTCAAAAGCTGGCTAGTATTTTTAACTTTAACAATTGGAGGGCGGACAGACAGTTAAGTTTTAAAGAGAACAAGGACACAAGTAGTAGTTTCAGCAACTAAATTTTCCGAATCATTTTATTCATTAGTCAAAATTTTGTTTTATTCATCAACAAAGTAGGAGTAAAACTTAAAATGGAAAAAAGAAATAGTTAAAAGAGTTTGATTGGAGTCAATTTTCTTTAGAAGTCACTTCACTTCTGTCTGAAGAAACGATGCACTGAAAGCTGATTTTGACCTTATCATTAACTTCCTTTTTTTGACAAGGGACCTGATCATTAACTTTCTTGAACATTACAGTCAAAAGTTTTTCTTATGTATGGCCTTTAATAGGAGCTTTTGTACAATCATTAAGGAGTACATCTACCAAAAAGCAGAGAATTGCCTACAGTCAGGTGATTCCTCTTCTTTTATTTCATTTTAAAATTGCTGCAATAACTTTGTACTTACCTTCCCATTGTTCCTCCAGGACTGCTTCATGCTTATAAACAGGTTGTGCAGCCCAAACAAAATATCCACCAGCACGGAGCAACCTGTTGACCTCCAGTAGTAAAATTCCATCTTCAAAAAAATGCATGATAGGATAAAGGCATGAGTTAAGAGACTCTCTTATACATGAGCAGCTAAATAAAGTTCAGCTGACTTGGTTAAAATTAAAAATATTTATCTCTTAGTCAGTTCACAATATGCCTTCTAACAAAGAGAGGGCTCCAAACGAAGGAAAATCATATCTTGAGTTAAATCTTCGCTTTTCCCTTCAGGACTCTAAAGGGTATGGTGCTGCTAAGTCCTAACCTAGAAAAGATAGCTATCTATAGAACACTAGAATATACAGATTAAAACCATAAGCTGTCACCTTAATTAATGAAAGTGAGAAATAAAGGAGTTCTGATAGAAATTACAGTGCAGCACTTCAATTTTAACACAAGCTACAATGTCAAAGGGGAATATGCATCTAAAAACTGGTTTTCTGTACTCTTTGTTAGGTTTCATACTACAAATAAGAGAAACAGATAATAGCATGATCTAGAAGAGCATACCATCACGAGTCCAATTGATCCTACACCTTGAACAATGGATTAGTTCAAAAGCCTGACTTGGATAAAGTAAACGATGTGTCGCAATTGCAGCTACCATTGCAGGCACGCCACGTTCGAGAGCAAACTGAATCTGGTTTTCATGAACGTCTTTTGGAGCCACAGACAGGGTGAGCACATTCCTGGATAGTAAATAAGCACCAAAGCTTGCAACACCACAGCCAATATCTAAAGCAACTCGGACATGATGGCCAAATGCAATTTCAGGGAGCATCTGGCAGATAACACCCAAAAGAAAATTAAAATAAACAAACATCCAAATTTGTTCAATCTGTTACCAGCTTGAATTAAAAAATTATTAAACACCTTTTCAATCTGATCCAAGTACTGATCAGCTCCATGTATGAACTGGGTGCCACCTCCAGGAAACTTGAACTTGTCCTTGTCTATCAATATCCAATTTTGACCCCCCTTATCCTCAGCTAGACGTGCGTGAGGAACATTGCTGAACCAAACCTGCAGTAGAGAAAAAAGTTTTAAAATCCCACAAAATGGATCTGTGGAACTTCCTTTTTTCCTTTGTCATCCTCCCACGAGTAATTATCCGAAAGTACACAACTACACTGGACAAGTGCTTCAGAAATTAAAACTTTGAGCTACTCATCCCAAAATAATTCAGGAGAACATTACACAACTCATAACAATATCGAACAAATGCTTCAAAAAATAAACTTTAAACTTGTCAGCTAACACAAACCAACTTTAATATACAACAACTTTAAACTTGTCAGTTAACACAAACCAACTTTAATATACAACAACAGCAGCATACGCAATGTAATCCCACAAGTGGAGTATGGGGAGGGTAGAGGTTGTTCCAATAGACCCTCAGCTCAACTAAAAGCACCAACTTTAATATCCAATTAGATCATGTCTGAGATAAAACAATTTACCTAACAAACATACACAGATCCAGGTTTTGAAGTTTATGGCTTCCTACATTGATCTCAAGTTAATAAACAGTTATACTTTGTGAATTTCTTAATACATATACAGGATTACACTATTGATCCACCACTAATAACTACATTATCCTCAAAATAAGTAGAATATAACAAACCTCATCGCGACTTTTAGGCCATGTAATCGGAGCTCGATAACCTCTTGGTGGAGGAACCAAGCAATTCAATCCTTTACCTTTTTCAGGACAATGCCGCTCAAATTTCTCCCCTCTCTCAGTTGATTTCAGCTTACTAATTGCTTCTACATTATCCAAACATGGAATGTACTCTCTCATACTATCAGGACACAACCCAAACTTCTTAACCCTAAATCTCTTAACCCCATCACCTTCCTCTACATCCTTCTCATTCCCAACACCCCAATTATCCACAACTTCCGGATCAAATTCCCCCACTTCAAAATTATCATTCATCACCCCATTCTCATCCAACACCCCCATCTTCTGAACCGCCGGAGGCGGTGACGGTGGTGGCGGTGGAGGAGATAAAACAACCTCCACCGACGGCGTTTTTTCCAATGGCTTATCAGAAACGATGGTGTCATTAATTATGGAGGATAAATTGAAGGATTTGTTGAAATTAGGGGAAATGGAAACAAATTGAGAAGAGGGGTTTGTTGGGTTTGTGAGAGAAGCTGAATCTTGACGTGAATTGAAGAAAACAAGCTGTTGAGATCCATCAGACCAGTGTTTCCCGAAGTAAAAAAAAGCTATAGAGAGTAATGCAAAGGCTAAAACTTTGATTACTGTAGCAGATTTGAATGCATCTCCCTTCATTGTTGTCTCCTTCTTCTTCGACAATGAAGTTAACAGAATCAAATCATCTGAAAATTGATAAGCAAAACGAGAAATTGCAGAGTTATAGTAAAAAATAGTAAGAGCAAGAGGAACTGTTCCTTCGTTAGATCTGGAAATCTGAGTGTTATAAAGAGTTTAAGTGTCGGGGACTATAATTTGAGGATTTTATAAATCCTAGGAGTTTAGGTTCAAAATTAAGTGTAATTTATATTTGATATATGAAATTCGAGTGAAGTCATATGTTTCTAACTCTATTATTTGTGTCTCTCCTATCTCGCTCATCTTTCTCCCTTTTTGTTCAATCACTTCGCTCCAGTGGCGGAGTCAGAAACTTTAATAAGGGAGTTTAAAATCTGAGAAGTAAACACACGAACTAGTGGAAGGGGGTTCAACATCTATTATACATACCTAAAAATAATTCTAACTGTGTATAAATAGTAATATTTTTCGCCGAGGTGGGTAAGATGACCCCCCTCATTATATGCTTCCTCCGCCACTGCTTCTCTCCCTGTGTATCTGTCTCCTCTCTTGCTCACTCGCTCTCTCCCTATGTATTTGTATTTCATAATATATCTGAAATGTATCTATTGTGATTTACATATATCTAGGAAACATAGACTATCTCGCTCGCCTTTTTCTTCTTTGTCTTGCCTCTCTCCCTATGTATATGTATTCAGAATGTATCTAATATCACATATACATGAATTTAGTGTGATTCACAGATATTACGATATATATACTCTCTCGCTTGCATCTTCTCTTCTCTCATTCACCTCTCTCCCTATTTTTACTGTATATCTCGTAGCAAAAATACATGTATCTAGATGTATTTGACTTAAAATTTGGTGCGAAACTATTAATAGTGAGACACGATGTAATTAGTTTAAACTATAGGAAAAATTAGTAAATATAATAAAAAATATTTATGTAAATAGATAGTTTTTCCAAATAATTATAATTTCTCAACCATTTAGGAGCTCAAAATCGAATTCATACAGTATTCTCTAGATTTTCGATCAATTCGTCATGAACTTAGTGTGCAAGTAACAAAAAGGTTTGTCTTAGAATAAAGCATTCTATATCAATAATCAATATTTATATACGATAAATTTTACTAGGTAATTGATTAAAAAAATAAAATACACAACAATGATTATATATTCTTTTATTTGAGGTAATGACAATTATAGACAAGTTATTAATACATATAAAACATTACTTTAAGAGTAAGATTATAAATACACTCCTTTTCATTACTTTTGTATCTAATTTGATCTTTATTATCTCTAGTGTATAAGCTATTATATTTGTAACAACTAAAATAATATTTACTTTTTCAGTTACATTATTTGAAAGAAATCAATAAAGATAGCTTAATAATATCTCTCTTACTCTTTTGCTTTATAGTTTGTTTTATTATTTTAAGCAACATCTTAACACGAAGAAATTAATATTTAATAAAAATAATTTACATGTTTTTTGTCTCAAGTATAAATTTAACTTTAATATTAATATAAGCTTCAAATTTTAAACGGAAAAGGGCCTAAAATACCCCTTAATTATGCGAATTGGTACAAAATTACCCTTCTTTTACCTTTCGGGCTTAAAATGCCCTTGACGTCAACCTTTTGGCTCTATTTTACCCTTATCTTTAACAGCCAAAATAATAACAAATTCATTTATGACGTGTCATTGTCCTATTGACTACCCTAATAATTAATTAAAATAATTAATAAAACTAAATACCCACCCAAAAGCCCCACCCATAACCCAAATATTCTAACCCAAATCCTTTCCGGGCTTTGAGAAGTGCATGGAAAGTTGTTTTTCCAACTCCACTAAAATTTTCTGTTGTGTCTCAAATTGAGGAGAAGTTGTTGGTCTCTTTTATTAGGATCATTGTGATAATAGGCCGGCTGCCGAATTCCTCAGCAAAAGTGCAAAACTGAAAGGAGGAAGACTGTAGACGAAGCAGAGAGCACTCTATTGGGTGCAAGGCTTTTTCCACTCTAACAAAATATATAAAGACATCACTAATAGTTTAAACATGTCATATGAAAAATTTGAATTAAAAGTAAACGAAAAGACTATCTTACTATGTTTATAGTTGACGTGAGGCTTAATTGGCTTAATTAACTGAAGTGCCTAAAAGACCATGTTGTTGGCACCACTTTAGAGCATGCCATGTCTGAGGACAAAAGGGACCTGCACTTGTTTTGTGGTACCAAACTGAACCTGGGGATGCAATGGGCATGGAGATACCCATGAACAGATTAGAATAATTGCCGACTATTGATGTTATTTGGGTTAGAATATTTGGGTTATGGGTGGAACTTTTGGTGGGTATTTAGTTTTATTAATTAGTTTAATTAATTATTAGGGTAGCCAATAGGACAATGACACGTCATAAATGAATTTGTTATTATTTTGGCTGTTAAAGATAAGGGTAAAATAGAGTCAAAAGGTTGACGTCAAGGGCATTTTAAGCCCGAAAGGTAAAAGAAGGGTAACTTTGTACCAATTCGCATAGTTGAGGGGTATTTTAGGCCCTTTTCCGAATTTTAAACTATGCGAGGAAAAAGTTCTAAAGAAGGCTCTAACTTCTAGGAGGAAGGGGACAAAATATAGGTCGAAAAATGAAACTTTTATGAACATAATGCGCATATTTTGTGTGAGTTACGTTATTAAAATGATGTGTAGAAAATAGATATAAATTTTTTTTTATGTATAGTGACTTCATGAACATCGTATTCATGAGATGTGCCAAAGAGATTTATAGTTTATTTGATCAAATGTCTTCAAAGTCTTAAAGTAATTTTTTTTCTTTAAAAAAAGTGTGTTTTAATTTTAGGAATTTGATTGTTATCAAATTTTTAAGAGAATTTTTATTTTTTTTTGAGTAAAAACAGAAATTATTTTTTAGAAGATGAGAAAAATAGCTTCTCTTCGTATTTAGAAATACTTTTTAAAAAATTGATCAAATATTAATTATTGTTTAGAAATATCTTTTTAAAATTAATAATCAAACACAAATCATATCTTAGCAAAAGTACTTATTAATTTATTCTACCTTAAACAAAGCTAGAATAACACTAGACTTTCAACCCCACTGCCAGAACATAAAGTCATATTAATGTTTTCTTTTCATATAATATCTTCTACATTTTAATTTACTTGGCCATACTAATTTGATACTTCCGTTAAAAAAATATTTATTTATTAAATTAATCATGTTAATAAGATTTTATTTCGGTTACTACACTATTTGATTGTTGTTTATATTTTTTTCGATTAGATTTTGCACTATTCTGTATTTTGTCTCTATTTTATTCTTCTTTGTACCTAAAATCATTGCACTCGAGCCAAAAATCTATTGGTAACAGTCATTCTACCTCCACGAGGTATTGATAAGATTTGCTTACACTTTATCCTCCTCAAATCTCACTTATGGAATTTCATTTGAGACAATGACCAAAACGGTCCTTAATGTATGTGTAGTGCTTTATTTTAGTCCTTTTACTTGATTGAAATGGTCCTTAATATATAATAAAGGTATTCATTTTGATCCTTAATATATTTCACTTGATTGAAATGATCTTTAATGTATAACCAAAGTCATTCATTTTGGTCCTTAATGCATTTACTTGATTGAAATGGTACTTGATGGATAATTTAACACTCTTTGTTATATATTAAAGACCATTCAATTAAGTTAAGTACATTAAGGACCAAAACAAAACATTACCCATGCATTAATGACCAAAATATGTTATTGTTGCCGTATTAACATTGAGAAACTTACAAAAAATCTCACTAATTTAGGACTTAATTACTTAAATATACTTTACGCTGCAATATTATGAATCTTACCATATTTTGGACATCCAAATACATTTTCTGTGTAATTTGTTTTAGATATGCGTCTAAACATGTTCTTGGTGTAATTAGTTCTGGATATATTGTATCTAAGTATATTTTTGTTTTTTTAAAAAGAATATTAAAAGAAAATTTAAATAAATAAATCAAATTTTAATACCAAGGTCAAATAAAATAAATGGAGATAATAAAACCCCAATCCCAAAGCCTATAAAACCCCCCAAAACAAAATAAATTCACCTGAAAATCTCCCCTTTTCCTTTATCGTTAAGCTTCTGCAATTTTCAATTTTCCGTTTAGGGTTTCCTTCATTTCTCAAATTCTCTTTCAAATTCCGATGAAATGAACCAAATTTCCATCGACCGTGCCGGAAACGATTCATCATCCAAGTCTGTAAACGAAACGGTGAATGGGTCTCACCATTTTACCATCAGGGGTTACTCTTTGGCCAAAGGAATGGGACCTGGAAAGTACATATCTAGCGACATTTTCACCGTTGGTGGGTATGATTGGGCAATTTATTTCTACCCAGATGGTAAAAACATCGAGGATTCTTCCATGTATGTGTCTGTTTTTATAGCATTGGCTAGCGAAGGAACAGATGTTAGGGCGTTGTTTGAGTTGACGATGTTGGATCAGAGTGGAAAAGTGAAACATAAAGTTCATAGCCACTTTGATCGGGCATTGGAAAGTGGACCTTATACTTTGAAATATAGAGGAAGCATGTGGTATGTTTTCTAAAGTTTATTTTGTTGATTAATTGTTAGCTATGTGTTGAAGATTGGAAATTTTTGTTTGTGTTTGTGTTCGGGCTTAAAATTGTGCAATTAGGGTTTTGAATTGTGTTTGATTACCAATTTGGATAGTTCTTGTAGGTTGATTGTAGGTGTAAAAGGTGTCTAATCATGATTTTTATTGAATTTGATCTTTGGTTCCTGGTAATCATACCTGATTTTGTATGTTTTACTTGAGCCTGTGTAGTACGGTCATAAAAATAATAAACCCAACAAAGGTTGGGGTCGATCCAATGAGGAGTAGGCGTTAGTCAAGGTGTCGAAGAGTATGCAAATTTGTGAATTTCTTTAGTTTTCTTCAAATAAAAGAGTGATTAAGTAATTAAATCTTAAACTAGACTATTTTCTAAGATAGGAATGCAAGAAAGTGTGACTTGTTGTTTATTTATTAAAGGGACTGGAGTTGTAGGCTTGTTGCCTCAATATGGCATAGCTATGCATGGATATAAGTATCTTACGATGATTATGATTCAATTGAAAGCTACCTACTAGTTCTTCCAAACTCAAAGAGAAAGAAATATTAAGACACAATTGATAGACCCAAGTAGGGATTTCTTTTTCCTAGTTTGATTCCATTCTCAAGCATAAATTTCCTTAATATAATTCTATTCCTTACCACTTGTCAAAAATCCAATGCAATTTCATAGATGTGTAGGGCTTAATCTAGTATTTGCAACCACCAAATTGACAAATAAGAATGTAAACAAGTAGATAATCAAAAGCTAAACTAATATTCATTCATATTAATGCCATAAGAGTCTACAACCCCAGCTAGTGGGTTTAGCTACTTATACTAGAAATGAAAAATACAAGATAATGCAATAATAAACATAATTAAAGATTAAGCAAAGAAGAAGATGTGAACTCTATGGTGAAAATCTCTAGATCCTTCACAAGTTAGCTATAGATACTTCTGCACGACTTAAACAGATCAAAAACTGCCCAAGAAAATGACCTAATTCCTCAGTGAGAGCGAATCAGTTGTCAATTGTGTACCATCGTACCTAATTAATAAACATTTACCTTATCAATAAAAGAAAGAAAAGAAAGTCAATGATTGTGAATCAGTTGTCAAATGTGCTTTCTCAAGATAATCATATCTCGTGCGTCAAGCGTCATGTGAACTAAGCCTTATAAGGAGGACCCATTATTCCAGAGTTTTGAAGGTTGCAGTTGGTCCTAGGAGTAGACACAGCCAAATTTCTTGCTTATAAAAAAAGAAAGATATTTGACCCTCATGTGTGGAGATCAGCTACCTCACTCAGTTTTCCCTTGAGTGGTGTCTATTTGCCTTTTTGCTTTCCATCTCCTCTCCATTGCTTTAATTCCAGAGATTTGTGATGCATCCGCCACTAATTTGTTACTAATTGCCTTCTATACATACATTGTGTGTCGATGCAAGAAAATTTTCATTTGCACCTGGTAAGTTTTGATTATAAATATGGTAATGAATCTGATATATTGTGGATACACTCAGTAACAAGTTAGGCTTTGATAAGCCTCAAGAAAGTTCACCAGATTTTTTAGTTGGTGAACTGTATGTCCTTTTGAATCCAAGGTGTTGAAATACTTTGGAACTGTTTCTTTGTATTGGTCCTTATGAGAACATCTTGTCTGTATTTCAGGGGTTACAAACGATTTTTTAGAAGAGCTAGTTTAGAAACGTCTGACTACCTGAAGGATGATTGCCTTTCCATGCACTGTACTGTTGGAGTTGTCAGAACTCGTGTTGAAGGCCCAAAAAATTATAGTGTTACAATTCCACCATCAGACATGGGCCAAAGTCTCAAATACTTGCTGGATTCTGAACTTGGTTGTGATATAGTTATCCGGGTTGGAGACGAGGCATTTAAGGGTCATAAGTTGATACTTGCTGCTCGGTCTCCTGTGTTTAGAGCCCAATTCTTTGGCCTTATTGGGAATCCTAAAACGGACGAAGTGGAAATTGAGGATATTGAACCCTCAGTCTTCAAGGTAATTAGTTCATGGTGGAAACATATATAATTAAACGAAGGTGTGGAAAATGGAGAATTTGAGAGATGAAAGGTCTTTTAGTCGCATTCCAAATTTAACTTTGACGTTCAACTGGTGTATAGAATTTTCTTTTGGGTGATGGGTGGGGATGAAAGCAACTGGTTTATCATATATTACATTGTTCATTGTTAAACAGTAGCATGTACCAATACTTTTGATTATTTTTTTTTTCCTGAATCAGCATGTAGCAGTATGATATATAGCCTGAGAATATTTGATCTAAAGTTGTTAGAGCACTAATGTTTGTGCAAACGAAGCATTTTTAAAAATAAATTTACCATTGTTGCTTTAGCTGGTAATTTTATGTTTTAGATAGTTCTTAGTATTCTTAGTTGCTTCTGCGCCAGTCGGTTTTTTAAGGGCAAAGAGAAAAACATTAATGGTAGCAAGTATTTAGCTAAGCAGTGTCATTCCTTAAGGTTTTAGGCTCAGGCTCTTCTTGTTTTCGGTCATGATGTTGCACTTAGATTCTCCAACTTCAGTTTCTGTCTGCTGTTTTCTATATCTAAACTATATATATTACTTGTGCTAACATAACAGTCCTTTTTTAGAAGCTGAGATGATTAAGGTGGACTTATTTTGTTATGTAGGCTATGCTCCAGTACATTTACTCTGATGAGCTTCCAGATTTAATTGAAATTACTGGCTCTACTTCAACTTGCGCTTCTACGATAGTGATGCAGCATCTATTGGCAGCAGCCGATCGATTTGGTTTAGATAGGTTGAAAGAGTTATGTGAGGCGAAATTGTGTGAAGAAGTCAATGTGGATACTGTGGCAACAACTCTTTCTCTTGCTGAGCAGCATCGATGCCCACAACTCAAGGCCATCTGTTTGAAATTTGCAGCTACAAACTTGGGAGGTGCGTGTTCTCCATAGATGTGAGCGGTGAGGCATTTCAGGTTATGTCATTTTTAGTTTTTGTTAGTCAATTTAACAACAGCATGTTCTTAACTCTGCTTGTTCATGTCAAGTTTGTGTGGCAAATTTATTTTTCGGCTTAAATGTAAATGCCAGGAAAAGTACTCTTATGGTAAATTTCCAGACTGGCAGTAGTCTCTTGAAATACTCCTGTTAAGGACCCATCTCCTGTATGAATCTGATCGTCTTAGCTTGAACTTGGTTGCCAATGATTAAAGTTTATAGAGATGGGTATCCGTCATTGAGGCAGTTTCTTTTTGACCTTGGTCAAAATGCACTGTTAGCGTGTCAACGGAGTATCTCAAGTGAGGTTCCTTGTTGCGCAAAACAACTCTTCTATTATTTGATCTGAGCTTCCCGATCAGTTAGTTGATGGCTAGCTTGGAAGATATGAGAGAATATTTGAGTGGTTTTGGCTTCTTCAATTAGTTTTTCTTGGGGAAAACTTAATATCCCTTGGAAACAAAATATACATAAACCAAAAATTGTATGTTGAAAAAACATTCAAAATTTGACAGCTGATAGATAGGAGTCATTGCTTATGGTTACGCCCATTGAGTCTTTGGTGCCGATTTTGCGAAGATGTGTAATTTGCACTTTCAATTGACAAAAGGAATCATGATTGATGATTCAATGTGTAGTACTAGACAAAAGTCAGTTGTTTTAGGCAAAGTTGCAAATAGCACAGAGTAGCAATAATCTGCTGCCACTTTATCATACAGACACACTGTTAATGTGATTGTTATGTTGGATAAATGGTAAATCAATAATAATAACTGATAGGTAACTTTTCTTGTCGTACTAAGTTTGTTTTTATCTGTGGAGAAGGCTGGCTTCATTGAAATTTGAGTAGTTGAAGTGCTTTATGAATGTTTTTTTGTATTAGTCCATTATGTTTATGATCTTATAAATCATTGGGGTGAATTTTGAAAAACTGGGAAGCCTTCCAATACTAGAACAAGAGTATGTGCCATTTTGTTTCAGATTCTTGGTTTCATGCAACATTCAGTCATTCACTATATTTTAAAGCATATGCTATAATAGCTAGGATAAGATATTGTGGAATTATCCGGGCTATTTTCTTGCAGTTGCTGAATTGTTTGATTTCTTTTTTACTAAACAGTGGTCATGCAGAAAGATGGATTCAAGCACTTAGAAGAGAGCTGCCCCTTACTGTTGTCAGAGCTGCTGGAAACAGTGGCATCCGTCGATGAGAAGCCAAGTCTGATGTCTAGCAAGAAAAGGAGTAGCAGCAGCAGCATCTTTGGACTGGATCTGGCTGCAGATGGTGCGGCAGCAGATTCTGTTAACCTTACTGTTAGGCGGGTGAGGAGGAGGATGTAACCGTGTGTAATAGTATTGCCTTTGAAGTGCAATGAGAGTTAGGTTGGGAATGTGTTAATGGAGAACTCAACTAATGAATAGTTTTCTTCTTATTATTGGATTTGAGAACAGTTTTAGTGATCTGAATGATAACTTGTGGTGCTAGCCTCATATGTTATTTCAGACAGCATAAGGTAGGATAGGTGGGGAAGTGAAAGTTTACTAGTTGTAGTTTTCACTACTTTCAGCTTTATGTGAGATGCAATATATGAATGAATATGTAAAAAATTCTCCCTGATTAGTAATATTGGAATTAGTTATACTGACATTATTCTTTTGATTTGCTCTACTGAATGAATAAGGTGTATTAGAATAGAAATAGTATTGTTTTGTTCACAAGATAGATTAAAACTATGTATACATCACTCTTTCCAAACCCAAACAAACGCTGAATATTATTTACTCCTAGTGGTTCCACAAGATGGAGAAAATGATTGAAATAATGACACATTTAAAATTATTGATCTCATAGTACTCGATTCCATTATATGCACTGGGACATCTAAAAGGCCAGTTTTTTTTGGAATAGTATTACTTATAATAATGCTACCAATAATTATACTACGTCTTTTTCTTATTCTTATCGAAAAATAAAAATATCCCTTTGCCAATCATAACTTCAAAAAATATTAGTGGGCCATAAAAACGGGTCGTCCTCACAAAATTGGACTCCGTACTGACTTTCCATTTGCCACACGGATCCAACTATTTCAGATCTTCAACCACCCGATTCTATGGCCCAATCATTATATTATATGGCCCAACAAGCCCAATCATTGGACTCCTACATGGTAATTCCCGTGATCCAAAGTTGATGTTGTACTCATGTCGAATCCTCTAAAAATGCATTACGTTGGAAAGATTCAACATGTATTCACTACTATTTTTAAAGAGTCTGAATAACGTAGTTGCAAGGTACTTTTCTTAAAAAAAAAAAGTGAACAACCTAAAATCTCTTAATAAAACAAATATAACTCAATTTTTCCTAATTTTTTTTCAAAGAAGAACAATCCTCAAAAGATATATGGTGCACCTAAAATTCACAAATAGCCTTTTTTCTAAAACCTTTTTATTTTAAAAAAAAAACATTATTATTATGGCATAATAATATCACAAATTTCATTCGTGAATTCTAAAAAATTATGATAATTAATTATTTTTTAAAGACGGGGTTGAAAAGACAAAAAGTTATCAAATAGATAGTACTCCTCCATTTTAATTTGTTTGTCTTAATTTTATTTTGTCAACTTTTGATGAAGAATGTCTTCTTCTTTTATTGACAACTCCTTAATCCTGACTTTCCACATAACATGTTGAAAACCAAGACATCCAATATATCTTTCATTTAAAATTACAAGATATAAAAAGTCTTTTTTTACTTTCGTAAATTTTGTGTTAAATCAAAATCAAACAAATAAATCGAAACGATGGAGGATAGTTTCTTACAAAGATGTCTAAACTCTAAAACAACCACACAATGTTTTTTGAGGCTAAAAAAATGTTATGTTATGTTATGATCATGTGGCATTACGGATCCGTACCCTCAACACCACTTGCTAACAATGTGGGCTTTGTTTTGTCTATTTATAGTCTTTAAATCATTGGGCCTATTAGGTTTTCATTCATCTATTTGGGCCAGTAGGTGAATATAGGCCCACTGACCCAGCCATTGTCAACATCAACTCTATGACTGCTCATTGCCCTTCTTTCCCACCCACCAACTCCATCACGAGAATCAATAATATTCTCACTTATTCCTCGAACTGTATATTGATTGTAGAGGAGTTGAACCACTTGAGTAAAGCTCATTCGCTCTGATAGGGATAAGTTTAAAATAAATTAAAGGGCAAGATAAATTTGTTCGACTCGTCAAAAATAATTTTATTTGCGGCCAAGATATCACAAATTGTTTTTTCATCATTAATGTGGATAAAAATAATATTACGATAGAAATTAGTTATCCCAAAATTTTATCTCAGTCAAACATGAGATAAGCTCATCATAAAATTAATCAAAAATTCTTTATTCTTTATTCCTCGTATCAAACACCTAATATACATAAAAAATAATTATTAAGAATTAAATAAGATAATCTGTTTTTTAAATCTAAAATCCACAGTCCCCCTTTTTTCTCACCAACCATTCTGCTTTAGACGTGGCCTTAATTTCCATGACAAATAAAGTAATTTGGCGGTAGCGGCGGTGCTAGACTTTGACTCTATCATAAAATAAAATAAATGACATTAACAAATAAATTAAATTGAAAAGAATACTTTTTCTTAAAAACTTCATCAAACATCTCAACTTTTTAAAATAAATCACTACCAATCTCTTAAAAAATTGATTAAACATGAGTGACAAATTCGATAAATCAAATTAGTTTAAAGTATATTGAAGAAGATATACCTAGACACATATATTTTTGCTATCAAATATACTAAAATGAGAATATAAAGGAGCGAGATGGAGAAGGAGGCGAATGAGAACAAATATTCCAAATACATATAAATCACACCAGATACATATTGTATCTGCAAGCAGTGACGTAGCTACATGGTTGTCAGGTGTCTAATTGGACACCCTTCGTAGAAAAAAATACCGTACATACAAGTAAAATGATATACGAAATTATTAAAACTCCCTCCGTCCTATTTTATGTGAGGTAATTTAACTCGGCACGGAGTTTAAGAAAGAAAGGAAGACTTTTAAAACTTGTGGTCCAAAATGAATTATAGAAATTTGTGTGGCTGTAAATCATTTCATTAAGGGTAAAATGGACATTTTATAGTTAAATTGTTACTTAATATAAAAATGTGTCATTCTTTTTTGACTGACTAAAAAGGAAAGTAAGTCACATAAATTGGACAGAGGGGGTAACATATTTCGGATACCCCTAAGCCTTAACACAACAAGCTGTTATAGCCTAGTGATTTCAGTAGTGCTCGCGTGTTCGAAGATCACTAGCAACAAAAAAAAATTCCGCCACTATCTGTAATTCTCTATATATTTGGTGTGATTCACATGTATCTGAAATATCATATACATAGAAGAATGACGAACGAGATTTGTTATATGTATCTCAAATACATGTGTATCCATCTGAATACAGTGTATCTAAAACAAATTACACATAATTTTGATCTCAATGTCCTGTGATATATGTATCTAAGTAATTAACTTCTAAACGAGGTACAATTGAAAAGTGAACCTACCTCAGTAATTTGACACGTGGCAAAATATAATGATTGTTGACGAATAAAGCACGTACACGTGTCAAACAATTGGTGAAACACGCCATGAAGCACTCAAATGGTCTATGGAAGGTATAGTTTTGTAAGGCTGGAAATTCCAGAAACTTCGAGGCAACTCTTGGTTGTAATTAAATGGCGCAAAATCATCTTAGCGGCCAATATCATGCCACGTGTACTGTAATGCCACATCATCATCCGACGTGGCATCCTCACTGGCTCGAAATTGATTCGCCTTTTCTCTCTCATAAAAACCTTTAGGTCACCTTTCAAATATTTTCGCCAACAAACACACAGCAGAAAATCTGAGATTGTTAGTGAATTTTCATCATTTTTTGTGAAGTTGTGGGAATGAATGGAAGTGAATTAGGTGAAGGAAGTATGAAAATGGAGGTAATAGAGAAGGAAAAATTAGTGTATATGTGGGGGTATTTACCGGGAGCTATGCCGCAGAGGTCGCCGTTGTTGTCTCCGATTGTTGTGGGAGTTACACAGCAGGGGATTGTTAATGCAGGAAATTACTCATGGAAGGATGTATGTGGTGGTGGTTGTGGATTTGCTATGGCTATTTCAGGTGATATTCCTTCTAATTTTAGTTTGATTTTGTGTTTTCAATTGAGCATGTGTTCTGGTTAGCTTACGAGCACCTCGATTAATTTTATGGATACTTGTGCTTGTGATGTTGTGTTGTTGAGAGAAGTAGAAGAGTGTATTTTGTATGGATAAAATATTTTTCAATTTTTTCATGTTTGATTCGTCAAATTTTTTTGAGAAAATATTTTTTGAAATTAGGAAAATTACTTCGTTAGTAGAATTAGTAAAAGTAATTTCCACAAGTAACTTTTCACATTAATTAGTAAAACTATGGTGTTTGGTAAAATAGTGCTGATACATATTTTTGGTATGTTTGGTAAAATAGTGCTGATGCATTTTTTTTTTTGTATTAAATGTCCTTGTAATTCTTTTATAAAAAAATATTACTTGCATTAAATTGTATGAATGACAAAAATGAAATGCAGAGGCAGTCAGGAGTTTAATTTCAAAAAGAGCATTTTGGGGATTATAAAGACTATTAAGAGTAAAATAGTGAAAAAGTTGATTAAAGATAAGTGGGAACTCCCTAGCATAAGGAGAAGATAGTATATGTTGTTTCATTTGCTTTGTATTTTACTATCATATTTTTCTTGTAATCTTGTGTCGAAAATTTTCCTTTTGAGCAGAGGGTCTATAAGAAATAATATCTCTACCCCACAAAAGGTAGGGGTAATGTCTGTGTACATCCTATTCTTCCCAGATCTCACTTGTGAGATTACATTAGGTATTTTGTCTTTTGAAATGGTTATCAAAAAATATATTTGTGTATAAACACTTCTAATGTTTACCAAATGTGTAGACAAGCCAAAAACTGCTTATAAACTGATCATACCAGCTTACAAGTTTAGTCATGAATATTATTTGAAAAGAAAGTTTGGATTATTTTATAGTATTTACTCTGCACCAATTTATGTGACACGTTTCACTACTCGAAAATTCAACCTATGTGAACTTTGACTAACATTTCAAAATGTATTTGACCAACACCTTTTGTATAGTTTTTTTTTTTTTTTTTTTTGATAAAGAACACCTTTCATATAGTTTTTGAATGTCAAAATTTTATTTTTAAAATATTGAGTTAATCTAATCCAATTTAGGTTAAACAATTAGTCAAATTAGCTCTTATGAAGCAAAGAGTGCCACATAAATTAGGATGGGGAGTAACTGATTGTTTCATCTAAGGTTGTACTGGACATCACTTCTCAGAACTTACTTTAGTTTTCAGTGAATTTCTGATGCACTACTTCGTGGCAGAACTTGGAAATTCTTCTTTGTCTTCATAGTACTAAGTCCTAAATTGGATTTAAAATAATCATCTTTACGATTTCCCATCTTGTTATATCTGTGCTACTTGACTAACCTAAATTGCACCTACCATGCTGTTTTATACTACTCTTTATCAGATTCTGGAAAGATCATTACATGGGGTTCAACTGATGATTTAGGACAATGCTATGTGACATCAGGGAAACATGGGGTAATTCACTAACTTTGCTTACTCAGCTTAATGACTACTTATACATGACACATCTAAATTTACACGCAATTTCTTACTTTTGAAGGAAATTCCGGAGCCTTTTCCCCTTCCTGATGAAATTTCTATAGTAAAAGCCGCAGCAGGTTGGGCACATTGTGTTGCTGTTACAGGTATCCTAAGCAATGTTAATGATAGTGGTGCCACTAATCTTCGAGCAACTCGAAGCTTGTATACTTTGTGACTTGGGATTTTTAAATGTGAAAGTACATCTACTTCAACTTCCATTATGATCTCCTCCTTCACTGGATTTGGGTACTCATAATTCTGCTAAGTTGACAAATACATGATTGACTATGTTAGTGTCCCACATTGCTTGAGGGATGGGTTGTTTGTCACGTCTTGAGCTAGATTTTAGCATTAAGTTAGGCCTAAAGTGCATTTTTAATCATGATATTAGTGTCAAAGCCATCCCTGTTATCTTGTTTCCCGATGTTGGGCCATTAAGTAATGTTATGTTATCTATACTCTGGTTGGCTGGGGTTGCAGGGTGTTAAGTGTCCCACATTTGGTTGAGGAATGAGTTGTTTGTCTCCTTACATGGTCTTGGCAATCGTCACCCCTTGAACCAACTTTAGGGGTTGAGTTAGGCTCAATGACCATTTCTTTTTTTGATTAGTGAGCTCTGGCCTCTAATATTTGTATATTTGTTACCATGGTTTATAGGTTCTCTTTTTGTTTGTTTTCATAATCCCTCATTCCAATGTGTTTATGGAACCTTAGAATGACATTCTACTCAAAACTTAAATGCAGAAACTGGAGAAGTTTATACATGGGGGTGGAAGGAATGCATTCCTTCTGGAAAGTTTCTTGGGGAGCAAGCATTAGACAAGGAGGTAAGTGATGGGCAGAGTTCATTCCCGGCACAGCAAGGTATTTTTGGATTGGCTTCACTGTCACAAAGAAGCACAATCTGCTATTACATTTTACAGAGTAATATTTTGAAGATTAACTTTATCACAGTAAGCCGTCACCCCCAGGGATCGAGATCCAAGATTGGAGCAGCACCTGGTATAGAAACTAGAGGGGGAGAGGATGGTGCAAAACGTAGACGGGTATCATCAGTGAAGCAACCAGCTGAGAGTTCATCCTCAGGTGATGAAGGTCTCTCAGCATTGCCATGTTTAGTCACACTGAATCCAGGGGTGCGGATTGTCAGTGTAGCAGCTGGTGGGCGGCATACACTAGCATTATCAGGTAATTTTGTATGTCTTGGATAAACTTCCTTCGCACATCATACAATTATCTTTACGTTCCTAGAACATCATTTGTGTACATTGCCCTTTATGAATTATACAGTTACATTGTCATAGATTTTCCAAAGAAGAATAACATTTTTCTTTTTTTAGATATAGGACAAGTGTGGGGTTGGGGCTATGGAGGGGAAGGACAGCTTGGCCTAGGCTCCAGGATTCGAATGGTGTCCTCCCCACATCCTGTGCCATGCATTGATTCTTCTTCTTTGCGGAAGGACAGAGCTATGGGCCTTTCTCATGGATGTCCGGGGTCAGAGGGACAAGGCCTCAGAGTTCCTGGGAATTACATCAAGAGAATTGCGTGTGGGGGCCGACACAGTGCAGTAATTACAGGTTCGTTTTCTAGTTTTTGGGAACATCATTAGGATATTTGGTCAGTTGGTTATACTAACATTTCAGCAGTTTCTTATTACAACGAACATTAATTATCACTAATCAATGTGCCTACTTCATGTTGACTATACATGTGCATTCTTCATATGACTGATGTTTTCACTCTTTCTATGTGTTCTCTATTGGTACATTATCATATACAGTTTCCTTCTTGCAGTCCTATAATTTACTTCTACAATAATTTCTACTTATAATTTATTGCTGCTGAATTTCAAGGTAGATGCTGGAGCACTGTTAACTTTTGGTTGGGGATTGTATGGACAGGTGAGTTTCTTGGGATCAGTCTATTGCAATATAGTGAATTTAAGCATTGGAGTTATTTAAAATAAACTATATTTTTGATGAAACAATAACCACATTTTTTTTCTTTGTGTGCGTCCGCGTGTGTGTATATCCATCATATGTGTTGTGTACATCCATCGTATGTGTATAAAGTTAAGTGACATATGCCTCATGTCATTATTTTCTTCTGAACCCAATTGGACTGGACTTGAAGAAATTTGCATCCACTATGTTGTAGCACGATGATCTTTTGAACCCTAGAAACTTGACCACAACAATACTTACGTATTCCACTTCTTCCATAAGAAAGAATGTGTGTGTATATAAATTACCTAACAAGAGAAAGAAGAAGGAATATTGAGTCTGTGAGCTCCTTATGCCAATGCATGAAGTTCATTTCAAATTTTCCTAAAGGTGCTATGAACTTGGGAAGGCATAGTAAATTAATGGGTAATCGTAGGACCTCCCTACAACAATATTAATTATATGTTCCCTTTTGATGCATTATAGGATTCTTTTATTTATTAAATAGTATATTAAGCATTGATGTTGCATTTTGCAGTGTGGTCAAGGGAGTACAGATGATGAGCTAAGTCCCACATGTGTATCTTCATTACTTGGCATCAGGATAGAGAGTGTAGCAGCAGGGCTCTGGCACACTGTATGTATTTCTGCTGATGGTGATGTATATGCATTTGGAGGGAATCAATTTGGGCAGTTAGGCACTGGAGCTGAGCAGGCTGAGGTACAATTTTGAACTTTTGTTCTTTCCCTCCTATCCAACCCTGTAGCTCTGTTAGTACTGTTACAACTATTAATATAAGAGGCTCATACGGTGAAATGTGGTTTGCTTACTTGGAAATACTGGCAAAGTTCTTATTGACAGGGAATTTTCCTCTGGTAAGGGTTGTTACTATAAACTTTTACATAAGTGCACAGTAGGGCATTACCCCTTCAGTAGCTTTCCTATGTTATAGACTATACCAAGACTCCTGCAGATCTTTCACAATCTAGTGGTGAACTTTTACTTTTTTACCTATATCAGACACTACCTCGGCTCCTGGATGCTCCAAGTTTGGAAAACATGCATGTGAAAGTTGTATCTTGTGGAGCACGTCATACTGCCGTAGTCACAGGTATGGCTCGTATCTGCATCTCAAAAACTTTTCTCCTGGTAGACATATTATATTTAGACTCATCAGAAGCTTCAGTAAATTGATGGGGCTAATCAGATGAACATTAAGGTGACAAATGACCGTGTCAGTATAGGGTCAAAGAAACTCCAATATTGAAGAATACTTGGATATGTAACATCCTGCTAATTAGTCTAGTGAATATGATAATGGGACAATGATTTTTGCTGTGGAATTATTTTGGTGAACGGTTTCAGAAACCTCTAACAAATGCCTATATCTATGTAGCAGATTCTCTGTTTGTCGTTATGTATTTTTAGGAGAGCCCTTTCATCGATCAATAGAGTAGACTTGATGTGGGTCAACCCATGGCATCATAAATCTTGGTGTACATTAACTAAGGACTTGTAAAGACTTATAATTGGACAAACTACTACAAGGTCCTCAACTTGATTGGCTGAAGGCGCACAATACCCTTTTTTTCTCCAAAATTCATTTTCTTTATTATGTTCAATAACTTGGGGTTTAAGCACTAGTATCATCATGGTTGACTTTCTTGATTTGATATGTAACTGCCATAAATATATAGCTGAGATATCCGAGGGAAAGAGTCAATTGTCCTATGGGGAACTCAGTTAAGTAATTTCTCCTATAGACAATACATGATTGTAGAGGTGGAAGAAATCGTCTTTCTTAAACCAACATGGTAAATAAGGCATAAAGCTTACTTGATTGTTGAAGTGGTGTGGTGAGTAACTGGAAAGAAAAAGGATGCAGTCACTTTTTTTTAGGTCAAAATAGCTTACTGTATCGTTCTGATAAGCTGCTAAGTTAGCTATCTTTTGGACGTATAGCAACTAACATCTTAACAGTTGTTCATTCTAGAGAGTATTCTTTTTTTTTTTGTTAAGCTCATAACCTTTCTCCTGTTTGTTTTATGAAGGTGATAGCAAAATATTCTGCTGGGGGTGGAACAAGTATGGTCAGGTAGCTATAGGTGTTCACTAGTTTGTTAAGTTCAATTGTTTGGCATTATACAAGTGGTTATGAGCTAATGAACAAATGAATTCATTCATCTTTGTGCAGCTTGGACTGGGTGATGTGATTGATCGAAATATTCCATCCCAAGTCTCAATGGATGGTCATGTACCGATAAATGTCGCTTGTGGATGGTGGCACACACTTCTACTAGCTGAATCACCTACTTGAACTATTACTCATCTTATTGATGCAAATTCACCAGTTTTGCTAGGTTAGGTGCCTTTGGTTCTCTATTCAAGATATGATATATGCATATGGTACATATAGTAGTTTGCTTGCATATATATATATATATATACTAGCATGGAGCCAAATTCTTTAGTTGCAAGAATAAGGTGGTCATCGTCATCCTACCAAGGCAGCAACATGCAAATAAAGATATCGTCTACCTATCGTGTCATGTTAGCTTAGGATACAGTGTAAATCCTCTTCGCTACTGGATTTTCTGATGTATCGAAGATACTCTGGTATTGTTTGTTAGAGCAGCAACTATTACAGATTTTGGAGGTACTCTTTTCGGGTTAAGACGTTGTTAGACTGTTGTAATTTATCAATCTTGTGTCTTGATGTTTAGAGTTTGTGCATGTATATAATGGTGGTTTGAAAATTTTATGGGCAAGTTTCAGTTACTTTTTTCTTATTTTTTCATTTAGTTGACAGTTTCAGCCAAGTTTATTTGCAGCTGTTCACTGCTGATATTATTTGCATGTATACACTAATGTCTCACAGGCAGGCAAATCTCACTTGTGAGATAACACTGGGTATGTTGTTGTAGGCAACAAACGCCAGTTACTGCGAAAATTGAAGTGCATAGAAAATCCTCCTCCCAACACTATATCATCGATCTTTAAAGTTTATTGAAAGGATAATTGCATCTTTGGCCGATTAAACGTTTGTGAATTTTGATTTTGATTCTTGTATTATTTAGTTATGCATATTTAACTTGTGGTTAATTAAAATTTGTGTTTTTGCTCCGTTTGTGGGGAGCTTATTACATTTTGATTATTCCTACAATTATATTCTTATTCTCCAATGTGTGCAACTGTTTATTGCTTCATTTATTTTGTGTCTTGTTAACTGTTTGTAATCATTCTTCAAATGCCCCTCTTTTGAGTTGAGGGTCTATCGTAAATAATTTTTCTACCTCACAAAGGATTACTTATATCCTACCAACCCTAGACTCTCCTTGAATTATATTACTATTATCTTTGGGGGGGGGGGGGGGGGTTACAGTACTTGGTGACTTGATTATCCAAACACCAAAAAAGGAAAGTCTGCTATTTTTTTTAAAAAAACAATACTATCACATATGATGACTAACCAGAGAACACAGAGTGTTCTCCAGTTGGGCCTAGCACCAAAATGCAACATCTATAATGGTTTTGTGTGTGTTTTCAAGCAGATATCAACAATTTATATGTTCTTTTTAAAAATAATAAAATAAAAGATAATGGGAGTAAGGGAAGGGGAAATGGGGAGGGGATTAGAGAAATCGAAATCGAACCCTCACCAATAAAGTGAAAGTTCACATAGCCAACCATCATCAATTTACATGTTTCACTCTTCAATTGATTAGAAATAACAAGGCAAGGGAATTGGTTTATGAATTAAGATGTCAAAAATCAAATGTCAATAGCAATGAAAGATAACCTAGGGGGATCTTGAATAACATCTTACTTCATGAATCCATGGCATACACTTTGTATTACACAACCAAAAAAAAAAATGGTTTTAATAAGAGGCTCATTTCCAGATATGATGAACCTCAAAACAAGCCACTAAAGGAAAAACATAGTTACTACTTCCTGTACATAAGTTCTCAAAGTCAATAACATTCACATCACCATATGAATACGTGGTAGCATGTGGAGAAGGGCCCTTTAATCAAGAGGCCGCGAGCCAAAACATGACACAGGAAGAAATGGCAAGGAAGAACCATGAGATGAAAGCCAAAGCTACTGAAATTTGAAACATATGGCAGGACAGCTTAGGGGTGGATTTGCACATATTTGTATCTTTAATGATCAAAACTACCACGCCGGCTGATGAGCATGCAGCAGCAAGTGATAAAATGGCTGTCACCTGCATCATGATAATATTTACAACATGAATGCAAAATATGTCCAGAAATTACATGCAAAATGATAAACTATAGTAATCTTATTTAACATAAGAGGAGCTATAGTAATCTTATTTAACATAAGAGGAGTCTCTTCTTTTTAAATAACCGATTAGTGGTATGCCTAAGATTGCCATAACACCTTCTCCCTCTTGGAAACTGGCTAATCAAAAAGATTTTACTTGACTTTCAGGAAGTCAACAATCAGCACAGCATTGGCTTGTCTAAAACTACCTATGCTGATGATGCGTAGAGTATAGGATAATATAGGATGATAATTGAGTGAAGTAGCATTATTTTGGTTTAGCCAGAATTGGCTGCCCTTTAGCACAGGGCTTATTCTGATCAAATGAATATAGCAGTTGGATTAGATATGATGCATCTCCATGTTAATCTTATGTACTGTTCCGGTATCTCCAGTAGGATCTCAAAGATTCGCCAATAGGGAAAGCATTCCAATATCTTGCAAGTTCAACTGTATCCGACTTCAAACAACTAAAAATGCTGAATTGCTAGGATTGAATATTACAAAAACATAGTAATTGTTCCAGCAGAAAATATCAGTTTTCTTGCCTAGAAGCTGATATATGCAAGACTAGAGTGAGCAACATCATTTTACTAGTCACTCTCAAAAGGTCTATTATTAGTACAGTTACCAGAAACCATAACTTCTTCCCCTGATATGAGACCTTTTAAAGGCATACATTAATGACAACAACACCATACCCAGTATACACATGTGGGGTCTGCAAAGAGTGGAGGTGAACGAGACCTTACACCCTACCTTTGTGAGGTAGAGACTAAAGAGTTTGTTTCCAATAGACCCTCAGTTCAAAGCATTTTAACAAGGATAACTTAATAATTTCTTTGAATCCAAAAATAGACACATGATTCAAAAAAGGATATGCCACAACCATTCCTTGTCATGCATTAATCAAGCTACAATATCCAGAAAACATGTTCATAGTGTATCTTATTCCAATGCTATGGGTAAACCGAATGGTAATAGAAATTTAGACACACATTCACGACAGGGAAACATAGAAATGATGTGTGATGGTAAGTGGAACTCACATTAACCATAAGTTTGCTCTGTATCTCATAACGAAATCAATGAAGTTGGCTCTTTTGACTCCAACAAGCTTGATGGAATGGATACAATCTTGGATCTTCATGAGCGATATGAGGTGCTTTTTTTATTTTTTAGAGAAGTGTGACATGACGTGTAGGGAATAATAGTACTAAATACTAAAGATATAAATAAACATATTGAAGAGAGACCAGACATTATCACATTTCATATATAACCTATATAGACTGGTTTGCTAGTTTCTACTACTTGTATCAGGTCAAGTGCTAAAACTTAGTATCCGAAAATTTACTCTGGCCTCCCTAATGATGGTATATTTCATGTAATCCTGATCCTGCTTTACTATGCTTGTCTTAGGAGTTGCTATTCAGTTGTTGTGGGCTAAAACAGCTGCTGACACTGTTAACTAGCTTACAGCCTCCTTATAATTGGAAAAGATGATTCCGTCTTTGAATTTAGGGGCTTTCATCAATTAATTCCCATTATACTTGGAAAGTTTTTTAGACTCAGGCACATAAGGTCACCTTTAGGTTATAACAGCTGCATGTATCACCACAGCACACATACATAATTTTTCTTTTCCTTTGAGCAGGAATGTTGATGTATTTCGAAGTAAGTTCTTATACTGATAAACTAGAAAAGGAATACATATACAACACTTCTCACCTAATTGGCGTGAATGCTAAAAGATTACCCACTGATAAGCATCTACGCATAAAATAGAAAATAGAAAGGAGAAGATTACCCAATCACCAATTACAAGCAAGCTCAAAAAGACGTAGTTCCTTAAATCTCTTTTCAATCTTAAGGCATGAATATCCAAGCAGCCAAGTGAGAAGCTCCATATTACTTGCAGCCCCATTGATGCAATTAAATAGCTGAACCAAGAAAATCATGTTGGAGCATGAGCAAAACTATAATCTTATTGAACAACATAAGAGACAGAAGTTACTACATGAAACTGAATGCATTTCACTTAGCATATTGTCACAGGCAAAGAATCTTTACTGCTAAGAAAGAGCGTTCAGCTAGAAAGTCATGATTTGAAAAGAAAATTGATCTGAGCACAGAACCAAAAGATAGTAAAAAGAAAGAAACAATGGGGAAGTTGCTAAACATATTGGAAAATACTAATGGACAACAGACTAATACTTTCAGAAGCAACTAGTCAGAAATCTTAGCCTATAATGGATTTCGTAAGTGTCCAATAACAATGATTCAAATCACTCTTTAAAGTACAACGAGAACTATTACAGACTCTCAAAGGTGAAGCAAGCTAACCTACTATCGAATTGAAGCTAATTATTAATTTGGTCCGATAGATGGAAAATCCTGCTATACTGATTACTGAAGGCTACCATCGTTAAGGAATATGAATGCATTTAATCCATGAAATCAGGCTCTCATGCAGTCAGTGTCCAGGTTTGAAAACAAATGTGTTTTTCCAATATTTGGAGAGCAAATTATGACTTGAAGCCAAAGACTGAAACCTTCAGCATTCAAAGGGACACAACTTTATTATTACAAAGAGAAAACTGAAAAGAGGATATGAATATGTTGAACGATTACAGAGGAAAAGTTCAGCAAGTGGGGATAGATAAGGCATGTTCTCTCATGCTATAATAGCCTAAGGATTATAATATTTCCAATAAGGGTGTGTTTTGATGAGGAGGAAAACATTTTCCAGAAAATGTTTATCAATTTTCCCATTTTTGATTGATCAAATGTCTTGGAAAATATTTTCTCTAGGAAAACAAGTTCCTCAAAAATTAGGAAAATGACTTCCTTGGTGGATTCAGAAAATAAGAAAATAAGTTCCAGAAGTGGCATTTGCTTATTATCTCCACCCTCACCCCCTCCCCCCCTCCTCCTCCCCCACCTTACAACACCCTGACCCCCAACACACCCCAACCCTTCATCTCCCACTACCCCACCAAGCTGTTGGTACAATATTTTCTATTTACTTAACAAACACTAGAAAATAAGTAAGAATGCCACTTATCAAGAATTCATTTTTCCTAGGAAAACATTTCCTTCATACCAAACACACCCTAAATCTACAAACTACCAAAATTTGGCATTAGCACCAACGTTTACCAAAGTACTGTAATCTTTAGCTCAGATTGATTGAATGAAAGTTTAGCGCTTTGCTATGCCTGCTGAAACTAACCACAAGAGCCCCCTTCACCAAGCCAAAGAAAAGAAACCAATAACAAATGTTTAATGCAGCACAAAAACTGGAACTGTAAACATCACTTTCACAAATTAAACACTAAAACTTCCAACAACAACAACAAAAAAAAATAAACATCTATAAATATAGCCCCATATATTTGTATGTGTTTATGTGTGCATTACCACACCCACTTCAATCTATAAATATAGCCCCATATATATGTATGTATTTATGTGTGCATTTTCACACCCACTTCAATCTATTCCAGTTCCTTTTATCATCATCAACAACAACATACCCAGTGTATTCCCAAAACTGCAGTCTGGAGAGGGTAGTGTCGGAGCTAGGATTTTCGCTATTTGAATCAAGAAAATATACGATGAAGCCGAAAACTATACATACATTAAAAAAAAATAATTTAATCAGTGTAATTTTCCACTGATGAAGCTCCTTAGTCCTACCTATCTCCGCCCCTCCAATAAACCCATCACAAATCAGTTCATTTTATCCAAATAGTAAGAGAAAGGGAAAGAGAAAGAGAGGGAGATACTACCAGAAAGCAGTACAAGTGGCGAAACCATGAGAAGAAGCCATTACAACCATAGAAGCAGCAGCAAATAAACACTGACCCATTCTCAATACCAACCCACTCACTTTCCCTGGACCCCCAAACAACTCCTTCATCCTCTCTCTCTCTCTCTCTCTCTACAACTATATGAAATGGTTGTGCATTTACCACAAAATCACATACACGCTCCTTTACAAAACTAGAACCCTAGATCCGATCAAATTGAGCAAATTGATGCTGATTTTTTTTTATGGGTATTGATTACTAGTACAGTTCGAATCCACAAAAGGAAAAAAAAAAATGGAGTTAGAAAGGGATATGTTCGTAAGGCCTTCAAGAACAACTTGAGTGTGACTGCTCCGACTGATACTACTTTATTTTCAACACAAAGAGTAGTTGTTCTCATTTATATTTTATTCCCCATTGAAATACTATAGAATATAATGTTAATCTTCATGCGGCCACATTAATAAAGTATAATTTTTTAATGAACAAAATTCAATAATACATGGCAATGCGACTGTTTTGAACACGGCATTAGTTGTATAACGATGTCGATTAGTATACAAGTTCTAAATGACTATGGGCTACGTATCTAAAAATACATATTTTTCTGTAAAATAAAACATATATTAACAATTATAATATGAGAATAAATCGACTCTAAAATCTAATTATTTAACAATATTCACACTAATATTTAGATTTATTTATACAAAAACAGTAGGAAAAAACCCCAAAAAAAAAAAAAAAATCCACTTCAAAGCATGTGGGAAAGGGACAATTTTACTATAAGCTTCATTCATGAAAAACATAATCATATACCTATAGACCAAAAATACATAATGCAACATGACTTCTCTACAAGTTTCCTCTGTTTGTACTGTCCACTCTTTGCTTCACACAACTATGCAAACCACTGATTAAATGGTACACCAGAAAAGGGAAGAAAAACAAAACTCGAACTACACTTTTGGAACTGCGAGTTGAGCATACAACTGGCATAGTAACGCGAAACTTTTAAGAGAAGAACCACATCTTGATGAAGATTGTCAAAGCTGCTTGCAGGGCAAAAGAAGCAACCAGTATAATCATAAGATCATCTGACTGTACATATGTTCTGAGGTTTAAAGCAACGAAACTAGCTGATGTTGTGGCAGCAGCAATTGTGATGGTCCACCTAACGAACTCAACGGGGATGATCAACAGAAACTGAAAAATGGAGAAGACATAATAGCATCTTAGTGAATACATGTTGCCAAAAATTTTAATTTTATATTAAAGTGAAAGAAAACCAGTAATTCTCCCTTATTATTATGTCAGCAATAAGATTAACAAGGGTCTGAGTTATCCAGAGAAAAATTCTATACTTACGGAGCTCAGAACTAAAACAAAGAGTGAATATCCCCACAAGCACCAGAAGCGTATCAGGCTAGCACTTATACCCATATACCGAATCAAGAAGTAAAACCCCAACGGCACTAGCAATGCATAACCATATACTGAGCAGGCTGCCACATTCACATAATTGACATCAAAGTTCCAAGAACTATTGCTATCGCTCTGCATCAGGTATGTGGCACAGTTCCCGATGGAAGAAAGGACAAATACTAAAGTAGTAGATATCCAGATAAGCCCATAACTGAAATATGCACGAACAGGAGAAAGAAGAACAATATTAGGTGGATAAATTTAAAAACTCAAATAAGTCAAGGAAAGCACACTAATCCCACATTACAAGGAGATGCGAGATATTAAACAGAAATAGAGAAAAAGGGCACGCTATTGAATTGCTACTGTGCAACATCATATCTAAGAGAATTGCTTCACCAGCAGCTTGAGAGGCTCCAGAACTGAAGCAAAGATTATTTTGGCTTGATACATCAATAACGTAATGGTTTTATGTCTCAAAAGACAAACTAATATACCACCCTCATAGAAGAATTAAAAATTTGTACATCAGAACTGCAAGATACAACATAGGACACCAACATGCAGAATTAATCATTATCCTAGAATGAGGAAATACTATACGCAATCAAACAGCAAGAATACGGACAAGGTTTTCCCTTGAAACTTCACCTCATGAGAAATATACATGTGATCAGCATCCCGTTTTCCAATAAGTATGTGTTAAGAATCCTATTACAAAGACTTCACTTCTTTTCACCACAAAACAGAAGTTTTTTTTTGCATCTCTTTTCAATTTCTTAGAAAGGATAATAAGCTTCAAGAACCTTAACTGGCCACCATAACAGATAAAAGAGAATGAAGAACGAGCACTGAAATAAGAGTTAAGAACAAAATACATATAGATGCATAAGTGTATGTACATATGGAATATGGAAACTTCTGTCCTGTTGTTCGAATTAGCTTATATTTCCTCAAACCTAGTTAAATAATCTATATATTAGCAACTGACAAAACTTAGTTGCTTTCTCACCATGTTTCTACAGTTTATATCTGTAGGACTTACAGGTCAGGATTAGCATCAATCTTGCTGAAGAAATCTCCAGTAGTAGGATTCAATGAACTCATCAATCTGTTCAAGACAAGGTCTGTATCCACATTAAAATATTCTGTATAAGATGACACACTAAATACTCCATTCCACTTGTTTGTTGATTGCTGCCCATCTCCTTCTGCATAAAATAGGTAGGTGTTACTTGAACTTATGGATGCTGCACGTCTATTACTTCTGATGTGCTGTATGAATTTGGATTAAATAACAACCATATGCACACCTTAAAGCATCATAGATGCCTAGCAATCATTACAAGAAGGTAGGTTTAACAAGTCAAGGTTTGTCAATGCCATATGGCAGAAAGGAAGCCCAAGAGGGACAATAACATAAAAAGGAAAAGGAATCAAGTAAGAAAGGAAAAGATCAATGTCAATCGTTCATGCAGATATACAGAAGTAAGCTGCACAAACAGCCTCTTTCTGTATTTCAGACTCCAATTACATGAAACCTAAATTGCAGCCTTCCCTTTCCTTAAACAGTGTGATGTTAACAATGGATTCCTCTCTGTGGTCTACTAAATATTACCTAATAGATCCCATCACTATCACTTATATACACCGATAAGTGATATTGTTTCCAAATTAGCTTCTGTGGAACCATAAACAAGAAAGCAATAGTTTTATGTGACAAATGGTTATTTAAGGGTTTGTTTTCTTTTGGATACATATTAGTCAAGGTAGTAATAATTTGAAGTTTTATGCAATATATCAACCAAATTAAGGAGCAAGGTACCATCCTTTTACACACCCCCCAGAGTCTTTCAGTTCACTTAGTTGTTTAAGAAAGAAGCCACCACTGCTATATTGTAATACCCAGCTAGAGATTTGCTTGAGTTTTCTTACTTATTTCAATTCAATATTTACATTCACTAAAATAACGAGGAAAAATTAGCTTTTGTAGAAAGTTATCTGCACATTTGGAAATACATATACAAATTGCAAGACCTAAACAAATAATGGACTTGTGTCATTGTCCAAGAAATAGAAGATAAAAACCGATACTGTAGCAATCACCTAGAGCTTACCACCAGTGGCAGTTATTTCCTGCTCTGCTATAAAACTTCAATCAGAACCCATTAGTCCTATCTTATGTACCATTCTCTCTTTTCATAACTCGTGATGTTTGGCACAATTTCATGTAATAACCTAAAACGATCCGTAAGTCTCAGAATCAATCCATTAATAGAAATGAAACTTCAAACTCATAAACAATGTTTTGCATTGAAGTAATTCTATGAAGGTTAGGCCATACCCTCCTTCTTTAGTGAGACATTAATATAGATTTATACATCACAAGCCCAGCCTTCGCTGGAAAATAGTTCTATATTCATTTTCAACAAATAATATATATTTGCTAAAAAAATTCAAGTTATACTAACTCTACAAGTCCTCTGCAAGTCTCAAAATCAAATTCATTAAAACAAATTGAACTTCAAACTCATAAATGATGTTTTCTTATTGAATAATTCTATTTGTATTTTTCAAACAAGTAGTGAAATGCATTCTTTGTCCCTCCAGGGACATCCGATAAAAAAGTTCAATGCAATCATCATCCACCATCAAAATGACATGCAAGTCTACCAACTTCCTCAATATTCAGTACAAGAAATTATGCCATATATCAGGAACAAGGAAATACAAGTATCTAGAAAGACATACCACCTCCAAGAGTTTGATACCCTCTTCCTGCATTTGGACCATTATTTGGAGCAAGTATGGGAGAATTTGCTGCAGGGGCTGCAAACAGCATTAATAGATTAGCATAAGTTTGTTCTTCAAGAGAGCTATCAAGAGTTATAACAAATTCCTATTACAGGAGGGTACCTTGTGGTTTATAGCTGTTCTTTTCTTCAGTGACAACTGCCTGTACAAGACATAACAACTATAATGTAAAAGAAGTGTCCCAAGCAAATACTAGAGTCAGTTATCTGGTATGGTTGATATTACTTTACAAAACAATCAAAACTGACACTAGATATGATTTTTGGTTTAAAACTTTAGATTTCCGGAAAGAACTAATTCCTGAGTATTGTTGAAGCACTAAAACATAATATTTCAATGAAGTCAGATCCTTCAAACTAGTTGTCAAATAAAAATGCATTCTATTGTAGTTTTATTAAGAGAAAGTTATTAATCCAAAATCCTTTCTTTATCATTTCAACAAAATAAGGTGGTCTTCATTTCAAAAAGACTCTTTTATAATGCCTTTACAATTTGAGCAACTTTGCATCATAACTGTGAACAACAACAAACCCAATATAATCCCACAAGTGGGGTCTAGGGAAGGTAGAATGTATGTAGATTATACCCCTACCTTTGTGGGGTAGGGAAGTTGTTTCCAATAGACCCTCGGATCAAAAGAAGTGCAATCAAAGCAAGATTGAAAGGAAAATAATGGCAGCAAAATAGTAAGATACACAGAGCAAATGATGCAACAGATAGTAGTGAAATTTGACTAATAAGATACTACACGAATACTAACTAATACTACTGGATAAGGAGAAAATGGGAGAAGGAGATTGACCTCCGTGTCTCTCCCACATAAAAGTATGACAACACTCACTTACTTACTACCCTTTTACCCTAATCCTCGACCTCCATATTTTCATATATAGAGTCGCATCCCCAGTAAGCTGAAATTGTGTTATGTCTTGTCTAATTACCTCTCCCCAATTCTTCTTCGGCCTATCTCTATCTCTTCTAAAACCTCTTATAGACGATCTCTCACAACTCCTTACTGGTGCATCCGTGCATTTCCTCTTCACATGCCCGAACCATCTCAACTTCACTTTCCTCATTTTGTTCGTCTCGAAGGCCACTCTCACCTTATCATGTGTAACTTTGTTCCTAATCTTATCTCTCCTAGTATGCCCACACATCCATCTACGCATCCTTATTTCTACTACCTTCATGTTCTGAACGTGTGCGTTCTTGACTGGCCAACATTCGGCTCCATACGATAGTGTAGGTCCCCCCCACTCTATAGAACATACCTTTAAGCATTGGTGACATATTATAATCACACAGTACCCAAGATAAGAGCCTCAATTTCACCTACCTTACTCTAATACGGTGAGTGACATCCTTGTCAATCACTCTGTTTTCTTGGATAATAGAGTCAAGATACTTGCAACTTCCTCCCTAACGGATGACTTGTGTATCAATCTTCACTTCCACTTCTGATGCAATGCGCATTGCATCACTGGACTTGCACTCGAGTACTCTAATTTAGCCCTACTTAACTTGAAACATTTCGATTCTAAGACTTATCTCCAAGCCTCCAGCTTATAGTTAACTTTACTACGCGTCTCATCAATCGATACTATGTCATTTGTGAATAACATACACCATGACACCTCCCCTTGAATATGAAATGTTAGTTCATCTATCACTAAGGCAAATAAAAAGGGACTAAGGGTTGATCCTTGATGCAACCCCATCATGACCGGGAAATGTTTTGAGTCACCTTCTGCTGGCCACTACGCTTACCCCGGATCTTTGCTTCATCGTACATGTCCTTAATAGGACTAATATAAGACACATGTACACCTTTAGACTCCAAACATCTCCATAGAAGCCCCTTAGAAACTTTATCGTACATCTTTTCGAGGTCGATGAACACTATGTATAAATATCTCATCCTACCCCTATATTGTTCCATCGGTCTCCTTACAAGGTGCATCCTAATTGTGAGGATTCAAAAAACACTATATCCGGAATCAACTACCATGTTCAACAGTTCAAGTGCAGCTACCTCAAACGTGTTAAAAGATACCCATCTTATGTTTATTTCCTATATTTTCCAATTATTAGTAGTGTCACACAATAGAAAGAAACAAATCTATCATAACCAATCACAAAAATCTGAACGTAGTTAGAAATTTGAGTACTTAACCAATAATCCTTTTCCGAAATATTTTTTTGTTTTTCCCCCTTAGTCTCGATGGTCTATCAGAAACTACCTCTCTCCCTCACCTCTGAGTTAGATGTAAGGTCTGCTTACACTCTACCCTTCCCAGACCCCACTGAGCGGGACTATATTGGGTATGTTGTTGTTGTTTCCCTCTTAGTTCGAAGTCATACATACTTTTACAAAGAAACAAATAATCACAACATCCAATCAATAAACAAGCCTCAATCACGAACTAGTTGGAGATCAACTATGTGGATATAGCAAATTTTCACTCTTTGAATGGAAAAATCTCTCTAACACAAAAGGAAACAAATTAACCACAAGAATCAGTCAATCAACTACGCCTCACTCCAAACTAGCTAATTTCTACTACATTGAATCCTCAATACCAATTCCACTCTAGTTTAATCCATTTAATCCCAACATCGATAATAATTTGTCTTTTAAGGAACAATAATCGTTCTACAAAGGGAAACTAATTTAACACGATGAATAACTAAAGTCTCAATGTAGTGAAAATCTCAACAAATCATAAATTTCCACTCACAACCACTCCATTAGGGATAACAATCGATCAAATCAACTATGCCTCACTCCAAACTAGTTGGGTTTCTACTACATTGAATCCTTATTATTACCAATTCCACTCTATTCGAATCCAATTAATCCCAATATCGGTAATAATTTGTCTTTCAAGGAAAATTAACCACTCTATAAACCTAAAGGAAACTAATTTACCTCAAAGAGTAACTAAAATCTGAATGTAGTGAAAAATCTCAACAAATAATGCATTTCCACACACAATCAAATAGCAATTCCACTCTATACAAATCCAATTAATTCCAATGTCGATAATAATTTGTCTTTTAAGGAACCCTAACCACTCTATAAACCTAAAGGAAGCTAATTTACCTCAAAAAGTAACTAAAATCCCAATATAGTGAAATCTCAACAAATCATACATTTTCACACACAATCAATTGTCAATTCCACTTTATTCAAATTAAATGTATTCCAATATTGATAACAACTTGTCTTTTAATGAACCCCTAACCACTCTATAAACCTAAAGGAAACTAATTTACTTCAAAGCGTAGCTAAAATCCTGAAAAATCTCAACAAATCATACATTTCCAAACACAATCAAATACCAATTCCACTCTATTCAAAACCAATTAATTCCAATATCCATACTAATTTGTCTTAACCCTAACCGGTCTATAAACCTAAAAGAAACTAATTAGCTAACTAAAATCGCCAATGTAGTGAGAATCTCAACGATTTGGAAAAATCCACAAACAAAAACAAAAGCTACCGGCAAAAACAAGTGCGAAGTGAAAAGTACATACCGGTACTGAGCCAACAAGGTGACTCGTCGGGAAATTGGTGTAAGAATCGTCCATCGGATTGGATAATGGAGACAAATACGACGGAGATCAAGCAACACCTATTGTTTATGAGATGAACGGTGAAATTTCCTCTTTAAAATTCGTGTTGGATTACTTAATGAAGAAGCTTTTCGATTAACGAAAATGGAGGAGGAAAGTGACCGGTACGTCTGAACAGCGACGGAGTCACGCGTGTTTAACGAACATTCACCCAGCGCGCCATTGAGAATGGAGAATGGGCTTCGAGCACATTACGGCCCGTTACTTGATATCTCCTGGGCCCAAATGGATGTCCATATTTATGACCTATTACGAATTGAATAGAAGAAAATAGGGAAACTACGCAAATGCCTCATAAATACAAATTAATTACAAACATATACTCCTTACATTGATGATGCCCCACTAAATAATTACAATAAATCCTCTAGCTAAAATTTTTGTTTAACTAATACTAAATCAGTATATATATATACACACACACACATTGTTGTGGTATCATTAAGATTTCTTATTCACACCGTACTAATTAGTCAATAATACTATACAATACAAATATATTATTGTGGTATCATTAAGGTTTCTTGTTCATACCTACTCATTAGTCAATCATACTATTTGAATATATATATATATATATATATATATATATTTGTGGTATCATTATGGTTTCTTGTTTACACCCTACTCATTAGTCAATGATACTATAATGCCGAAGCTTGAAAACAAACCGAGTTTATACTCATTATAAATGTGAGAGAGAAAAACACGGGGGGAGGGGGGGCTAAGAGTGTGTGTGTATATATATATATATATATATACACTAGTTTTGATGCACGTGAATATCATAATTTTGATGCACGTAAGTTGCACGTGAATGCCAAATCAATATATGTTGATTGCCCGTTTGAATCCCCGGTATGCACATTTTTGTTGTTATAAACTATGACACAATACCACTATAATCTCGACGACAATCGAACAAGTCATATCTTTGACCTTCCACTATACTATACATTTGTGATGGTATATATGATTACATGGTAATATCCTGACATCTTTATGACATTCTGCATGGCCGAAATTCCTTTCATTGTATGTTGTGTATTGTAGTAGATCAAATGTCCCGATCACCCTACAAATAATGTTCCAGGCCCTCATAGCAATATATCGTCTGATCAATGTTGTACCAAATCAGGAAGCACGAATATGACAAAGCTGTTCCAGAGCGCAACTAACAAAAATTTAGTGATCAGTATAGGACCAAAATGGTCTAAATCTTGACATGGCTACGGGCTCAATCAGTGAAAGAAGTGCAAAACACTATCACGAAGAAAGAATGGGAGGATTGATAGAATTTTGGTTATATACAAATTACAAATCATATATCCATTATTCATATGAACTTATACTTTATTGTTCCGTTTATAATCGTTTACTTATATTTTTAGTTTACTAATATTGAAATTATTTTTAAAAATAGTGTACTACATGGTTTGGCTTTCATGCGTAACGCATGTGCATCAAAACTAGTATAGACGGTAAAAATACGTTAATAATTATATATACTTACAAGCATACCGACTTAAGGTCCATACAATGCATGGTTGTTACGTTGATGTTGAATCAGAATGTAGAGCAAATAATGATTTATGTTTTGATGGCAAATGAAAATCAAAACGCTTTGATGGCAAATGTAAAGCAAATAACATATTCAATACATACATAATGTACATAAGTTATATGTTGAATAACTTATGTATTAATGTGGGTATCAAGAAAGGCCATTAATTTATTATATCTTTTGAAAAAATGTACGTGTCGACGACTAAATACTAATGAATGGAAGTATGAAATTCCTTGAATTAATGAACGAATGACCATTTTTTCACAAAGAATTTACCATATACCTTTGAGGTTTGTAAATGACCATCTTTTTATTTTTGGCTTACAATGAATGAACTTTTTAGGCCACAATCTAAAGATACATTTTGAACGAGATAATTTTTTATGAGAAAACGTTAGATCACGATCTAAAATTTCTCAATAACTAAAGATATAGGGTTTAGGGTTTAGTCATCCAGTTATGTATTTATTGCTTAATTAATTTTTTTTAATGTAATATTGTGTTTTTCCTAATCCATTGGTATATGAGTTGAGTTTTTATCAATTATATTTTTTTCATTTAAATTCACCTCATGTGTAGATGAGACAATAATATTTGCGACTTACGAATATACTATTCCAACAAGAAATTAAATAACAATTAAATAATGTTAATCTTTTCTTTAATATTCACGAGTATATGATTCTTTCATCATCAATTCTAAATTATTTGTTTTAATACTTCCATATTGTGACTTGCGAGGCTTTTGAAATTTACGATCTTCTTAGTAAAATGAATTTCGTCATTTTCCTTTGTAAAAAGTTAATAGAGAACGAAAGATTAGAGAAAGATAGATGCAACGAAAGAACTTTTAAAACTGTGTTGCGTGCATCATATTTCATTGATTGTTTTTTTAAAAAGAAAGCTACCCCATATTTGGAAGGAAAAACTAATACTTCGTCTATCTAAATTTGTTTGTCTTATTTTAATTTGGTACAGAGTTTAAGAAAGTAAATATGACTCTTAAATCTTATGATTTTAAATTAAAGATATATCAAACACATCAAAATGTTCTTTAATCTTTATGGTTTTAACCTATTACATTGAAAATTATAATTAAAGAGTTACTATAAAAGAAAATTATTTAAATTCAAAACTATAACACGCGTAGGAGTGTGTAAAAACTGAACTGACCGATAAATCGAACCAAAAAAAGTGTTATTGGTTTATTGGTATTGGGTTATTGGGTTAACGGTTTCTTAATGGTTTTATAAAAAAATAATTATCGAGTTATCGGTTCGGTATTGGTTTTCAATATTGGATTTTTGGATAAATCGATAACCCATTAAGAGTTAAAGACTATAGTAATTTACTACTTTTGCATATACATACATATTAGTAAATATTAATGTCAATATCTTAATAGTTATGTCTTTGTCATTTAGCCATCAATTCATACTTCACTGTGACTTTAAGGGGTACTTTGATTTGAATACAAGTTATGTTGAGATTAATTATGCTGGGATAAGTTATGCTGGGATTAGTTTTTATTGCTTGTTTGGTTTGTCATATTCAAACTAATATTATTGTATAATTTTTAAGAATAAGTTGTTTGTTTACAAAAATACCCTCACCTTATTTAATTTTATTTTTTTTACATTTTCTTTGTAACCTTTAGGTATTCATTCTTTAAAATAAAATTTCCATCTTATTGAGCTAAAATAGTTTTGTGTGTGCATTTCCATGATTGTGCCGTGTATGTTTTAAAAATTAAACTTTCATCTTATTTAACTTCAAAAAGTAAAACATTCATCTCATTTAGCTTAAAAATAAAATTTTCATCTTATTTAGCTTAAAAATAAAATTGTCATCTTATTTAGCTTAAAAATAAAACTTTCATCTTATTTAGTTAAAAAATAAAACTCCTATCTTATTTAGCTTAAAAATAAAACTTCATTGTAGGTTTATTAAGGTAAAAGAAAATTTATTATTAAAGTTATTTACATTTTAATTATAGGTAAAATATAATTTTCAAGTGAGCAGTAAACTATTTAATAAAAAATATGCAATTTAGTTGTGGAGTGATTTACACCCCTTATCCCAGGATAACTTATCCTGGGATTACTATACCACCCCTGGTGAGGGATAACTTATCCCAAGACTATATTATAGTCCTGGGATAAGTTATTCCTACCTTGCAACCAAACAATGAATTAAAGGCCACTCAAAAGTTATCCCAGGATTAATTTCTTTTATCCATACACCAAACGACCCCTAAGTTCACAACTTTACATTATACAAATCGTCCAAACCTAAAGTAAGAATCATATTCCTCTTAATTTCTCTTTGTGTTACACATGTATAGCTCTTTTCATGTGTGTTATTAGTATTTCTATTTTATGTGCTTTTGTAAAGTGACATTATTGTCTTGTCGCGTCAAATTTATTAGAGAAGTCATATATTTGTTTTATAAGCACTTTCTTATTGGTTAAACCGAAAACCAAACCGTTAAGGAACAAAATCGATGAACCGAAAACCGATAAAATATTATCTTATTGGTTCATTATTGATTTAGCGTATTTAAAAATCGAAAATCAAAAATCAATAAATCGAACCGATAATACATAAAACCAAACCGAACCGACCAATGCACACCCCTAAACAAGCGAGCCATCAATTATACTGGAATTAAACAGCAAAAAAAAAGAAATATGTCTAAGCCCGGGTTCGAACCGGGGACCTCTAGTGTGTGAGACTAGCGTGATAACCGACTACACCACCCAGACAATTTGTTAATGTTTGAAATTTAACAGTCATCATTGAACACATTTCTTGACAATTCATGTGTACGACTCTCGTACACATATTCATGTATAAAATTGGAAAAATCCAAATATTTCTATATTTTTGACCTTTCATTCAATTAGACATAACTTGTTTGAGAATCAACTTTCTATAAATTGAACCAATATGAGTTGTGGTGTAGTGATGAGACTGCTTCACTCTTAATCAGAAGTTTTGGATTCGAGCCTTGGATATGAAGAAAATTTTGGGAATAGCACCCCAAATAAGCCTTACAATACGCGCGATCCGAATTTAGTCGAGGATCCAATATGAGCTCCGGACATCGGATGAAAAATAAAAAAAAAACTTTAATAAATAGTATGCAATTTGTTTTACTAAAAAAAAGTCGATATTCAAAATATGTACTAAAATCATTTTCATTTGTAACACAATTTACATAGTGCATACACTTTACTATCCTCAAATCTACTCAGCATAGTATAAAAAGTACATATAATACTCTCTTCCTTCTGTTTTACGTATATCACTTTATTAAAATTAAAAATAATTTATCTATTCTTCATTTCTCTTAAATATCATATTACGTGTTACATATACATTAAATAGTGTCACATAAAATGTAATCGAGTGAGTAATTGGTTAAAGAATAAGACAATGCATGGAAATTTGGTGAGGCAACTATAATTATACTTTTTTTTCTCCACTATACTCCAAAAGCCAATTACCAATCCAGTTTATCATCTCACTCTTTTCAACAACCGCTACTTCTGAGTTCTACTTCTCTGCTCCACGCTTCAAATCTCCATCTCAGATTTCTGGTAAATCCTCTTCTGCTGCTGCTTCTACCTTTGTATCAAACTCCATCTTCGTTTAATTCGTGTTAATAGTAGTATAATTCGTTCCCTTCGTTGCTGATTTTTGTTTCGCTTTTTAATTTGTTCAGGTTTCGCTGTTGTGTATCAATCGAAAATGTCACAGGGTACATACCCTAATTTTAACTCCTATCATATTATTGTTCCCGCAATTTTCAAGCTCGGATTCAGGATTTGAAGTTTATGAGTTGTTAATATGACTTCAAGTTGATATAGTATAGTAATATTGTAGATATTTAGTGAATTGATTAATATATGTATCGGGTTTGACCAGACAACATGCTGGATCTGCTTGTATTGATAGGTTGATTAGTTCATAGGAAGAGGAAAAATTGAATCTCTTGAGATTAGATACAGCAATTAATTGGATGCATAGTTGATTGATTGTATTTTTTTGGTAATGGTTAATTGTGTTTGTATGTGAATGTATTTGTTCTGATTGGATTGAGTAATAGGTGAAGCTGGTGAAGGTAAGGATGAGATAAAGCCAACTCTTTCTCCATATGAAGAGGCAATGGAGGCGTTATCGTCATTGATTACGAAACGGAGTCGTGCTGATAAGAGCAATAAAGGGGATAAATATGAGTTGCTCTTTGATTATATCAAGGTTGTTTTTCTTGTTCTTTCCCTTTTCCAGTGTTATATGCTGGTGAATTGTTGATGTGAAGTTGAGTTATGTTTCTAATGGAATGGGTCACAGATATTGGAACTAGAAGAACCAATTAAGAAGATGAAGATTATCCATGTGGCAGGTACCAAAGGAAAGGTAATGATTTGAATGGGATCTAGTATGCTATAGATAGGATCAATTTTGAATCTGTTACGACTCACATCTTGATTGACTTTTTAGAATTTGAGTAATTGGGGTTTGTCTAACATGTCAAGGCGTCCTACTAGACCTTGTTGATATCTCATTTCATAAATGTTTTTTTATTTCCAATAGCTTTGGAAGAATATGGCTTATGCTCCATGTCTTCTATTTTCAAAGCACTTCTCTAGTTGTTTTCCTGGAGCATCATCAGTTCATTTTACAAGTATATCATATTTCTTTCTTTCTTTCTTCTGTCTGTTTCTTTTTGTTTGTTATTTTCATTGGAAAAGGATTTCTAATTTCTTGATGTTTAATCCACATTATCAAATGCCTTTGAAATCCTAAACTATATGTATCAACTATCTTACACTTACCTCTTTTGCCTGTTGCAATCTTTGAATCAATTGACAAATTAACTTGCTGCAGGTCAAGTTTAAACTCTATAAAAATCTCTAGCTAAAAGTACTCTTGATATTAATCAGAATCAGATTCAGTGATACTGCTCTGAGACGGTAAAACAAAAATATCTACAAATATATTATTTTTGGAAATAAAAGGATGCTCATGGACATAAGATGAATGCAGAATGGATATACTGTCTATTGTGTGTCAATTTCTAATTTTCTATTAATGGTAATGTTCTGCGTAATTTCTGTTAACACATTTTATCTACATATGTTCCCGCAGCTGGGCTTGCATTGGATCCTTTAGTTGATGCGTGTTTGAAAAAGTTTTTCTTTTGATATGCAAGAGAATTACACTATTTTCGACCTTGTTAACTAATGATTTATATCCCTGACTTTTTTTTGTTATGGGTTTCATGAAGGGTTCAACTTGTGCCTTCACAGAGTCTATATTGCGCAACTGTGGCTTTCATACTGGTCTTTTTACATCTCCTCACCTTATTGATGTTAGAGAAAGATTCCGATTGGATGGGTGAGTGAGTTTCAGCTCAGATGTTTGGATCATCATGCTCTAGATCAGTTAAAGCTGAAAATTTCTTTCGACTCTTTTTTTAAATAAAGGAACTTAACATTATTTCACTCACTGTGAAATTTTGTTGGCCCTGTAGGAGTACTTTATTTCCCTCTTTATCAATCTCTTTTGGTGTGATCGGATGTTCATAGACTATATAAATGGCTAACAGACTCTTGAAATAACATCTACTTTACTTCTTTCCACCTGATATCAAATTTCAATTTATAAGGTTATATTAAATCTCAGTTGATAACTCTATCACTAAACTTGGTGTCTTTCAGAATGGACATTTGTGAAGAGAAGTTTTTGGCATATTTCTGGTGGTGCTTCGATAGATTCAAGGCAAGTAAAAATTAATGTGTTTTTTGGAACGTCAACTTATTTGATAATTCCATCCTATTTTAAGTATTAGGCGCTATGATAGTTACATGTGGTAGTTTTCTGAAGGAATTAATATTTTGGATGAAACCTCATAACACAAAGTAGCCTTTTAAATACGATCCATGAGTAATTTGACCATATTCAAGAGAATCCTAAGATGAATATGCAGTCATACAAGATTAAAATTAAAAATGAGCATATTCCCCTGAAGGTGCAAGTAGTATGCATTGAGGAAAATATGAGAGAAGGTCGCTTGAGATGGTTCGGTCATTCCTGCGTTGACCTACATATGCACCGATCTATAGGTGTGAAACTATGCAGAGTGAAGTTGGTAAAATAGGATGAGGTAGACCTAAAATCACATGGACGAAAATTGTCTCGAAAGACCTACAATTTCTTGGGATCGATGCAAACTTTGCTAAAAATGGAGCACAATGGAAGTAAAAGATTCTAATAGGTAATATCTCCTAGAGGGTAATATGATTTATTCTTTCTAGGGAAATTCTAATAGTATTATTGCTATTATTATATATATTTAACTTATTATCACTTTAATTTTTATTTGGTATAATGATGACATGAGTTGAGCTTAAATGGAGAAGTGAGGATTCATATGGGCGAGATCCTAACTTGTTTCGGAAGAGACACAATTGTTGTTGTATAAGAACAACTCAGAACTTGTCTAACTAACCGTACTGTTACTCACATTTCAATACCACTCCTCTGAGTCCATTTATCTCCTCCAATTGGCTTTGGGTGAGCCACAAGTTGATTTTTCTTTTCTTTTTGACCAATTTCAAAATAGCTAATGTGTATTGTACGTGGTCACTGCAAAGCTGATGATTGGAAGTATTATAATCCACCATTTGTAGCATTTCAATAGAAGTAAACAACATAATTTCTTCATAAAAAGGCAAACAACATGGATTAGTCCTGATTTTATTTTAACAGGTCTTGCGTAACATGTAACTCTGGTCTCAGATCTCCTCAGCCTGGGAGAAGAAGTGTCTATTTTCTGCTTCTAATGTTTGGTTTGACCTGGAATGTTTATATAGGGTGATTTTCGGTATTTCTTGTGCAGGAAAGAGCCACTGACGAGGTCCCAATGCCCACTTACTTTCGCTTCCTCGCGCTTTTAGCCTTCAAAGTATTTGCAGCAGAGCAGGTGGGTCCTGGTGACTTTCCATGGCAAAACTGGCAACTATATATACATTTATTAATCTAAAATTGTATTTCAACTGTAGTTTATCACAAGTAGTGATTCTTTTGTGCATTTTCTGTGAGCAGGTTGATGTTGCTATTTTGGAGGTTGGACTAGGAGGCAAATATGATGCAACAAATGTGGTATTTAATCGACATAATGGACAATGTTTGCTACAGTGATCTATTCAATACTTCAATTTCTCAGTCATTTTTGGACATCCACTATGATGATGTGTGTTATTCTTTTCAGGTCGAGAATCCAGTTGTTTGTGGCATAGCTTCACTAGGGTATGACCACATGGAAATTCTTGGTTAGTGTTTCTTCTTCAATAACTTTTGGTAGAAATGTGTTAGTAATTGAATAGAATGTGCTCGGAAATCTGTAGATGTCATCTACCTCAAAAAATGATGCAAAATGACACTAAAGCTTTTTCTGCAAGCCTTACTATTTAGATGTTTGATCAATCATACCTTCATTTACATTTAAATTTGATCCAGAGATCTAGTGTGTATTTTATGATATTAACTTGGTGGAGTATCTTGATCTTGTTTTGTTTGCTTTTATCCTCATGCATGAACTACTATCATCAGGAAATACTCTTGGACAAATTGCTGGAGAGAAGGCAGGAATCTTCAAGGTTGGATAAATATCACATCTTATGAAATTGTGCCCTGTGATTATATAATATCATCCTGTTTTGAGGCTTTTCATTTCATGTCTTGTTCATTTGTTCTCTTCCTCATCTGTGTTTATGCTTGAAATAGCGAGGAGTGCCGGCATTTACTGTTCCCCAGCCTGACGAAGCAGTGCTTGTGCTTGAAGAGAAGGCTTCTGAGTTAGATGTAAGTCAAAATTTCTCTTATATGGTATAAGTGTTAGTTTCCTTTTGGTCCTAATTGTTATACCCTATTCTCAACTGTGACCTTGCATTATTCAAAATATTTGATGTGATATGGTTTTGGTGTGTATCTGTAGTTGTTTTCTGTAGTAATCTATTGATGAAAATCGTGACCATTTGGATAAGTACGGGTTTTTGCCTGTTTAAGTGTGAATTTTGGATGATTGTGTTCGTATTTGGATCTGAGCATATGTTTTGATGGTGGCAAAGTTACCGATGGCAGTTGCTGGGGAAGACAGATCAATGGTTTATGTGAGTGCTCTGTTTCAGCACCTAGTTTCATGACTCGGGAGCGTTGATGTTGATGTGCAGAGTTTTCATTTCCCGCATTTTAGTTTTCCAAATACTATTATGATTTTTCTAATACAGAATCTCTTGCTTAGCTCTTATTTTATACAAAGAACCAATCTATTCAGGTTGTCAAACATGGTTTCTATGGAAGTAGATTCACGCAGGAACTTCAATTCAGATCAATGTAAACTTTTTATGTGTCTCGAGCTTACGCATGAGTTCAGGAAGTGCAATATGAAAGCATAGTTATAACCAATTAAGTAGCTGTAGGTATAAAGTTAATGCTTGCATCAGACAGAATACAAGTATTTTTTTAAAAAGAATATAAGTATTCGCTTTTGTAATTGGTTGCAAAAAATATTGTGATGAGCATTAGATCTATATGTATTTGTTCAAGTAGATTGACATGTGGATTTCCATTAGATCAGCAACTAAGGTTGCAATATCTTAGCTCGAAGGTGAGAGGAACAAAAAGAAGCAGTAACTAGTTACTTGCTGACATCCAAGGGGGTCTTCATCCAAATTCGTTAACTGGATGAATACAACTGTCTCTCCAGTTGGACAGAATGGTACTGAAATGAAAGGTCATAGTGGGATTTATTTTAGGGAGAATTCTCATATCAGATATCTCTTATCAACTTTTCCTTCTTTAAAGGGATGAAATTTTCATCTTTGATCTATGATGAACTTTCCTTCGTAACAGGAACATAATTATGTTAAGAAGTTTCTTGTTGATGTGAACATGTATTGTCGTGCAGGTACATCTTGAGGTAGCTGCTCCACTTGATGCCAGCGTGCTGAGTGGTTTGCATCTTGGGCTAGAGGGTGAGCACCAATACATTAATGCTGGGCTTGCCATTGCATTATGCTCTACTTGGCTACAGAGAACTGGCCACGTTGAAATTAATTACCTAGAAGAGATGGTAAATGATATCTCATGCATAGTTTTTAATGTCTATTCCTCCTTTCCCTCCTTTTAACTTCATTCTTTTGTTTTCCCCCTTCGAAATAGACACATCTACCTGAGCAATTTGTTAAAGGGCTAGCAACAGCTGCCTTACAAGGCCGTGCTCAAATTGTGCCTGACCAACTCATAGAGAGTGAAAGCTCAGGGGACCTTGTGTTCTACTTGGATGGTGCCCATAGTCCTGAAAGCATGGATGTATGTGCCAAATGGTTTTCTCTGGCAATCAAAGGAGATTACAAGCAACACAATTCCTATGCAAGTAATCATGGACATAATGAATTGGGATCCTCGCATGATTCAGTAGAGATTAGCCATCATGAAGCATCCAAGAAAAGTTCAACCCAGGTAAGCTTATCTCAATGTCATCCAAAAGATTTCTTGTATGCTTCTTTGGACTACATGCTGCTTATTAGAGTATGAATTTTAAAAAACTTGAGTTTTTCTCGAGTTAAATATATAAGCCGAATTATTGAACAAACCTGAAGTTTCTTTGTCATATATACACACACATATGTGTGTGTATCTGTAAAGTTGAATTAGCATCTTATTTTGTGTTCACTCCGGCAGCATTGTATAGAATAAGACAGAGGAAGCTCATTCTTACAGGGATAAACCCATCTCTAATTTATGTGCCTAAACTATTTCAACCGATAAACTATTCAGAACCTCTCAAGAAGTTTTCCTATATAAATCTCACCTTTCCTGTTGTTCTGAATATTATA